>OV651823.1:38119935-38269940 GCA_927349885.1 Psylliodes chrysocephalus
TTATTATTATTATTATTATTATTATTATTATTATTATTATATTATTATTATTATTATTATTATTATTATTATTATTATTATTATTATTATTATTATTATTATTATTATTATTATTATTATTATTATTATTATTATTATTATTATTTATTATTATTATTATTATTATTATTATTATTATTATTATTATTATTATTATTATTAATTATTATTATTATTATTATTATTATTATTATTATTATTATTATTATTATTATTATTATTATTATTATTATTATTATTATTATTATTATTATTATTATTATTATATTATTATTATTATTATTATTATTATTATTATTATTATTATTATTATTATTATTATTATTATTATTATTATTATTATTATTATTATTATTATTATTATTATTATATTATTATTATTATTTATTATTATTATTATTATTATTATTATTATTATTATTATTATTATTATTAATTATTATTATTATTATTATTATTATTATTATTATTATTATTTATTATTATTATTATTATTATTATTATTATTATTATTATTATTATTATTATTATTATTATTATTATTATTATTATTATTATTATTATTATTATTATATTATTATTATTATTTATTATTATTATTATTATTTATTATTATTATTATTATTATTATTATTATTATTATTATTATTATTATTATTATTATTATTATTATTATTATTATTATTATTATTATTATTATTATTATTATTATTATTATTATTATTATTATTATTATTATTATTATTATTATTATTATTATTATTTATTATTATTATTATTATTATTATTATTATTATTATTATTATTATTATTATTTTATTATTATTATTATTATTATTATTATTATTATTATTATTTATATTATTATTATTATTATTATTATTATTATTATTATTATTATTATTATTATTATTATTATTATTATTATTATTATTATTATTATTATTATTATTATTATTATTATTATTATTATTATTATTAATTATTATTATTATTATTATTATTATTATTATTAGTATTATTATTATTATTATTATTATTATTATTAATCGGTTGTACAAAATAAGCGAAAAAAGCCTGTAATAACTAGATAGAAAAGTCATGTGTTGGACACATCAGATTTTTTAAAAGATTACAACAAATCTCGTTTTTCTTAAATTATATATAATTTCGAATTGATTGTCTTTTTGATAAAGTTAGAGTTTATAATTCCTAACTATTCCTAACTGATTTTCTTTCCTAAAAACTATTTCCTAATTCACTACTACTAATTCACGACTGAGAAAATCATATGCTCTTTGTTCTTTCTTCATTTTCTGATTTTAATTTATGGTAAGTAATGTTTGGTATAAAATATCTATGAGCTAGTCAAAATTTCATCTAAGTGATATATAAAAGGTAATTAAACGTTAATTATAACTATTATTCCAAATTACGAATTTTATTGCATCGGACATCAGATATCAGATATACAGGTGAACAAAGTATAATGTTAAAGTAAAAATAGATTTAAAAACTATCTTTCCGTTTTAATTTGGTGCTATTCGTTTTTAACAATGAAATTTAAAACATTTTCACCTTAATATCATTAGTTTGACTCGCATGCATAACATAGAGGAAAATCCGTTCACTATTCACGGCATTTTTCTACATCCAGTTCATGCACATTTAACATTCCAAGCATTATTATCATTTATATCCAGATAACGTCTATTCGATAGTGTGCAACATAGTGGGCACTCAAATATGGACCAGTTTGCCCGACCCTATCGCACAAAATATTATTCTCCCGATAATTTTCCACGGTTCGCTTATCCATATTCAAGCAATTTGCTGGTCACATACAAAATCGTTGGCACCATTCAGATTAATGCAGGTTACGTAAGCTGTTGATAAAATAATTACCAGCACTTGCCAGGTCGTTTATCGAAATTTGATGGCACTAGGTTTTGATTTACGAGGGTATATAGAAAGTTCCTTGCTACCAGTATGATGCCCGAGCAGAAAATATAGGCGTAATTTGATAAACTATGTTAATTTAACAAATCTTTCTATTCAGTAATTATTTACGTATTTTAAAGTAACATGGAAGATACTTAAGACCAAAGTATCCATAAAATGTTAAATAACAAAGATGTTTAAAATTATTGAAAAAATCGTTCCAAATATAGACAGACATATTGCATATTTTATTTGAAGTTATTTTTATTTTTGAACGGGTGGCACTCGCCTTTCCTCGCACACGTGGGGTTTTAGCGATTGTAGCACAGGTAGAGTTAGTTGTTTCTTAATAAAAAAAACGAAGGACCAGGATTTCTTCCAAACATATATTTACAAACGTGAAATATATTTTACAAACGTAAACAAATCAATGGAACTGGGGAGCTTAATACATATGTTTAAAAATGCAATGGAATGCGTGAAAATTACTTTTTATTAGATGTGATGTTTCAATGACTTTTTTATAACATCTTTTTTTCCTACTACAGTTCATCAAATTTCTAGAGGTGTTCGACGCCCAGACAGAGGAACGCGCTACGTGTGACTAAGATAGCTATTGTACAGTCTGCTAAACAAGTTATTTTAAATAGTTTTTAATATTTTTAGGTAATTAAATTTTAAAAGTGTGGAATAGTCTTAGGGATTAAATTGGTCTGATTGGACTTTCTTAGAACGTTTTTAAAAAGGCAGCTAAAGATAGTATGTAGAATTGAAAATAATTATTATTCCATAAAAGGGTGTTTTGGAATTCCTTCAACCTTTTGAAATATAAAATTTTATAGGATAGCGGAAAAATACCTATAATTTTTTTGTAGGCCTTTGTAAATCGTGGAAATAGTTTATATTTTATTTCTACCTTATTAAGGAAAATGATACCTATTATTAATAACGGTTGTTTCTGAAACATTACTAAAATTTTCGAAATTTTGTTTTTTCTACAAAATAATAAACTATACTATTTAGAAAAAAATTTATTTCTCTTATAATTTTATAAAAAATAACAGGGGAATATTTACATTTCTTGATCTATTAAACAAAACGATAAATTATCTCGACGAATGACACCATGTTCTAGTACGGAAGCTAGCTTTACATTTTTGTTGGTGGTTTCATGGGTTTCATATCAATTTTTTTGTAATTGTAGAAATACACGTACATATACCTCTTAACACTTGTTTGCTTTATTAAAAAAGTGTGTTGTTGTGATTTAGGTCGAAATAAGTCAAAAACAACTTGAAACCCCATATAAAATCAAAAAGGAGAAACGGAAAAAAAATTGAGCCTGTAAATGAACACAACTCAGAAACAAAAATAGCTATCTAATAATAAAAAAATAAAATTTGATTCTTGTGCAGCTTCATCTATATCACTAACTGTTTTTGGTTTTTTAATGGTTTTTCTTGGTTATGAAAATTCCGATATCTCACGGTTATCGATTCTTTTCTTCTCTCCAGAAATGCGGACGACAGTGTTTTTAGATACTCCTGTGGCTGCAGCAACACGATCATTTACATTTTTAAATGGTATTGAAGGTGAATTAAAGTTTCCTTCTCTTCTCATAAACTCTATAACATTGGCTATTATTTCGCGAGATTGACTGTTAATCACGCGGCCTCTTAATTTGCTATTAAACTCCATACTTAGGTTCTATTAAACTGTAATGAGCTTAATACTCTTGATTGCAGCTTCCCAAATACCACCCCAATGAGGCCTATTAGGAGAAATTGTTTTTCATTCAGTTTCTTTAGTTGACAAAAAGGTTTTTATGAAAATCATATTTTCTTTTCTTTTGAAGAAATCATATAACTCTTTTAGCTGGTTTTTTGACCCCAAGAAATTAGTAGCGTTATCGCTGTAAATTGTCACGGGATTTCCTCTACGAGATATGAATCTTGTTAGTGTTAGTAAAAATGCGTTAGTGGTTAATGCAGATACTAGCTCTAAGTGTACAGCTTTTGTGGACATGCACACGAATAATGAGTGGTAACTTTTAAGTAAGGGTGCTCGTCTTAAACTAGATAGTTTAACGAAAAAAGGCCCGCCAAAGTCTATGCCAACTTTTGAACATGTCCGGGATGGTTGCACTCGTATATTGGCTAAATTAGCCATTATTTGTTGACTAGTTTGGGCTTTCATTTTAAAACAAATTAGGCATTTACGGATAATGCTTTTAATTTCTTTCAATCCCCCTAAGAGCCAGAACCTTAGCCTGTAATTAGAGAGTGTACTATGTGGACCAGCATGTCCGAGTTTTAAATGTTCATTTATTATCATAAGGGTAGTAACATTATTTTTGGGAGGCAGAAGAAGTGGATGTTTTTGCTCAAAAGGCAAAGATAAATAGGCAAGCCGCCCTCCTACTCTCAATAAACCATCTTTGTCTAGAAATGGGGATAATTGCAAAATTAATTTATTCGAAATAACTTTATTCTTATTTAATTCCAAGAGTTCTTTTGAAAAATGTATTACCTGTAATTTCTTTACAATAAGAAAAAGCGCTTTCCTGAGCTCTGCAGTGGTGAGAGGTCCATCAATACGTAGAGACCTGTTCAAGGAATTATTGACAAACCTAAAACAAAAGGAAAGAGATCTTTGCATACGAATGAAAGAAGAGAATTTAGAGAAAAAAGATGACTTTCAGTTAAATATAAAACTTTATAACCTTTCGTTCTTCGAAATTAGTGTCTTTTATTTTTATTTCAAATCGAGCTAAATTAAGATGGGGATTTTTTAAGAAGCTGGGCCCATACCACCAAAGGGCACAATCTAATATTCCAGAGGCAATAAGACCCCGAGTCAAAAAGTCAGCGGGATTCTCTTTTGAATTAATATGACGCCATTTACTTTCTGAGGTAAGCCGTTGAATTTGAGATACTTGGTATTAGTCCAATCATTATAGTAAGTTTACCTCGGAATTCGAGATACCCAGCTGTAAGTCTGTAAATACTTGTATATTGACACCCTAAAAGTTGTCTCAAAACCTACATATGGTAGGGTGTACGCATCTATTAAATTTCAAGGTCAAAGGTCACAAAAATCGGTTTTTTGCGCTTTTTTTGTAAATATCTCATTTCCTATGGGTTTTTTGCTATTTACATTTATTATCAATATTGTAGAATACAAAATTCTCTAAAAATTTTGTTTAAAAAAAATTTTCATACGGTGAACCGTTTTCGAGACAGATGACGGAGAGCGCGCGGTCACAGCATCACTTCAGGTCAACCGGTGCCATATATATTTGATGAAATATCGATAAATCAATGATTATAAATATTTGTCAATTTTTATTAACTATTATATTTTATCATTTTTTTTTCCTAACCTATCCACTTTTTATTTAGTATTAATTTATTTAACAACACTTACCTGCCCATGTAATTGCAAAATGGTTAATGAAAATATAGGAATTATATTTGGATTTTAACCTAATTAATATTAATAAATTCTTACATGATAAAAAAAAAAAACAAATAAATTATGAATTAATCTTTTTATTAAAAAATTTCATTCAATACATTTATTTTTATTAAAAGTAAAAAAATGGAATAAAAGGTACAAAAACTACAATTTATAATTTTAATAATCTTCTTCCTCTTCATCGTCGTCTTCCGGCTGCTGGTAAATTTCAAACTGGTCTTCATTATCGTCTTCAACGACATTTCTCTCAAGTTCTTCCATGATTTCGGGGTCAAAGGTTCCATCTTCGTTAATGTCGCTCTGATATGGAAGAGCATTGAGACAAGCTTGCCCATTACATTGGCCACAAGCTAAAGAGCATTGCAAGCCCACTTTCCTGCATCTGCATCGCGAACCACAACCACTCTTGCAGTTGCAGAAAATTGTATTTAGCAAATCTTCTGGAGCAGGTGGTAAAATTGTCATGATAGGCTCCAGAAAATCGTTTCGCATTGCCCAACTCCATACCTGGGGTTCCAAATCATGCCTTAACCAAGTTTGAACTTAATAATATACACGTTTGAAAGGTTGATGAGCAGCTGCTTTTGTTGGTGGAATATTTGAAAGCTGCACAGGTTAATTAAGTTTTGTAGACTTGACGTAATGCATATAACGAAGATGATCGAGACTTTTCACAGATTTCGGAGCATTATAGACTGCCAATAAGATTTGAGTTCCACTCTCTAATAATCTCTGGGCCGAACAATTTTCTTTCTCAAATGCTGCAGCTAGTTCATTCAAATTTGTCAGTTTCTCAAAAACTTTAAAAAATGATTTTTTCCCTTTTTAAAAAGCGCAGAAGTTGTGTCACAGCCACTTAATGCGTGCAGAAATAAAATATGTGTTTTGGAATGAGGATAATTATCAAAACTTTTAGTCAAGTATATCCCCGTTTTTACATTTCCTTTCCCAACTTTTTTAAAGAAAATGTCTTGTTCGTAAGACAGTGTACGCCCAATTAAAATGACAAGTAAATCAATATCTTGTCCTATTATAACTGCAGTTTTTTCAGAATTTGATTTTTCAATTGCAGTTTCAACAATAAGAACATCAGCATTATCTCTGGCTTGTTTAGTAGTAATATTTGCAGCTTGTAATTTTTCAATTAACATATTAATGAGCATATCTTTGTTATTTCGATTTGATAAGAATTTTTCTTGAGTAACTGGTACAACTATTGTTTCATCTTCTCTGCTGCTCCATAGCTTTTACGTTCTTACTGTAATCTGAATTTTTTTAAACAAAATTTGTAGAGAATTTTGTATTCTACAATATTGATAATAAATACAAATAGCAAAAAAACCCATAAAAATGAGATATTTACAAAAAAGCGCAAAAAAAACCGATTTTTGTGACATTTGACCTTGAAATTTAATAGTTGCGTACACCCTGCCATATGTAGGTTTTGAGATAACTTTTAGCGTGTCAATATACAAGTATTTACAGACTTACAGCTGGGTATCTCCAGTTCCGAGATTCTTACCTAATTTAAGCTTAAATGACTGGACTATATCCTTTTAGTGTTACATCATTCAAAGATACACCAGAAGTAGTTTTTGCACTTGCGTCAAAAACTACTCTTAATTTAGTAGTAACACTGGATTCGCGCACTACGCATAAATGAGGAATACAATATTTTCTTTCGGAACGCGAATTGGTTAAGTTAAGAGGAACGTAGTGTGCGTGTCCTACAGCTATATACTCATCAATAAATTTTTTGTAACCATCTAATAATTTGGGATCTTTATGAAGCTTCCTCTCAAGGGTGTAAAACCTTTTCTGTGATATACTGAAAGAATCTCCAAGTTTATGATATTCGTAAGGGGTTTTTAACGGCATATTCACTTGAAAAGATCCATTTTCTAAAATTTTAGTTGTAGTTGAGAATATTTTTTCCGCAAGAGCTTCCTCCGGGCCTAAAATTTTATTATCTGAGGGGATATCTTCGATTTTCCAAAATTTTTCTATTGCGTCATTTAAATTAGAGGTGTTTAAAAAACAAGTTTCATAAGTGGTTTCTATATTATCATAAGTTTCGTTAAAGAAATTTGGAATAAAAGTGGAAGCTTGAGAAGAAATTTGTCCACCTATTACATAATCAAAATCAGTGTTTATTAAAGTTAGTGAGCTATCTTGAATTTTAAATACTCCACCTCTGACTATTTTATAAAAAATATCAGCTTCTAACAACATATCAATATGAGAGGGTATAAAAAATTGTGGGTCGGCTAATTTAACATGTTTTGGGATATTTATTTTATTCCTTTGTAAAGAGATTTAGGGCAACTTTTTAGTAATTGTATCTAAAATTGAACAAATAATATTAATGTGATAATCAGAGTTAACATTTGAGTGAATAGTGACATTTACAGCTTTCGTTGCATGGGTAGTGACTTCATTTATTCCATCAATGAAGACCTGCCTTATTTGAGGGTTATAATTAAGTCTTTTTGCTAGAGATTCGGTTATAAGAGAGATTGTACTACAACTATCAGTAACAGCCTTAACTTTCAAGGGTTCACTTTTTGCTGTATACGAGACTGTGACTAAAACAGTAGCTAGTAAAGTTTCGCCATTTATTGATAAAACTGTTTGGGAACTTGAAGATTCTTGCAGATCAGAAGACTTTGAATAAGAGGTTGAGGGTATTTGGAAATTGCTGTGATTATTTTGAGTATTTTGAAGGTTACTGTTATGAGTTAAATAATTCTTTGGGATGTTTGCATAAGTAGAGTGCGAGGGGAAATGAGAGTTAGCGAGAGAGGGGAATGAGAGTTGACATAAGAGGGGGAATGAGAGTTATCCTGAGAGGGGGAATGAGAGTTATCCTGAGAGTGAGAATGAGAATTAGTGTTTTGCTGAGCGTTCTGAATATTTTGAGAGAAAGAAGTGTTTCTTCTTGATGTGTCTATATATATACACTTTCAAAAGCATTGTTTATAAGTAAGTATTATCTATTTTATAGAATGTATTTAATTGATTTATATTTACCTTTATTATTCTTTTACTATAAACTCATAGAATGACGTTAAAATTTAATTCTGAAATACAATACTAGAATTTACTTGTCGTAGTTTGGCAAACAAGTAACATACAAGATTGTAAAAGAAATTCCGCACGCCCATGGTGTTCTAATTCCTAGAAAAAGCGTTCGTTGTTATCGACCGGTCTTTTTACGGTGGTGTGATCTCTTTTTGAGTTGTTCGATACACTCATATTACTGTAGTTATTTGGCAAATTAGGGGTGTTAATAAAATTTTCATTTGGGATTTAAAAATCGGTTGTTTTATTGTTTTAAGTGAAATTATTCAATTGTTTCTTGCAATATATTTAGTAATTTTAATCAGAGATTAATAATTTCAAGAGAAAACTATGATACCTATGGTACCTGCCGTTTGAACTGTTTGATAATAGATTACGATGTTACGGTTTAATATTTCAGGCTTGCTTTTAACAATTTCGACAAGTTCCAAGCTTCAAACGAAGATCTGTCAATGTCAAGCTTAATAAATTACGCAGTTTTTACATAAAAAAGCTTTGAATTAAAACGAATAAAATGAAAATCCGTATACACTTTTATAATTTGAAAGGAAAAATAATTACAAAGATCAAAGCCAGGTTAGATGTTTTCTTTTTCATTCATGTTCAGTATTACAACAATACATTAACGAGTTTCAGAATTCAAATGAAATTTCAGAAATATGAATAAACTCAAAGCTAAAACTACACAATAATAGGGAAATAGAAAAACTATATACCAGGATTAAATAGTAATACATCAGGTGTCATTAAAATGTTGTCAACAATTCTGGTAGGTAATACCTACGTTTATTTATTAAAATATTTTGTTGTTTAGTTTATTTTCAATAAAACACTTTTTTTATTACTTAATTTATTTGTACCCAATCTGACACTAATTTATATACTAATTTACATTGACAACATTTATTTGAACAGAACAATATATTAACTGATCTTAAACAGCAAAACTTGGTATATTTATATACATATATGGCGCCCCAAAATTGCTTTTGAACTTTGTAGACATCCTTCGACTAAAAATCGCTGCTTCAGGTACCGGCACCTCTACCAGGATTTTTGTTTCTAGATAATACATCAAAATTGATCGACAAGTCAAGCATATTGTAGAATAAATGGGTTACTTTGACTTATGACGAGCATGAGTATCGTAGGAGTTTCGGGGGTTGACTTATTATATCGAATATTCTTGCTAACGGGAAACATAGATAACGTAAAAGGCCCAAAGGTAGAGAGGTACTTAAAGGATTAACACAGGACTGGATTTATCGAAAATGACTCGCATGACAATGACAAATAATTAAAGGTTTCTTATGAGCATGGGCCCGCAAAATGTTTAATAAGGGAGCTTACATAATTTCATTGTAATATTTTTGAAATAGGAGTTCATTGAATCTTCTCGAAATCTATTGTTCCAACTGATTTACAATAGGAGTGCCTTTTTCGTGTAAAGAAATTACCATATGATTTTTAAAATGATTTTATAGAAAATACAACCCCAACCTTTTCGATTGGACCATTCATTTTTTATATCATCAGATGGCTAGTTTAGACGTGTTTAAAATGTTCCTCATTTGTTTGATATTTAAATAATGTTTTTTTAATTCTTCAATTTTAGGGACTAGCTTTCAACCATTTTCATATGAACTATTTCCATCTACATCAGTACTAAGACCCCTAAACAATAAAAATAATATATCCAATGAAGTTGGCACGAAATATCAAAGATCAGAGTTTAAATATGTTGTTATTCTGATTAATGGAAAAATGTATTTCTAAGATGTTTTCTGAATTTTTGTTATGTCGCAGTTATCAACTTCTTGTAGTAATATTGAGTACAACTCATACACGACTCATATTACAACTAATTTTCAAAGTAGGGTGATGAAGTTGTAAATTGGCCATTTTAAAAACGGCCATGTTACGTAAAGTAATTTTCTATAATTTTCTATAATTTTCTATAATTTTCTATAATTTTCTATAATTTTCTATAATTTTCTATAATTTTCTATAATTTTCTATAATTTTCTATAATTTTCTATAATTTTCTATAATTTTCTATAATTTTCTATAATTTTCTATAATTTTCTATAATTTTCTATAATTGTCAATAATTTTCTATAATTTTCTATAATTTTCTATAATTTTCTATAATTTTCTATAATTTTCTATAATTTTCTATAATTTTCTATAATTTTCTATAATTAATTTTCTATAATTAATTTTCTATAATTAATATTCTATAATTAATTTTCTATAATTAATTTTCTATAATTAATTTTCTATAATTAATTTTCTATAATTAATTTTCAATAATTTTCTATAATTTTCTATAATTTTCTATAATTTTCTATAATTTTCTATAATTTTCTATAATTTTCTATAATTTTCTATAATTTTCTATAATTTTCTATAATTTTCTATAATTTTCTATAATTTTCTATAATTTTCTATAATTTTCTATAATTTTCTATAATTTTCTATAATTTTCTATAATTTTCTATAATTTTCTATAATTTTCTATAATTTTCTATAATTTTCTATAATTTTCTATAATTTTCTATAATTTTCTATAATTTTCTATAATTTTCTATAATTTTCTATAATTTTCTATAATTTTCTATAATTTTCTATAATTTTCTATAATTTTCTATAATTTTCTATAATTTTCTATAATTTTCTATAATTTTCTATAATTTTCTATAATTTTCTATAATTTTCTATAATTTTCTATAATTTTCTATAATTTTCTATAATTTTCTATAATTTTCTATAATTTTCTATAATTTTCTATAATTTTCTATAATTTTCTATAATTTTCTATAATTTTCTATAATTTTCTATAATTTTCTATAATTTTCTATAATTTTCTATAATTTTCTATAATTTTCTATAATTTTCTATAATTTTCTATAATTTTCTATAATTTTCTATAATTTTCTATAATTTTCTATAATTTTCTATAATTTTCTATAATTTTCTATAATTTTCTATAATTTTCTATAATTTTCTATAATTTTCTATAATTTTCTATAATTTTCTATAATTTTCTATAATTTTCTATAATTTTCTATAATTTTCTATAATTTTCTATAATTTTCTATAATTTTCTATAATTTTCTATAATTTTCTATAATTTTCTATAATTTTCTATAATTTTCTATAATTTTCTATAATTTTCTATAATTTTCTATAATTTTCTATAATTTTCTATAATTTTCTATAATTTTCTATAATTTTCTATAATTTTCTATAATTTTCTATAATTTTCTATAATTTTCTATAATTTTCTATAATTTTCTATAATTTTCTATAATTTTCTATAATTTTCTATAATTTTCTATAATTTTCTATAATTTTCTATAATTTTCTATAATTTTCTTTAATTTTCTTTAATTTTCTTTAATTTTCTTTAATTTTCTTTAAGAAATTATTATCATGTCCGATAGCCACCAATGGTTATGGAGATGCCTAGAAAACTAAATAATCTGGACGAGTCTCGCATGAAAAGGGGCTTAAACACCTTTTGTTGGGCCTGAGCTACTATGCGGTACCAGCAATGGTAGAAGAGATTTAAAAATAATTTAGAAGTAGAATATGTTATAATTTGAATAATAAATAAATTACTTCTGGATAAATATAAACAAAAAAAGATCGGAAGCCCATACTTGCCGAGCAACACAACACCCAAATCAATATGCATATATCCCAAGCAGATCTACTAATTCAACCCTTTACCAAGTACTCTTTGGCACCAACCCTTCCATTGAACTGACAACATCATGTCGTGAGCGGACTATTTCAGAAAATTTACTTGTTAGAGTGCTTTTAAATTATCCAGACCACAACATAGCAAGCAAATACTTGACTATGACTAGACAGAATCTCTGCCAGATCGCAGCCAATTTTACTGGTCATTGTCAAGTACGGAAGCATCTGCATAACACGGGGCTGTAAGCAGCTGAGACTTTTAGGCATATCGTATACGATTTGACACCCGCATTTATTAGGTTTTTGGTCGGCGAGTTTGGACTAACACCGGTTGATATAAGAGAGGTACCTCTCGACGACGCGACGTTGTCAACTACATCAATTCTGAAATCTGCTTGACAAGCTAAGAGGAGCCTATCAGTTAAGGAGGATGCACAATGGTCGTGGAGCAATCCACCCTCTACAAGTTTCAGATACCGATTCGTTGGCCTTTTGGGATTTCTATTGTTGCCTGTATTTATCACACGAGTTAGTTTTAGATATATTTTGAAACGACTAGATACTATTTATGTTATAAACCTAAATTTCTTGTTGATTTGCCTCATGTTATTTTAAGATTAGACCTTAGATAAAAGAGACCGGAGATGTAACATTGCACATTGCGCACGTTGTCTATTCCAAACCTAAGTAACCCACCAATTAAAAATCATTGTGTTCACGACGCCACCCGAATTGCTCCGAAATTTCTATTCATGCTTGTCTCCGCGTGAGTAAATCATTTATGGACCGGCGTTTTTGAATTGTTTGTTGGTGTTATTAGCAATTTAAAGTGTTTTAGTTATTCAATTTCAAGTTTGAAAATGCCACGATGTATGGTGAAAAATTGTATATACAAATAATATGTGTCAATGTTATGAAAAATAAGAAATATATTCGTTTTCAGCGGTAAATATTTGTTGACGTTTTGACATAAAGTCGCCATGATTCTTTGAGCTGAATACTTCAGATCCGCATTAAGGGGTTTCAATAAATATTTAATCTAAATAAGAAGTAAATAGGCATTGTTACTAACGAAATTTTGTTTTTAAAAAGTAGTTTTATAAGAATATTTACTAAAAGTGGTTTTTAGCCCTTTATTAGATATTTTTACAAGAATATTAGATGAAATACAGGTTCACCTACTTAAAATTTCAAGGTTTATTTTATTTGCGGTTAAATCGGAAGTGACATTTGAATCTTAAATCTTAAAACAAAGTAAAACGCGCAATATGATCTAGTATAAGCAAAAAATACTAAAGTTACGGAAATTAGTCATATTATTAGTAAAATGTTACATTATAAACCCCTAAACAACTCGAAAAATATCTTCGTTTACTAAAAAAATCTAAATTCTAGCAATATTTATTATACAATCGAATGCGGTTTCAAAGATAACAGGATCAATAAATCCGAATCTCTAAATTTTGGAGCTTAATGCTCTGATAAGAGCATGCGACCGATAGGGGTTACAAAAATAATCGATTTATCGTTTTCATGAAAATCGATTTATCCGTTATAATTAATCGATTATCTTTAATAGATTATTTTTGATTAATCGAACATTTTTAATAAATTTTTTTCGTTTTTTTGGGTAATGGAATAATCGATTATAAAGGAATTACAAAAAGAGAGTAGATTTATTCAAAATATTCGATTTATTGAAAATAATCGATTTTTTTAGAAAAATCGATTTATTGTTTAATAGACTTTTTAAATTAATCGATTATTTTCGATTAATCGATTATTTTCGATTAATCAATTATTTTAGATTAAGCGATTATTTTCGATTTTTCAAAGGTATTCGAATAATTTGTTTTAAAATACAAAAAATAGATTATATAAAAATAATCGATTGATCGAATATAATTGGTTATATTATATAATCGATATTTCGGTTATTTTTTAGAATTATTGATTTATCGGTAAATCAGCTTTTTATTAATCAATTATTTTCGATTTTTCAAAGAAAATTAAATAATCAGTTTTAAAAGGAATATAAAAAAGAAAAGGATTATTTGTAAATAATCAATAATTATTCAGTTTTTTTTTGGAAAATCGATTTATCGTAGAATCTTCTTAATTAATTGGTTATTTTCCGTTAATCGATTATTTTCGATGTTTCAAAAATGATCGAATAATTGATTTTAAAGGAAATAATTCTTTTTTTTTTTTTGAAAAATCGATTTATCGATTATTCAACTTTTTAATTAATCGATTATTTTAGATTTTTCAAAGATTATCGAATAATCTGTTTCAATGGAAATACGAAAAAAAAATTGAAATTAAAAATAATCGATTATTTAAAATAAACGATAATTCGTTTATTATTTTTTGTAAACACTGATTTATCGGTTAATTGGCTTTTTAATTAATCTATTTTTTTTTTTAAGATAATCAAGTGGTCTATTTTAAAGAAAATACGAACAAAAATAGATTGTTTGAAAATAATCGATTGATCGAAAATAATCGATTATTATTAATGATCAATAATTTATTTCGATAATCACCCACTCCTAGCGACCAAATGACTTTTAATAGGTTTAAATTTTAAAATGTTATCTGGGTTCAGACATATACATTTCTAGAGTTTTATGTGACGCATCCTCTATATTAATTAATATTCCTAAAGAAACAAGCTTTAATATATCTTTTTCTGAGGTTATAATACAAAACAGCATTTTCTCATTTTGACTAAATTTTAATATTATGTGATAGTCGTAGAAAAAATATAATGTTCAACTCACAATGTTTGATTTGCAGTATTCGCCTGCGCACATTCTTTTTTATAATACTCTTAGACAATGAGTACCATTTCTTACTCGATTAACAATATTCTATTTCAACATTTTACTGTAGTCTCTTACAGAAAAGTCCATAGTAAATAATAGCTAACGAAATATTCTATAAAAGGTCTTCTCTTTACATAAAATGTCGTGGCATCTGTTTGATATTAAAAAATCACGTTAAATTTATTTCATAATACAAAATTCCATTAAACGTATATTTTAAATAAATCTAATAGTTCATTATGATGCTAATAAACAAAGTCTGGTCCCTGTCACAGAGTTCGAGTCCCTGCCCAGTTCCCCCACTCCGTTAACCTCTCTTTAGAAATTGGCAACATTTGCGCAGGTTAAACACCGGTGTATGTTATATCTCTGGTCTCTTTTATCTAAGGATTAGACATTAAAATAAGAGAATAAGCATCAATATATTGCAAGATGAGATATTAAAGTGTTCTAGAGAAGTCTTAATTTATTGCAAGAAGAGGTATTTATCTTTAATATCCAATGTACAAAATCTGTTACTAATGTTTGTCGCTTACAGTCACAAAGAAAAAAATAACATTTTCTCTTTCTGCTAAAATAATACCAAATTGTTATGTCGGTGTAAAAAGGTTTTATTTAACTGACAGCGGTATTTTTCTTTTGCACTATTTTTTTGTAATATAATTTAGCAGAAGCGTCCTTTAAAAATGCTGTAAATTATCCCTTTCCGTCCGATAAAAAGGTCAAATTTATAACAAAATATACACCCTTGCTTCCTGAATCTCCATAGCAATCTGCTAAAAAACACGTTTTCACATATCTACCGTATTTCTCATCGCGCGAGGTAATTCCAATTCGCTCCATAAGCAAGTCGGCACCATTTTCATGTAAAACGGAAATCCAGTCAATTCCAAATTTGGAGAAATCGTTCAATTTAAAACTTATTTCTAAATAGTTTTTATATTTGTTTTGTTAACCTTTCACAAGGTTTATGCAAAAACATATAGGAAATGTAAATCCGCATATAACAAGCCATACAGTTTTTTGTTTTAATCGAGTAAGACCATAAAAATTCCTCTGTGATTTTTAGAGGTAATGTGCTGTGACATTTTATTTTTTATCAAAATCAACTAACAAAAAAAATTCGGAATGATAGATATTCTAAATCCAAGTTGTAGCAGCGTAAATAGTCAAAGGTAATATATCAAAACCTAGATAATAGTCAGCTATTTTTGTTGAATCTAAATCTCGAGAATATTTTAATATCAATTTGATGAGACATAATTTTTGGCATTAAGCAATTGATTATTAGTGCCAAAATTATGTAGAATCATATTGTAAAATGTTCAAGAAATTTAGCAATAACAAAAATAGTAGAATATTAATCAAGATCGTGTTATATTTGGAACGACTATTTCACTAGACCAAATATTTGGTCTAGGGCAGTGGTCGCCAACCTGTCGATCGCGAGCTACCGGTAGCTCGCGGAGGCAATTCTGGTAGCTCTCACAACGATTTTAATTTAAAAAATACAAACTGCAAAAATCAGAGAAGCTTCCAAAAATTCCACAAAAAAATTGTCATAATATTAAACATAAACAGCGGTAACGTTGCGGTGAGCGATCTGCCGCTAACGCCATCAAGCTAAAATCGGCTAGAACCGACCAGCCGGACCAGCGCGTTAGTGTTTGAGAACGATCAGGATTGCTTTGAACGGGACAAATACGCACGGCGCGGCGACATTGCGCTTATTTTAAAACTGAACGTCCAGCGGTTGGGTTAGTAGAGAACAACAAAAAATAATATTATGGCAAGCAGTTGTAAGAAGGTAAAGACATACCACTTTCATTCGGAATGGGAAGAACAATACTTTTTTACAGAAGTTAAAGATAAAAATGTGTGTTTGTTATGTAATACTTCGGTCTCCGTTGCTAAAAAAGGAAATATTGAGAGACATCATACATTCTAATTTTGAAAAATCATTCCCACTACATTCTGCCGCCAGAAAGGAGAAACTGAAACAGTTAAAAAAACAGTTAATTGGACAACAATCAATATTTTTAAGAACAGTCGAAAAAATAAGGCTGCAACTGAAGCATCGTACCGTGTGTCCCAGATAATTGCACAAAAAAAGAAACCTTATGAAGACGGGGAAATGATAAAACAGGCGTTTTTAGAAGCTGCTCGACTTTAGAAATAAAGACGAGATAGTTTCAGCTATAAAATCTATGCAACTTTCTGCTAATACAGTGATGAGACGTGTAGAAGTAATGAGCAATGATATTTTTTTACAGTTAAGAACTGACTTAGATAACTGTGTTTATTTTTCACTTCAACTGGATGAATCAACAAATGTCGTTGACACTGCCCAGATGGTCGTGTCCGTTAGGATGGTTTTTAGTTATTTTACGATTAAAGAAGATCTTTTAAAGTTTATTCCACTGAAAGGACACACTACTGGACAGGAGTTGTTTTCTCATTTAAAAAATATTATTTTTTCCGAGAAAATTCCAATATCGAAAATGGTAGGCTTGACAACCTATAGCGCTCCAGCTATGGTGGATTGTGATAAGGGTCTGGTGGCGTTATGTCGTAAAGACGAAACTTTTCCGCAATTTCTCTGTTACCACTGCATTATCCATCAGCTAGCATTATGTGGAAATTTCCTGAAACTAAACAATGTTATAAAACTGGTAGTAAAAATTATGAACAAGATTAGAGCTCAAGCGTTACAAAGAAGATTATTTAAAACCTTGGCCAATGAAGTTGACTGTCAATACGGGGACCTACTTCTTCACTCTGAAGTCCGATGGTAAAGTAGAGGACGGGAGCTAAAACGTTTTAATGATGTCCTATCTGGCATAGTTAAATTTTTTAAACAACGCGATGAACCGACTCCGGAAATAGAAAATTCAATCTGGCTTAGAGATTTTGGTTTTCTCGTGGACATTACAAAGAAATTAAACGAACTTAATTTGCAGCTTCAGGGAAGAGACAAAGAACTAGCCGAAATGATTTTTGATATAAAAGCATTTATCAAAAAGCTGGAGTTTTGGGAACAAAACCTAATTAACAGTATTTTCCTATTCTTTCAGAAAAAATATCTCAAAATCCATCAGAACCCTATGACAGCAAATATCATGTAGAAATAGTTTCTACCCTGAAGAATAACTTCAAAAATTGTTTCAAGGATTTCAACGAACTGGCTTTAGTAGCGCAGTTTGTTGTTTTACACTTTATGGAAATTAATATCCAACAGTTTGCAACTTGTGTTATGCAGAACTTTGGCGAAGACATCGCTGCAACAGAAATGGAAGTAATTGAGTTTCAAAATGATTTAGCCTTAAAATCGTTAGTCTCAAGTACCAAATGTATCTGGCCTATTGTAAGTAAAGACAAATATTCAGTTCTATGCGGTGTTGCCTTGAAAGTGAAAGCATTATTTAGTTCAACTTATTTGTGTGAATCTTCTTTTTCCAATATGAAGTTTATTAAGAACAAATATCGCAATCGACTTACAGATGAACATTTGGATAATTGTATTCGAATGGATGTATCAAATTATACTGCAAACATTAAAAAAATTATCGAAGAGTCTGAGTGTCAGCCTTCTCATTGAACGTGCTTTTTTATTTTTCAATGTTTATGTTCATGATGAGGCGTTACTTTTTTGTTGTTATTATTAAATATTTTTTAATCTTACGTGACATGCCGTTGTGACTGGATAAAAGTTTGTGTTTATTTTTCAAACACCTTCGTTTGGTAGGTAGTAATGTAGCTATGAACAAGTACGTACTAGTAATATTAGTTATTTTGTTATTAGTTTATTATTAATACCTATGTATTATGTATTACCAGTTAAATAGTAAAATAAATACATATTATGATAAATTAACTGTGGATTATTTCATTTACGTTGCGTTACGTGGCTTCCGTGTGGGTAGCTCGCTGTTTATTCCAAAATTAACAAAGTAGCTCAACACTTTGAGAGGTTGGCGAGCACTGTCTTATGGTATTAACTTTGAAAAGTTTTATATACTTATTTTGGATTATATTTTTAAAATTTATTAAATAAAAATGACACCGCAGCGTTCGTAGCAGATGCACAAATTTAAACATTTAAATTAAATAACTTAAGCACAATTATCTCTGGAGAGTTACACGTCATGTACAAATCACTTCTCTATGCCAAAACATCTTCATGTCATATGTCAAATATACTCCAAAAATCCCATAGCCAAACTAATCAAACAAGAAATTGGCATTCTAAAGCCCAAAACAATAAACTTCCTCTGGGTTCCTTCACATATAGGCATCAAATGCGATGCACTGGCTGACAGATATGCCAAAATATGCAAACCTCTCAATGAAGTCCCAGTAAGTGATGTAAAATCAATCTTTAAATCAAAAATCACAGATCAATGGAATGAAATTTGGCAAAACAAGAACTTTAAATTATTGGAAATTAAATCTAGTTTCAGAACCTGAATGTTTTGCGTGTCAAGTGCCATTAAGTACCAAACACATCATAAAAGAATCAATAAAAATATTCCATCCAAATTACCGGACATCTTCCAGAAATACAGTTCAAGGAACATTGCTTACTTTCTACAAGAAACAAATCTCCTACATAAAATTTAAAACATAAATAATGTAATTGTATAACGATACTCATTTGTAAAACTGTTTATGTCCGCTAATAACCAAATGGTTGTTGCGGTATTCTAATAAAAAAAAATACAAAAGTAGTTTTAAAATCGTGCAGATTCCATTAAAAATTGAGTTTTTTTATTTTCTCATAGATCCCATCAACAAATCCTGACCAATTGTAATGGAACCACTCCTGAGGTATCCGCTTTCGAACATAAAAAGAATGCTGGAAATCGAATAACGTGGTAAAGAATTATTACTGAAAATATATAAAAAAATGAAGAGTTTGATGATTTTCTCATGGACTCCATTATTAGATCTTGATCTTTATATGGGAACACCCTTAAGATACCCCCTTTCTAACAGAGAATCATAGAAATTGGAAAACGTGGCAAAGTAATCATAAAACTTGCATAAAAAAATATTCCGACGAATTGAGAACCTCTTGCTTTTTTGAAGTCGGTTAAAACATAAAATTACTAATAAAAAGTTTTTTTTATTTAAACACTACATTTTTACTTTCCTATCTGTATACAGATAAGGAAAGTATGGGAATCATGATTTTTTTCGACTTCTAGTTATCGACGGATTTTTACGTTTTGGGGTCCCCTGAATGGGTGTTGGCCACTTGGTCGCCGCGGTTAGTTTTGTCAGCGGGGTTCCGTAATCTCATCGACCACTTGGTCTCCAGTTTTAAAATCAGGTAGGCCTCTTGGTCGCCGTAGTTATCAATCATTAAAGGTATCTATTTCGATTTATTGAAAATAATATTTTTAAGAAAAAAATAGTTTAACTGATTTTTATTATTTTCCACGTGAATAGAAATTTTTAACTGATATGATATGGTACAGAATGTGGGTCAGGAAAAGAATAAAACCAAATTAGAAAAACACTTATAATTAATAGAAAACAATATAAAATTATACATAATAAAAAAAAGTAGGTACAAAATACACAAAATACCAAATAAAAATTATTTAAGAAACCCAAATTGCAATTAGTTTTTGTAATGATAAGAAACTACTTTGATAAATTGAGTTCGTGAAAGGATCTTATTTTTATATTGTTCTATTACGTTCGTTAAATACGCATGCCGTTTTTTGTAATTAGCGTTTTTAATTTTGTTAGGTATATGTGTACTGTTTAATTTCACATAAGTATTTAACTGAATATCGAGAATTACATTAACAAATTTGAATAAAAAGCAGAATTAAAATGTTTGTGGAAAGACTCACAAGCATTTGTTGTGCGTTCTGTGGAACTTGTGCACGATGCCCACATTGTAGGCGGGAAGTCAGACGTATCGCTAGTATACGTATTAATCATATAAAGAGTATATGAAGTTAATCTCTCGTCAAATGGCATTATTGGAATTAAATCTTTACAAAAACACTCTGCCACTTCAGTACTTTCCAAAAATAAAATGCCGAAAGTGTAATGAAGCCATTTGCCGATTTCAGAATTTTCATTTTTATATTCGGAAATCAAACCCAGATTTTGTATCTTACGTAACCACGATTGGGTTAAATGAAATCTACATCCAATAATTAAGATATCAGGCCAAATCTGTATAATACCAGTGTGTATGGCTTTCTCAAAATCGCAAATAACTTTACACAGCTTCCAATCTAAATTTAAATTATTATAACAGTAATCTTTTAATAATTTAAATGCAGTTGCATAGGTACTTGCTCTTTTATCTGGTAAAACAAAAAATGCCAATGGTATGTAGTGTCCGTTATCAACAGCATGTATAGTGAAAAATTGTAAAAAAAATTTAGGGCAATAATTAAATGTGCCGTCGCAATAAATACTATCACGAGAACACAAGTATTTTAAATTTGAATCACATGAAAATAAAATAATTTGTGAATCTTCATTGTTAAATAATAAAAATTGTTCACCCTTATTTGTAACACATTGTATTGCTTTCAGTACACTATGAACATCACTGATACACTTTGGCAAAGGTGGCAATATACTTCTTCTTGCCCTGTATATGCTTCGTCTGATGAGGTCAACATCCGTAGTGGATACATTAAAAGTATTTCCTTCCCCTCGGATTCCGTTATTAATTAACTTACTGGGTTTAACGCAAATATCTTCTGTTGCCTTTCTTTTCAATCCGTTTTGAAGTTTTTTTACATCTAAATGGTCCGATGGTGGATGATTGTGTTCACTCTTAGATTTCAATAAGACAGTTTCCGAATCGTCCACTCCAATAGTCGCTTTACACCCACGACGAGTACACTTATATGATACACCTAACTTTGTTTCCTTGTCTTTTCCAAATGTATATTTTTTTACAATTAACAACTTTTTTCCTTTTACACTTAACATCGACTCCATTGCAACACAAACTCAAAACTTCTTTCATGGAATAATGAATAAGATGAGAATCACTTTTAAAATAAAAAAATTAATCTTTTCAGTAAGAATGCAGACAATTAACTGATGAAAAATATTTTTATTTTAGTTCTCGACAGGTCACAAACCGATATTATAATTAGAGTAATTAAATAACCCCATAATTTTCTTGGAACCCTTAATCCAGGTTTGGAGACCAAGTGGCCTATACCTTTCGAATAGCGAAAGGATTAAATTTGGGTAAAACTGACCGCGGCGACCAAGAGGTATATTCCCCCCTGAATCCGTTTTGACTATTTTTTTTTTAACTTTTATTATCTGGCCAAATTAGGACATCTGCATCCAGAAAGTCGTACGGCAAATCAAATTTGTCAAAAAGTTTTGATTGTTTTGAAACAAAGTCACTCACATTTTTGTTTAAATATATTTCTGGTGAATTTTTGTCTTCTGTGCGTCGTTATTTTCTTTCTATATGAAAATAATGAGGTTTTCTTGAAAATAATTTTTAAGACATAAAAAAGTCATCAGTTTAATAAAACAAAAGTCCTAATTTCATACATTTGCAACTTTAAGTTTGAATATCTTCAGAACGGCTCACTCTATGAAAAAAATATATTAGAACTTTTTGTAGAGCGTTCAATTTCCTACCAAAATGTTTTACTTTATTTTTAAAATGCTCAAATATCAAGCTACAAAAATAAGAAAAAAGAAAAAAAAATGTTCACCACTAAATGATAATATTAAGAGCTCAAATTTTTAGAGGCTTCTTTTTTCACCTTCCTAAAAGGTTTTAGCCTGTTTTTTAGTTGAAAAAAAAGTTGCTTAAAAATGATACACCCTAAAAATTAAAAAACAAGTATAAAGGTGTATACTAAAATTTTCAAGATTGATGTAACTCTTTTACAGAAAATGTACCTTTGGCTTATTTTAATGAACTTAGCAATAAATATAAAGCATCGTCTCTATGGACTTTCTACTTCTTGCTAAGAAGCACACTCAACATAACTAATGGAATTAATATGGGGAATTATTCAAAATTACGTACGTTTCTTAAACGTCAATCAGAAAAACATATAGCTAAAAAGGCAAAAACATTTACGCCAGAACAATTTAATAATTTCATAAATAAAGCTCTTGATGAGAAATATCTGTCGACAAACGTAATAGCTTTTAAAAAGATTCAAACGTTTTCATCATGTAGTCAATTATATAATTTTTTCTCAATACTTGTATCTTAATATTTATTGTTATAGTCGTAGATAAAGTATAGTATTCAACTTGCGGTAATGGTCATAACTCACTTGATGAATTACATCACTCGCCTGCGGCTCGTGCTGCAAACTTCATCTGCGTGAGTTATGACCTGCATTACCGTTCGTTAAATAATATACTATTAATTTAAAATTACGTCCGTCACATCTCATGGTTATATAGTCTTGATACTATTAGCAATAGTTCAAGCTCCATAAAAGTAGATAAATCATTTTATTTATTCAATAGTATTTATTTAGCTCTGCTTATTTGGGATACACTTCTTACTCTTATTTTTGTGTTCTATTTTCCATCACAATCATGGGCGTCGTTACACAATTCTATAGGGAGGGGCAACATTTTAAAAAAATTTAGAATGTTTATTAGTTGAAAAACAGAGAAATTGAAAACTAAAAGAGCAATACAAATTAACAAAAGTTTTTAATAAATAAAATAACCCAACAAAAAAGACAAAAACTAAAATAAAAAAAAACAAGAAACTTAAAACACATATTTCTAAAAAACAAATAGAAGGTGTGAGATAAAAGAAAAATATGAACAAGGAGACAGAGCCATACATAATATATATAAAAAAATAAAATATTTATAGAAACACAAAAACAAAAAAAACTCACTCAAACACGTCGACGCTAGTGTTCGTAAATTTTTAATTTCTTCTTTCTCTACCTAAAATAATCGATAACAGAAAACATGATTTCTTTTTAGTTTTTTGCTATTATTTTTGGATGTACGTTCATCATGCAAAGCGCAGTCAGCCTATTCGCTCTGTGCGTGACAGCAGCGCCAACTAATTTATGAACTAACGGACGATATTTGCGTATACTGACAATACAATTTTTAATGGAATTAAAAAATATATATGTTGATTTTAATAAAAGTATATAGATTTGTAAAACAAGTGAAAAAATTAATTATTATATATTTTTATTAGGTACTTCAGCTAAAATAAAAGTAGTATAATCAATAATAAAACATAGGCAGGCTACGGTGGTGTAGGTGTCTACGGCGCAGCATTCATTTGTCAGCCAATTTTCTGGTAAAACGAGACACGGTTTCAGATCATACGGAAGATCATGTGAATTTATTTGCATGGTTCTCTATAGGATTTGATGGATGGCATATTAGCAGAAATTTTATTTCTGTTGATATGACATCCAGATTATTAAAATAAAATCTCCATGCATTACCGTTTTCGATGACGGTAGATGGGGTTTTCCGGGTTTTCCTCACCTGTAAGTCAAATGTCACCATTAACTATCTTTAAGTCGTCCCGAAGCGCCACAGCAAATAATAATAATATCCGTCCCTTTCCCCGCACAAGCTCAGCTTTTGGAGTTAAAATTCACTCATAAGGGGGTGAATTAGGGAGAGAATTATTATTATAAGATTATATATTCACGAGAAAATGTATATGTTGCCTAAGCCTAATAAGTTAACATTGTAGAAAAGGTTAAATAATGTGAAAACAAAAACATTACCATTATATAATATCGTACTCTCAAAACGTATTAACAAAAATAATTGGTAAATTTGCGATTGTAATTCATATTTTCTTTATTTTTAGTTCGAAAGAACCCATAGAAATTAATGAATAAAATTGGTTTCCTATCAATAAGTCACAAGATTGCATTTCAGCCACATACAATAATCAAAGGCAGAAATCTAATCCTTGCTCAACATTTAAAAGTTAAGGGATGTTGAACAACATTGTAAAATAATAATTTATTGTTTATTTAAAACCTTTCAATTTTCTGATGTCTACTATTTCCAGTATTACTGTTATTATTACAAAAATAAAGGTTTTTTCTTCTTATTGTACAGCTATCCATTTATTTCTTTGATTTAATTACGCGTTGTATAGTCGTAAAAGCCAGTTCTAAATTTAGTACTAAATTAATAACTTGATTTAGGGCTAAATTTTAGTACTTAATTTAGTATTGTGACATACAGCCATTACGCGTTGTATAGTCGTAAAAGCCAACTGGCCCCCCTTGCCCCCCCCCCCCCCCCCCCCCCCCAAACGACGCCCATGATCACAATAAACAACTTTCCACGACCTTCTGTAAGACAGCTCTACAAGATGAAGGAATTATTTTGATTACATGTTACTACTATATCTATTTTAACAAAACCTTACCCATTTATACAGAAGTTTGACAGCTCAACGCGTATTCCAATTCCCCATTTAAATGAATAACATGAAAAGTTATAAATGTGAACCCTTGTAAACGATTTATCTGATTCGTGAGAGAAGCTTTTTACATAAGCAGTGCTAAACTTTGATGGCATAATCTTGTAGGGAAAATCAACGCCGGTCTCCGACGGGAATAGGATGAATATTTGATAAGTGATCTCGGTGACCTCAAGATGTTAGCTATGGCAGGAAAGGGAATAGCTGACAGGCGTTCGGGTGCTGTTCAGTGTAAAATATCGTGAGTGGAGTGACTTTTCCCAAATTTCATATCCATGGATACGTATCTCAATTATCCTTTAAATGTACGTTTCATTGAGAAAGGAAATAGGGCAACACCATTTAGAGATATATACGAACAAATCTACATGAATTCTCGAAATATTTACAATATTTGACTTGTACGTAGTAACAAAAATAATTGGGTAAATAGAATTATTAACTTAAAAGTTAAATATAGAATATATCGTGCATCCGGAAGGTAGTGATGCCATAAGGATTTCTTAACCCAGCTAAAAATACTTGAAGAGCTTGTTCGTTATATGATTTCTGTTTAAATTTTCTTATATCTAAGTTAAGTTCATGCAAACCGAGGTAGTTTGAAATAGTGTTTAATAATTTCCTGACCTTTTCATAAAATTCATATGGGCTCTCGTTAGGAGCTTGACTTAAATTATTTAAATCCAACAATAAGCAACTTTCATTTCGGGGATCACTAAAATTCATAATAAACTCTTCCTTAATTTCTTTTATTTTAGTGGCTCCACTAATATTAATTACTTCGCGAGCGGGTCCATGCAATTTACTTATAATCGTTCTAAATATTATAACATTCTGATAGTTTCCAATATTTACGTTATCATAAAAATCTGATGTGTCCAACACATGACTTTCCTATCTAGTTATTACGTAAAAACAAAAAAAATCAGAATTTTGCACATTTTGTCAAATTTCTCGAATACGGACCATTTCAGGAAATTTTGACATAAAACAAAAATTATAGAAAATAATATTAGAAGTAACTGTTAATTGAACAATTTTCGCGAAAATAGTCAAAACGGATTCAGGGGACCTCAAAACGTAAAAATCCGTCGAAAACTCGAGGTCGAAAAAAATCATGATTCCTATACTTTCCTTATATCTGTATACAGATAGGAAAGTAAAAATCTGATGTGTCCAATACATGACTTTCCTATCTAGTTATTATAGGCATTTTCCGGTTATTTTGTACAACCTATTGCAGCATCTCTATAAATGTTTAGAGGATAAACTAAATATATACATTTTACACATACATCTACCTCGAAACATTTTTCTATAGATATTCATTGAAAACGAAAATACAGAAAAATTTAAATTTAGCACTTTTCCATTACGGACCATTTTAGAAAAATCATGTATAAACAAAAATTATAGAAATCGATATCGCAAACAACTTTTAGTTCAACAATTTTCATAAAAATCAGAATTTTGCACATTTTGTCAAATTTCTCGAATACGGACCATTTCAGGAAATTTTGACATAAAACAAAAATTATAGATAATAATATTAGAAGTAACTTTTATTTGAACCATTTTCTTCTCCAAACATAAATAACAGATATATTCCATAAAATATAAAAACGGCCTCCCATAAAGTACCCCCCCAGATGTTCCAACTTTGTCCAAAATCTAATCATTTCACGTCAGGCCGAAATAAACCTTAAGTTTAAAATTTAATGTTTTTTCCTTTATCCGTTTTTGAGTTTTCTTCAAATTTCGAAATTTACACATTTTCTCAAATATCTCGAATACGGTCCATTTTAGAGAAATTATGTATAGGACAAAAATTATGGAGAATTATATTATAAACAACTTTTATTTGAACAATTTTTATAAAAAATTATGTTTTTTACATTTTGTCAAATTTCTCGAATACGGACCATTTTAGGAAAATTTTGCATAAAACAAAAATTATAGATAATTATATTAGAAGTAACTTTTATTTGAAGAATTTTCTTCTCCAAACGTAAATAACAGATATATTCCATAAAATATAAAAATGACCACCTATAAAGTACCCCCCCAGATGTTCCGACACTGCCCAAAATCTAATCAGCTCATTGGACGCTGAAACAAAGCTTAAGTTTAAAATTTGGTGTTTTTCTGTGTATCGGTTCATGAGTTATGCGTTATACAGACACACACACACACACACACACACACACACACACACACACACACACACACACACACACACACAGACACACAGACACACAGACACACAGACACACAGACACACAGACACACACACACAGACATCATCGCGAAAATAGTCAAAACGGATTCAGGGGACCTCAAAACGTAAAAATCCGTCGAAAACTCGAGGTCGAAAAAAATCATGATTCCTATACTTTCCTTATATCTGTATACAGATAGGAAAGTAAAAATGGGTAACTATGTTATCAATACTATCTAGGAAAAATTGCAACTCGTTTTCGTCGCCATAAAAATCAGGTATGGTCTCCGCGTGAACTTTTTGAAAGTTAGGGAGGAGTCATTGTTTGATTTAAAATATTTGTCAATTTACTAAAATTAGTTGGATAATTATTATCGTTAATATTAATCGAGTTAAAACTTTCAATTACAAAATCTAGCTCTAAATCAGATTCGTGATCACTAAAGGATAAGGAATCAATGTTAGAGGAGTCTGACATATAAGAAAAATTAAACTTACAGTACGGCTTTCGTTTGCATCGAAGGTCCGGCTGTCGTCTTAACCAAGAAAGTCTCCAGTACAGTTCTTTGGTAGCACCACAAAACTTTTCTCGCTATGGAAAGTTCGAAATTGGTGCGAAACGTTGAAAGTTCGTAATTGTCACTTAACTATAAAAATAGCGAAACTTATCCACGTCGGATTCTTCGTGACAATCCTACTGACTGCGCCAAAAATATAACACGATTTGAAAAATCGTTTTTTTAAAAAAAATTATTTTTTATTTAAACAGAGTTATAATTATGTCTTTATTAATTGAAAGCTAACATCAGACTAAAAATGTAAAAAATATTCATTGTTAACACATGTATGCTGATAAAAGAAACTTGAGCTGCCGGCTAGTGGGATTCTTAGAATTTCTGGGCACTTCGGCAGTTTCTGTGATATAATTCGCGAGACGAGAGGTTCTCGTCTCTCGAAATTCAAGACGAGACGAGAGAGTGTCACCTCTCGACGAGAATTTCTCGTTTCTCTCGAGCTCTCTCGAGCTCTGTCGAGCTCTCTCGAGCCCTTTCGAACATTTTACTTTTTGCTTATTTGAAGTTTTCAATTGTTTATCGCAACTTAAAATTTAAACATATTAGATATTCAGAAAGTCAAAAAGTTAAATATAACACACGTATTCAATATACATATTAAACGGAAACAAATAATACGTGTGTAATTGGGATTTTGAAGTAGTAATTTATAAAGAAAATATGTCATTTATTTAAAATTCATTTTAAATGTAAGCTGCAACAACTTTTTACTTTCCTATCTGTATACAGATATAAGGAAAGTATAGGAATCATGATTTTTTCGACCTCGAGTTTTCGACGGATTTTTACGTTTTGAGGTCCCCTGAATCCGTTTTGACTATTTTCGCGATGATGTCTGTCTGTGTGTGTGTGTGTGTCTGTGTGTGTGTCTGTATAACGCATAACTCATGAACCGATACACAAAAAAATACCAAATTTTAAACTTAAGCTTTTTTTCAGCGTCCAATGAACTGATTAGATTTTGGGCAGAGTCGGAACATTTGGGGGGTTACTTTATAGGTGGTCATTTTTATATTTTATGGAATATATCTGTTATTTACGTTTGGAGAAGAAAATTCTTCAAATAAAAGTTACTTCTAATATAATTATCTATAATGTTTGTTTTATGCAAAATTATCCTAAAATGGTCCGTATTCGAGAAATTTGAGAAAATATAAAAAAAAATAATTTTTTATAAAAATTGTTCAAATAAAAGTTGTTTGAAATATAATTCTCTATAATTTTTATTTTATACATAATTTCTTTAAAATGGACCGTATTCGAGATATTTGAGAAAATGTGTAAATTTCGAATTTTGAAGAAAACTCCAAAACGGATAAAGAAAAAACATTAAATTTTATACTTAAGGTTTATTTCGGCATGACGTGAAATGATTAGATTTTGGACAAAGTCGGAACATCTGGGGGGGGTACTTTATAGAAGGCCGTTTTTATATTTTATGGAATATATCTGTTATTTATGTTTGAAGAAAAAAATTGTTCAAATAAAAGTTACTTCTAATATTATTATCTATAATTTTTGTTTAATGTAAAAATTTCCTGAAATGGTCCGTATACGAGAAATTTGACAAAATGTGCAAAATTCTGATTTTTATGAAAGTTTTTGAAATAAAAGTTGTTTGCGATATCGATCTCTATAAGTTTTGTTTATACATGATTTTTATAAAATGGACCGTAATGAAAAAATTGTAGGAAATTTAAATTTTTCAGTATTTTCGTTTTCCATGAATATCTATAGAAAAATGTTTCGAGGTATGTGGACAATGTATATATTTAGTTTATCCTCTAAACATTTATAGAGATGCTGCAATAGGTTGTACAAAATAACCGGAAAAAGCCTATAATAACTAGATAGGAAAGTCATGTGTTGGACACATAAGATTTTTTATCTAACTTTAAACGAAAACGGTTATATTCATCTTCACTGATTACGAAAAATATTATTTACATAGTTCTGGGAATAATTTTTATGACTAGAAGATAAAAATTGTATAAAATTATTTCCAAGCAGCTTCTGATGATAAAAAAACGGATCTTTAAAAATATATATATATATATATATTTTTTTTTTTTCGATGATTAATTAAAGTTTTTATTTTCCAACTTCGTAAATTGCTAATTAAAAACTGAAAAATTGTTTTTTTTTTTAACAACAAGGATCTATTTTAAAACCATTCAGGATTAGCTCTAAGGAAGGAAAAAATCACAAATGTACAGTTTAACAATTATCACACTTGCAACGTACATGTTCAAGCAGCAAAACATTATTAACTAACTATTCCATAACTAATTGAAAACTTGCAATAAAATGTTTTTGCCGGCGGATAATTGTTCATTTATATATTCAGTAAGTGTCTGAATTTTTTTTCATTTCTTAATTTTTATATTTAATATCTTTAAATAAATTTTATTGTTGACATTTTCGAAGTGGAAGTGACTTGCGCAAGCTGTAGTACCCGTTTTGGTCGTATTTTTATCCCTTTGAGAAAATTATAAATATTGGTAGTACAGTTCTGGCAGTTACGAATTTCTTTCATGAAATTTCCTCCTCTTTTTAAATCTTTTTTAGATTTTAAAAATCTCCATTGGTTTTTGAGATTTGTTCAAAAAACCAAACCTCCTTTTGTTTTTTTTTTAGTTAATTGTTTATAACTTTTGCAATTTTTGCAAGCAGAACTTTATTTTTTTTTTTCAAAAATCATCTACATCATCCAATCGAATGACATCTTGCTTATATTTTTCCGAGACTGTTGAAAAAAGTTAAGCACTTGTTGACTAGACTATTAAATGGAAATACATTTGGATTAAAGAAAGAAAAAATAAAATACTTTACATTTATTAATTTGTAAATATTAAAGTGAAATGTAAATTAAAAAGCAGATTTGGAGAGTAAATTTATCTACTTTTAGCCCAATTGAAAATTTTAATTTAATTCACCCTATATAAACAGAATTTTTGCTATTAAAAAAAAAATGATAAAAATAAATGGTATATAAACCTGAAATTTTAAAAATATTAAAATTGTATATGTATACAATTTCTAAAATATAATCATATCTATTTATTTCGTGCAAATTTTATTTAATTTATATAGAGTACAAAATGTCAAAGGGTTAAAAAAAACTGAGAGCTGATAAATTGTATAGGTATGTATGATTAAAAAGCTGAGAATGCGAATTTGCTTATAATTACTAAATATAATTAAATGTTTGTGAATAAAATTAACAAAACAAGGCTAAAACGTTAACATTTTATTCTAAAACTCGTTACAAGAAAATTAAATGCTGGGAAAATCTATACTTATAAAACAACAAACAAACAAAAAACACGTATAGAAAATAACAAAAATGATGTATTTTTAAATACCTAGGTCTTTATTTAGGCTGCATGAATACCAAGAATTTAAACATAAAATCATTTTCGCGGATTCTGCGTTAAGGCGGTTTCGGTGTATCCTTATTACAAGACCTGCTTTTGAAAATAGTCTTTCAGTAGGAACACTTAGCCAGATTTGGATATATATATACCTTCATGCTCCCTCCACCACTTTAAGATATTTGTATCACGACTAGCTCTTTCTCCATCTATATTCTGCCTTTGCTATACTCTTGGAGATAAGTTGGAAATACAGCAATTTTTAATCTTTTTTTCGAAAACGTGTTATATGTTTTAAAAGCATTCTTCAAAATTCTTTCATTTGAAATCACACGATGGCATCACAAAAATTCTAACTTCCAATTTAACCTGCCCCCTCTCCCCCCCCCCCCCCCCCCCTCTCCCCCCCCCCCCCCCTCTCCCCCCCCCTCTCCCCCCGAACTGAATTCCAAGACGGACAGATAGATAAGCAATTCCATAAGTGTTTCTTATTGCCAATTTTGGCACTAATAAGACAAATTACCTAAAAAATAATTCGTTGTTTTTGTGTTCAAAATTTTTCAGTTTTTTCATGTTTTGTCCTTGGTAAATCTTTTTTAAATTTGATATATGTTTTTATCACGAGAGAAACGAGACAAGACGAGACGAGAGAAAGGCTCTCTCGAGCGAGAGAAACGTGCTCTCGTCGAGACGAGAGAACATTTTGCTCTCTCCTTACACTGCTCGAAGCAATTAATTTTATAAGAAAAGAGGATAATATTAAATATTTACAAAATGCGCATTCAAATAACTCTCAAATTTCAATAAAAAAGCCCCAATTACCAACATAGACAGAATAACTCTAATAAAACTATTCAAAACTATCGCCTAAACAATAACAATCAGTTTGTTAACAGAAATCAAAATTTTAATAATAACCAACAAACAAATTTTAATCAACCTAGCACTAGCTATTATAGAAATAATAACAATAGTAATTATAGAGGTTCGTTTCCTACTGGTCCTGTAAACATTCAACCTAGACCAGTAGCTAATCAAAGATTTTTCACAAACCGACAGGTCTTTGGACCTCAACAAAACGTTTGGGAACCAAATCCTAATTTTAATGAAAATAATTCACCTAGGCCTACTCCAATGAGTACGACTTCCCGTCAAATTTCTGGCAATTCCAGAAATCAATTACCCCAAAATCGTAGATGGGTATCTGAAGAATTTTGTGATCAGCAATTGCGAATACGAAATTGTAGACTCTCCTTCTGGCGATAATTACCAAAATTTTCAGGAGCCCAGCCTCCCAAATCCGAAACCATGATAGAATTTTATAATTCACTTGATAAAGGACAATTACCTTAAATTGCAATAAATAACCCACCATTAAAACTTTTATTAAACACCGGGGCAACTCGATCATTTTTATCTCCAGAAGCTGTTGATAAATACTTTTCAAAAATTAAAATAAAGGAACCATTTATTATTTCAACTGCTTTTAGCTTCTCCAATCATAACTTTTCAGTAACCATTCCGCCATTCCCAGAATTCCAAACAAAACAGAATATAAAATTTTTGTATATAAATTTAATTGCATATTTGATGGGACTATTAGGAATAGATTTATTAATTTCATTGAATATTCATATTGATTTGCCAAATGCTCAAATAATTTCAAATAATAATATTTCTTTGCCAATTAATTACTTTAATTCCAAGCCATTTTAATATTTAGATTTTTATTTATTTAATAAAATGATATATCTAATTAACCTTTTTCTACAAATTATTACGAATTATGTTGAGTATTTTTATGTTTTGTTACTTTAAATCATTATGTGTGACATTTACAAATCTACAGATAAATTAACTACGTTCAGGTTTTTCTTTGTTATGTAATTTTTTCTGATAATTTCTAAATAATTATTTGTAACACTTAATAAATATTAACAGAAAATATACAATTATTTTTAAGTCATTGGTGTGAACAAAAGGAGTCATTTTGTTTTCAGACAAAAGAATAAAATGCCTTATAAAAGGGGGACAATGGTAATTATGAAAAACGTGCTGGGTAATACCAGTGATATATCTTCCAATACTTCAAATTTTACCTTTTAGGTATTAAAAGATTTTTTTTTTAAACAAAAACAAACAAAAAGTAAATAATTGTCTTTATTTCTAATTTTTTTAGAAAACGAATATCATGGTATTCAAGAAGTTGCTAATGTCCCCCAAATAATATTACACTGATATAATTTCAAATATTCAGATATTTGAAACTCCTATTAAGACAAATATTGTTGTTCAGGAGACACTGGTTTTAGATAAAAGTATTCTTGTTCAAACAATATTCAGCAAAATTAACGACACAAAATCTTGAATTTTTTGGTTTTCCCACATTTTATTTTTTAATTCAACGATTCTTATGATATTAAGAGGTTGCTAATATCACACACAAAGAAATGCTCATAAAAAAAATGTTGATCTTCAAGGAACAGAGGTTGAGAGTAATAATATTTGGATTTTGTATCTAAATTCATATTCAGCTAAATTGAAAATGCCGGTAAATCTAGTACTAAAATATTACAAAATACCAAACCACAGAATGGAAGACGTAGACGTTCAACATCATCATCGAGTTGTTAACATCCTCGACATCCAGTTCCTTCTCCAGTTCGAAGTCCTTATCTATAGCAGATCCTTATGGCCGCGATGATAGCGTAAATGATCCTACATACAATTGGAAGGTCAGTCCGACTTTAAAGATAAAGTGTCTCTGAAGAAACAACCAAAAAAAGAAAAGTAAAAAATCCAATTTCAGTTGAAAAAACCGCTAAAAAGAGAAAATTAAATCCATAACTATGGGAAAAGAAAGTAAGCAAAAAGCTAAGAAATACAGGTGAAAGCTACAGTTATTTAAGTGTTATAAAAAGAGAAGATTACCAAAGAAAAGTTAAAAAAAGAACGTCCAGTAAAATCACTTCAACCCCCATATCCCCATGTGATAATAAATGTAAGCTAAAGTGTTTTAAATAATATCTGAGAATAAGGGTGCAAATAAATATTTGAAAATTACTGGAATTTGCAGAAAGTTTATTTTGGAGAAATAAACTTTCTGCAAATTCGCAAAAATATAAATGCAGCAATGTAGGAAACCCACGGAAAACAAATAATGCATACTATTTCATTATAGATAACAGAAATGTAAGAGTGGGTAAAAAAATTTTTATTTCAACACTAGATATCAATAATAAAGTAATTGAAACTGTGATCAAGAAACAAAAACACTGTTAAGGTGAAATTGTATTAGAAAGTGACAAACGTGGAATGCATAAGAACCACTACAAAGATCTAATAAGATAAGAGAAGGATTAAAGCAGAATAGAAAAAGATGCAGATAAAAGTAATAAAGATCCATTTACAAAAGCTATAACGTATGACATGCAAGCCGTACTACCATGTCCTGTAGGACTATCATCCTCTTATTATGTTTCAAAACGAAATGTTCTCAGCTTTACTTTGTATGACATAAAGAGTAATGGAGGAACCTGTTATCAATGGCATTAAGCAGAAGCTCCTTGCAGAGCAAAAGAAATCGGTAATTGTATTTTGGATTTCATTCAAAAGATGTGTGGAATTTCTGATACCGGAGACAGATTGAAAATAATCTTTTACTCACTTAATTGTCTGGCCAAAACAAAAATTAGTTTTCAATAAAATCATTTAATATAAAATCTATTACACATAAGTTATTGATAACCAGACATTCTCAAAACGAAGGGGATAGTGTTTATGCGACTATAGGCAGAGAAATTAAAAGATACAAAAAAATCAAATTCAATGCATGCTCCCGATCAGTATGCATGTCTTATACGCATAGCTTGGAAAACTGGCACCCCATACGTTGTACATGAATTATGCCATCAAAGTGTAAAAGACTTAAGAGCTTTAGCATGTGATTTCTAAATTAATTTTCCTAAAAAAATCGATTGTTTAAAGTTTTTGAATTAGATAGAAAAAGTACAAGACCTCATACGATGAAGAATTTAGGCAAATTTAAATTAGTAATAAAAATCTGATGTGTCGAACACATGACTTTCCTATCTAGTTATTATAGGATTTTTCCGGTTATTTTGTACAACCTATTGCAGCACCTCTATAAATGTTTAGAGGATAAACTAAATATGCATAAATGCATAAATCATAAATTTGCAAAGTACAAAGTGAAAAGTTGCAAAGTAGTTTTATGAAATTGATCCCACGTCCAAAATTTTAAACAGATTACCCAAAAGTCGTTACCCAACAATTTTGTATTCCGTAACATAGCAAACATATGTATGTGGCCCGAAGGAAAAAAAGGTTGAGAATAGCTAGATTAGATCATTCAATTGACGCAACGGTTAGCTCAGGTGGTCTAGAGTATCAAACTTTTTCAACTTTGCCACTTGAGACCTGGCAAGCGACCGCGTTCAAATCCTTGCGGGGGCAGAAGTTTTTTTTGGTTTTTTTTGGTTTTTTTATTTTTTTTTGTTTTTTTTTTGTTTAGAAAATATGAAAATTGTATGAATACGATTATTATTGTTATTTATTTCATTTTATTTATTTTAATATAAACCTCGTTTTAAATTTCTACATAAGCTGTCAAATAATGTCAAACGTATCATTTCTATTTTAATATATGTAATGTCCATATTAACAGTAAAATCGATATGATGATTAAATTATTAAAATTGACGATTAACTTAGATCCTAAATAAGGTAAAAGGTCTTTACAAAAATATACCACATAAGTAAAATTACCTTTGTACAAAGTTGCTTCGTTTGGGCTCCAGGGGGCCTTGAAGTTACAATTTTTAAATCGTTTTTCCCATATAAATTTAAAACGGCATATGCGATTTTGCTGAGATTTGGTATATTGGTAGAGTTTTATGTGTTAAAAAAAAGGGTATTAAAATTTTGTCCGATAATAATACATAGGCGTAGAACTTGATTTTTTAAATAATTGCACCTTTAAAAATTCTACGCCAATGGAAGAAAAGGAGTTTGAGTATGAAATTTAGATTGCGCAACTCATTTACTTTAAAAAAGGTACTCTTGATAAGACTCGATTACTCTCATGGTTTTGACGAAATTTGCATTTTAGTAATTTTAGAACATAAACAATAATTATTAAAATACAAACTTTCTCAAAACCATGAGAGTAAATCGAGTGTTATCAAGGGTACTTTTTTGTAGTAAATGAGTGCTCAATCCAAATTTCATACTCAAACCCCTTTTTTGCCATTGGCGTAGAAATTTTAATGGTGCAATTATTTAAAAAATCAAGTTCTACGCCCATGTATTATTATCATCGGACAAAATTTTATACGATGAAAAACATAAAAATGTACTTTTTTCATATCTTCTTCAACACCTCTAATCGAGACTTTTAACAAAAATACTCGATTCTTGCCATGTACGATTTTTTGAGGAATATTACTTATTTGCCTGCAATACGTATACAAAAACATTTATTGTTGGTTTCCATAGTTTCATCTAAATATAAATATTGTCAAGTTTTAACACCTAATCTCTTGTTAACGATTGAAAGTGTTCTATATGACTCAGAATATACCGATATGTTACTGACATTAGGATTTTGTGAAGGAAATGCTCGAGAGAGTGTCAGGGTGTACTCTGAAAGGTTTCCAAATCGTCGTGTACCTATATAGCCACCCAACTTTTGCTGCTGTTCAGAGACGTCTTCGGGAGACCGGTTCCTTTGCTCCCAACACTGTTGATAATGGAAGAGAAAGTTTTGTAAGGATTCCTAAAGTTGAAGAAGACATTTTAGAACGTGTTGAAGAAGATCCAGAATTAAGCACCAGACGAATTGGAAGGGAACTGGGAGTAAGTAAAGATGTCGTTCATAAAGTTCTTAGAGAACAATTGCTATATCCATACCATAAGAAGCCAGTACAAGAATTATTAGTCCATGATCCTCAAATTCGTTTGGGTTTTTGTAGATTTGTTAATATGCAAAGAGAAAGATATCCAAACTTTGTCAAGAAGGTTCTCTTTACCGATGAAACGGGTTTTACAAGAAGAGGTATAACTAATACCCATAATGAACATGTTTATGCCGTTGAAAATCCGCATGCAATAAAGGTAAAAAATTTTCAGCACGAATTCAAAATTAATGTGTGGGCTGGAATAATTGGTAATTTCATTGTTGGTCCTGTCATACTTCCACGAAGATTAACTGGAGAAAATTATTTGGATTTTCTACAAAATACGTTGCCAGAATTGTTAGAAGATTTACCTATGAACAATATTTACACAAATGGATAGGCAGAGGTAATGACGCACCTGTAAACTGGCCACCACGTTCCAAAGACCTAACACCGATGGATTACTTTTTATGGGGACATCTGAAATCCACAGTTTACAGGGAACCTGTAGAAAATGAGGAACAACTCTGGCAACGTATTCAAGATGCAATAAACAATCTTAGAGGTGATGACGAAGTTATGGAAAGGTTCTTTTTTAATTTTCTTCGACGTATAAATCTTTGTATGCGTAAAAATGGTGAACATTTTGAACAATTTTTGTAAAATCTCTATTTTGATTATGTTGTAATAATATATTATGCAACGATCATGTAATGATGGTTATTAATACACGAGCATTAACCGGGATACGAAACGAGCCAAAGGCGAGTTTCGTATGGTTTATGCGAGTGTTTTAATAACCATTACATGAGAGTTGCATACGCTATTTTTTCTACACCCGATAAATAATCAAGACCTATAAATATTATATTTATATTGGTATTGAACACAATAACAGTAATTACTCGTATTTCTATAAAAAATTCTACAAAATTGTAATTAATGGTATTACTTCAGGTATTGGTATTTCCCTAGATTTTTGCGGTAAAATATTTTGTACTGTATTTTCTGCTTTCTCCGATATGTGTGGAGGAGTCTTCTATATCGCTAATATCAGACATTTTAATATTATAATTATCGAAGTTTAGCTACCTACGAAAATTTAATACGTTTTGACAACTAAAATAATTACATAGGAACCTAGGACAAACGTCAAACAGCATGCTTGATTGAAAAATTGTAGGTTTCTATTGATTAAAAATCTGTATCGTAATGAAAAATCTGTATCATAATGGGTATCATTATGAAACGGATTATGGGCATATAAGTGCATTATTATAATACGGGTGTAGAAAAATAAATATTTTTGTGAAACCTATACACTCTAAATTATTAAAACAGAAATTTAGCGAAAACCATGAGAGTAATCGAGTCTTATCAAGAGTACCTTTTTTAAAGTAAATGAGTTGCGCAATCTAAATTTCATACTCAAACTCCTTTTCTTCCATTGGCGTAGAATTTTTAAAGGTGCAATTATTTAAAAAATCAAGTTCTACGCCTATATATTATTATCGAACAAAATTTTAATACCATTTTTTTGCCACATAAAACTCTACCAATATACCAAATTTCAGCAAAATCGCATATGCCGTTTTAAATTTATATGGGAAAAACGATTTAAAAATGGTAACTTCAAGGCCCTCTCGAGCCCAAACGAAGCAACTTTGTACTAAGGTAATTTTACTTAAATCGACTTATTTTGATCTATGGAATATGTGGTATGTTTTTGTAAAGACCTTTTACAGACCCTGTATTTATTTTTAACAATTATTAAAATAATTTAAATAATTTTAAAATAATTACATTTATCTCATTATTTTGGCTTTTTATTCTGTTTATACTTAAAATCGAATTAAAAATGCATTTGACATAAGACCCATTAGCTCAGGTGTAGGGTAGTTGCAATTTGAACTTTGGCTTACACGACGGGTCCGCAGGCCCCAGATTAAAACTGTGTGGTTGCAGAATTTTTTTTTTATTTTTGTTTCGAACAATAGGAAAATTGAATAAATACAATTATGGTTGATTATTTTTTTAAATACATTTTAATTATTATAATAATAACCTGGTTTTACATTTTTTGATGAAATTATTTTGTGGTCGTAGGAAAAATATTGTACATCACTTATGTAAAAAGTGATTTTCCACACTCGTGTGAAATATTTCCCACTCGTGTGAAAAATGTCGCTTTCCACACTTGTTATGTAATATACTATATATTACGTTGAAGTGGGACCAACGCTAGAATTTTCTTCAGTTTTATGGACAGCAAAATGTCAAACATGTATAAACTTGGAAAAATTCCAATATAAATTCTTAAGTATTTTTACACATTAATAAAATGTATAATAAAAACCACATTATAGTACTAGAAGAACTACGCAACTTGTACTGAATTTTATTATAGCATCATTAGAGAATAGACGTAAAGTCACATCTTCCTGTACATAAAATTTTAAATAGTACTGAGAACTCCAAGATGCTATCTCTATATAAGATTTAACGATTGATCATCATGAATGTCAATATTCAATTTATCAGTACTCTTCTACAAATTCTTCGGTTAGGCTAGTTTTATTAACTAATATATTGGATGTTAATTAGAAGATACCTGATAGTAAAATTAAACATTTAATTATTTAGTATATTATGCAACCATCAAGTTCATATGCTTGGTATGAGTGTGCTAATAGCCATTACATGAAACTTGCGTACACTACTTTATTAACGTACATTTATACAGGTTAAAAAAATATAAATCAAAACCTCACACACATATTATTGCACATATTGCACATACTTTGATTTTCTTTTACTATACGGAGAATGGTCGCACTGCGCAGCTTTCTGGGTGCCTTTTAAAAGGAGGTAGAAAACTCCGCCATTTTGAACCCTTATTAAATGTGTTGCCTACGTCTTGGCGCAATATTTTTAATAGGTGCGTTTTAATCATCCGCTTCTGCTTCGGAATTGTCGGTTTTCTTGTTTTAATCTGACAGGTTAAAACGACTAAACTGACAATTCCGGAAGCAGAAGCGGATGATTAAAACGCACCTGATATTTTGCTTGCTGCTATCAGTGTCGGTGAATATTATTTTTGAAGTCACAGTTTATTGCTAAAGAATCAGTTAGCTCACTCGGACCAGTTGAAAGTTCCAAAATAACATCCACTCCAGGGATACAAATTTAGGATACGCAGAAGACTGCTGTTTTATTATAGGCGGTTGTCATATATTGTATTATCCGAGTTGCACAGTGTATAAACTGAAACATTGAGATCCAAAGTGCCGACGCAGAGTGAGCGATCTGATTCTTTAGCTGTAAACTGTGTCACAGGGTTCAAAATGGCCGCGCCCTATGTTGGGCGCATTGATCTGGCAACCTAGGGATACGACATTCGTAAACGAAAAGTGGGACCGGTCCGCCATTACTGTGAGTGCAAATTGTCAAATTTTATAGGTTATATTTTTAGTGTCATTTGTGTAATTAAATTTGAATTTAATTTGTGTTTGAGCAAATTTTGAGTGTTAAAAACTTATAAAGTATATAATGCCTTGCTGTGTTATACGTTCCTGCTATAGCGATAGACGGTTTTGTGAAAAATCGACTGGAATAACGTTTCATAGGTTAGTATCAAAATTATAAATATTATACAGGACAGTATTATGACAGGTTTGTATAAAATGTGTAAAAATATGCTTTTAAAAATGCAAAAAAAATCATCTATCAACTTTTTCATACGAAATAATATTTATAGATTTCCAAAAAATCCTGAAAAACGTAGCGCGTGAATACAGTTTGTCAAGAAGCATAATTGGGAACCTTCTAAATTCAGCTGTATATGTTCCAAGCATTTTCTTGAGTGCATTAATCGTACGCTATTTCGTTTATCAAATTTATAGGCATTTTATATTCTTATTTCTATTTAAATATAACCTACATTTGCAGTCCTTCCACCAATTTTATTTATTAGTTCTACAGCTGATTGAAAAGTAGAGCTTCATGTTTTGTGTATGCATGAGTATTGTTTGTTTTATTATAGTTAATTTAAAACAATATTAATATACCTTTTTAATTACCTATAATTTGTTTCAGATTAGTGCGTTTAAAGGAATTGGTGAAAATGAAGCGATTCGCCAGCTTTGGGGATGTGCCAGTAAAAGTGACATCGAAGTTATTCAACGTTTCCAGAATAAAGTATTAAAGAACATCGTCGATGCACCATGGTACTGTCACAATACTGATCTTCATAGGAACCTTAAAGTGGAGACTGTTGAAAATACAATACAAACATTTGCCTCGAGATTATCCAGCTCCTCAACAAGCGACGATTTCCATACCGACAAGTTCCAAAGCACCAAATATTCAGTGCTGTGTTTCGACATATTCAAACACATGGCATACTGTGTTAATATATCTTTTGATATTTAAACTCTTGCAGCTTGGTAACCATGTAGAATTGGATATTTGTTCATAGGACATTTTATGCTTGAAATGAATTCAGTAATATAATATTTAAGTTTCTACAGTGCATATTATGAACACACTGTATATAAGTTCTAATAATAATAAAAATATTTTCTAATGCCTTGGTACGATTCTCCACTCGACCATTTACTGTTGGGTTCTAATAATTAACAGTGCTGTTCCTGAAGTGGCGCTGGGAAACAGTAACAAAGCCTACACAGAACACACATTATTGAGAATTTAAACAAAAGCTTGAGACTATTAGGTAACACCTTGGCCATAAATCAAAAAAAAAATAACATTAGTCTTTTTTTAATGAGACTAGCAATAAAATCATAACCGTTTGTCTAGTATTAAAAATAAATATTACTCATAGATATCGATAAGAAAATATTAAAACTTTATTTCTTGTACACTTTTATTTAATCACAGCACACATTATTTGCATTTACAATATTTGCTTGACGTTCATATGCCCCAGTCCTGTTTTGTTCACCTTTTCTAGTAGCTTTTTCTGCTAAACTCTAGTCCCTGTTCTACCTCCACCTAGGTAATGAATTATTCAACCATTTAGTCAACAACGGGGTTTTACTTGTTTTACAGTAAGATACTTATCTTTAATGTTCAAGTTTTAGAATTTGAACTTGGATTAGGCCATTTTCGTCAATTTTGTTCTTAGAGCTTTTTTAAAAACACTTGAGAAGTACTCTCACAAATTTATTTCTTATTTTGCCTAGCGAAGAAATTGTGTATTAGTTAATATTCTGGTTTTTACCTTAGTGGTCAAGAAAAGCGCTTATAGTGGATACTTTTCCTAACTCGATAAACATTTATTACCTAGATGTTGGCCTCTCTTTATCACCAGCCTATAATTTCAACTCTTTTGCTGTTAACTTTAACTTCATCTGTGACTATGATTGAGACTTTAACTTTATCTTCACATTCTTTGTCTGACTTTCAATCATACATGCATGATTATTGTGCATAGACCAATTAAATTGTACCGGCACGCTTGTGGTGCATGTTGTGTGTTACTACGGTAGGCCTTTACATAAGTAGCCATAATCTCTGCAGATGGTGAGAAGCCCAGCTCAAACCAACTACCATAATATCGTCATTGGATCTATAGGTCTCAAGTAAGATCACTTCATATTTTACATTTGTTAGAAGTGCACCTGCACACCGCTGGTTCTGTCTTCGCTGATTTACTGAATGTCTTGCATGAAGATATACACCTTTCAGTCTGAATCTACAAAAGTACCAAGACCAAGTAAGATTAATCCACATTTTGATTTCCTGAATAGTGCATCTACCTACACAGAGATTGCTTATTAGCTATTTTCCGCGAGCCTTGCATTAAGTTTCGTATCTGATTATCGAGCTTTTAGTGTATGAACATTTTTTGTTCTTAATTTCGAGAAAGCTGTTAATTAAAGTAAGGTGATATTACTTGACATTTGCGACCTTGTACTTTCCGATTAAAGACAGAAAGCATTGGGCTCACAGAAAAACGAAAAACTAAAGATTGAGCTATTTATGTGCCCTAGTGAAAACGTGTGACGATTGATCCAATAAATCGAACTCTGTTTACTTTTGTCGCTTATGTGAACCAAAAATGTATTATTTATTTTTTCTGTGAATGATTTCAACATTTTATGTAAAAATGTCATTTTAAACTTCATTAAACCCAATGGTGGAATCGGCCCCAAGTTAGTTATATCATGGTCATTGATTAGTTGCAATTTTGCAAATAATATATTCTCCAGCGCCTAATAGCCACTTGAGTGATAATTAAATCAGTTATATTTTATTTCTTTCATTTACTTTATTCAGCACTTCTCGGGCATATTTAAGCTTTTAAATCCCCTTCTTTTATAACCTCGGCCTTCCACCACCTTTTAAGTCAATGTCAATAAAAAGGAAAATAATGTTTTTATAATTCAAATAATGATACTTAACCAGAAATAGTACAATAAAAACTTGTAAATCCGGTTCTGCTCTTCCGCCATTTTAGTGAGTGCAAAAGCCACGCCTACCGGTCCCACTTTTGTATATCAAAAATAATGCATATGACGTATCCTTACCTTGCCTTATCAATGGTTGGGCGTGTCGGACCTCTCTCTTGCCTCGTATAGTAATCAAAGTATGTGATATATTGTGTCCACAGATGTGTTAAAAGCAAAAGACTGATTTTCAATTGACAGTTATTGATTTTGTCATTTGTCACAGAACAAGAACCAGTAATACCAACATAGAATATAAGAGTTAGTTTTGATGTTTAAAAAATAACACCCCCACTACATCAAAACCATGGAGGTATAATACTAATGAAGATGCCATGAGGCAATTGTTTTGCATCAGATACGGTTTAATAAAAATGACCCCACTGGGCGTGGCTTAAATGGTTGACTAGCAGGGTCGTATTCAAATATAATTAGTCCGTATGCAGAATTACAACTTCTAAATGACTTACTTACCTAAGATTTGTTTCAACACGATCGATTCGAAATTAATTTGATGACATTGCGCAATTATGACTTCTACACTATTTACTATTATTTATTAACCGTTTTCCGACCAAGCCAATGCCAAGACCATAAAAGAGATTAATATTATTATATTGTTCTGTCTTCGCCGAAACCGTCCGATATATGACCTGTGTGATCGAAAATCAACGTTCGAATAACACTGTGCATCAGATTTGTTAATCTCTTTGTGCTTTAAAACTAAAACCCGAACTACGATTTTTCGTTCAAGGACTCTCTTGTCTTGATCAAAGCTGCCAATGTCAAAATCTGACAATGAGGAGAATTATGACATCAAATTACCAAACCAAACCACTACGTGAATTGTGAATAAATATATTTCAGTAAAAATACAGCCGAGTTTGTAGAGAGGACAATTAATTACTTTTAAATGTAAAACATGTAGGTCTTTCTGCTGAAGATGACATACATTAAAAATATGACCCGCTACAGTCAAAAGTTTAAAAAGACCAAAAATTCAGCTAGGTATGACTAAAAAGACTCAGATAATAGTTGTTGGTTTTATTTATGTTTGAAATAATTAATTATATAGGATATATTACTAAAATTGCTAGCAAGTACTTACTAAAGATTTCTATAATTGGTACCTATGTATAATAAACAACAATCTCACAGATGCACAGCATACAACTATACAAATGGAATTATAGAGATAATTTATTTTAAAAATAGGCATTCAGTTGCGATTTGTGATTACAAAAAGAAAACTTTAACCACTTTTTCTGATCAGTAATGTATGTGTTATAGTGAAAAAGTTTCTAGAAACTGGTGTTTTTAATCCTAATAAAGCATTGTGAATTTCCAAGAAAAGTGCATGATGAAAATTATTTTGACCAAACTTTTAAATGTCATGCCATTTAAAAAGAAACCCTGTGGCTGTGGATAACATTTGACACAAAATCTTATCCTAAAAATAACTGTTTGGTGGCATTGGAGGAATAATTTCTTCATTGGTACTTTTTTAGGGTGCAAGGATGACTTGACATTACTAAATTTAAACCTTTGTTATAAGTTGTCTTTTTGCTTTAATTTCTGATACACCTCTATTGTACATACTTGAAAAATATAAAATTGTTCAAGTGGGAAGTTCATATACAAGGTGTCTCATTGAGAAAGGGATACAGAACAACTGAAGGGTCTGATTAAAAATAAGACTATGCTTAGAATGCGAATATTCTTCATTTTAATTTTGAAGTTTCTTATAAGTTCCCAACAAAAGTACCTATATGTTTTTCTTAAAAAACATCAAAAAATATATAATTATAGTTCAAATAAGTGTAACGTATCTTATGACACCAAAAACTTTTGCCAAATTTGGTAAAATTATAGGTAACTCTTCAGTTTTTCTGTGTCCCATTCTTAATAAGACACTACAAATTTTTTTTTATTATTTAAAAAAATATTTATTGACCTTTCAACAACACTATTTTGCTGTTTTGATGTCTTTATTAACTCTCGTTTTAGTGAGATATGTTAGTCGGTATGGATGCGTTAGTCTGAAACAAGATTTGGTATGTAATAAAGCCTTAAATATAGATCCATGATACAAAAACTACTAGTTTAAGTTCCAAAACTACTAATTTTTAAATATCATTAACTTCGTAATATGTTTTAAATTATATTTATTGTGTATTGTGAACAAATTTGGCAGGTTTTTAAATTAAGGAACATCAATTTAATGTTTGTTCATTTAATATTAATAATAATTGTAATGTGGTACATGAGCGGACATATTATTTTATATCATGAGGATGAGGAGGTACATATAGCAGTGAGTGATGGCCACAAATCTAATTAAATAATAAAAATACATCACCAGTATTCATTATCAAAACGGTATAATAATAGGAAATTAGGATCTAAAAAAAACTGCTTTTAAATATTTGAAATTTTATTCTAAATTATGTGTTACTTAAAAAGTTATTCATTTAAGTGTAATTATAAGTTGGTTTTTAAGTTTAATTATAAGTTGGTTTTTAAGTTTAATTATAGTTGGTTTTTAAGTTTAATTATAAAGTTAGTTATTTAAGTTTTTTTATAGTTATCTAAGTTTTAATATAGTTATTTGTCTTTATTATAAAGTTAGTCAAGCCAATGTTCTTTATTAAGTTAGTTATTTAAGTTTTATTGTTAACAAAGTGTATACTAACTAAACATTCATTTATTGTCGGAACAGCATTCTTCTTCAATCTGACCCTAAACTCACTCTTATCAAAAAATTCTTCCTTGAAGTGAATAGAGCACAACATGCTATTCGGTTTGATCTTTTCCCACAAATTTAGACCAAATTTTAAGATATTGTGGGTCTTTTGGAAACCTATAATAAAAAAAAGTTAGGCATTCTAAAAAAAATTCTAAGTACACTCCTTATACTTACTTATGAAAACTTAAATTATAAATTTTCTTACGCTCTTTCACTGAAGAGTTTTTACAATTAATTTTGGTACACTTAGTCATGATTTTTATATAAATTAATAAAAAAAAACACTTATTAAGATAGAAATAACGTCGAAATATTTAAATTTGAACAAAGTTCTGACAGCTCTTTGACAACTATGACATGACCACTAAGAGAGGGGGAAGGGGTGTCGTTTTCTTTTGGCATGTCATCTCCATAGTATTCAACCTCATTGCGTTGTAAACACAAGTCATGTTTTTAATTGGACATAACGTCATATGACGCTGCACTTTTTTGGCCCTAAGCGAAAAGAAAAAGATTCATGGAGTTTTTCAATACAAATTTCACGCTTCTATGTTAAAAACTAACGAAAATATCAGTGCGTTTTTTTTAGGTGACAGCTATTTTTTGAATGCTACTGTATGCATTATGAGTCTGACTGCATATGCCGCGGGCGTCTGTCAACGTGTTAAACTTAAAAATTACATATTATGCCTCTAATGTTAGTCTTATTTTTATAATAAAATAGAAGTTCATCCACGATCAATCATTATATTGCAGTAAACAGCCATGCAAGCAACACCTTCACACTTCTTTGCCACACAAATCCTATAAGATAGTTGCGAAACCCCCGAAATCCAATATACCGCTTACAAATTAGCACAGAGCTTAGAAATAGTTGAAACTAATGGGTTTAATTCTAGCAAGACGGCGGACGTGTTTACGTTACGAAACAACTTTGGATGCTCTGTGTGCTTAGAACAGCATAACGCATTGCAGAACACTTTACTCAACAAGAGATGCTGCCAATTTTAAAATCAACTGCACACTAGTTCGCCGAGAAGTCGGTTAAGGCGTGATTACATGAATGCTGGATTAATTATTTAGAAGAGCATTGCGGGGTTATATGTCTGTTTAACTCTGGAACACTAATCTTATTTTACTCTAGGTTATAAACAAACATGCGATACTTTTCTTAAACTACAGCTTTTCAAGATATAGGATCAAAGTTCGAGTAATGTTATTTAAAATAATTTATGTTTATCCTTTGGCTTCTTCTTAGAACATAGATACCTATATCATACAACAGAAAAAGAATTATAGAAGTATAATTAAGAATGAATGAACATACATGATGTTTCTCGGCAATTCGATGGCCTAATTAAACAGAAACAAATAGATATATTCATGGTGTTTATTGATAGGGCTAAAACAGTACCATTTCGAATAATATGATGTGGTGGATAATGATTTAAAAGTACATTTCATCGAATTAGTTGTTGAATCCTAATTATTTCAATTTTTTTTTGTCAATTCGAGGGGTAATTTATTAAATAATTCATCAAGTCACGTGTAATTTGAGTTGCCTATTAGTAGACTCAAATATATTTACTCGGATTTTAAGACCCAGTCACGATTGTAAATTCGTACCATGGGAAGACCTTTGAAAAGATCAGTGCGAAATAAAGCATATCGAGAACCGGTAAAACTAAATTTTTGGTGCAAAACGGTCTTATCTGTAAAATTAGAATAAAAAACCTGTGGCAGGAAAAATCCTGGATCATCCCCTGGATACCGGATTTAAGGAGAGCTCTCACGTCACCTCTAGATGTAGTTTGGGTAAGTGATTTGGTCTCAATCGTTTTTTCTTAACCATTTTATTTTTATTTATTTATTTTTTAACTATTACTTAAGACTCCCCGACACCACGTGAACAATTCAAATGCCGGTTTTTCTGGTTACCTCTTGTCTAGCATCCGTCTCCCTTCCTCGAAGAAATCGCCTGTGAGAAAGGATACACTGGAAAAGTTGTTTGTGATACGCTAACAATATATTCCTTGGCTGCTGCTGCACTGTTATTTTATACAAATTAATTTTTGTAGATTAGCAAAATCATCTATATTATTTGAAAATTGTATTTATTTCCGAGTACAGAATAAATAACTGCGTTATTAGTGTGAGAATTTAAATAAAATAAATGATTTATTATATAAAAATTAATAATTCTTTAAAGTTTTTGTTTCGTTCTTAAACTTTGTTTTATTTGAGTTGACTAGTAGGGTAATTATCATTTTTTTGATTTCAGATAACAAATTTTTTGCAAACAAATATTTTTGTGTATAAAAAATATAAAATTGTAAATTTCGAATTGAACATAGAATTTATAATATTTACATTACCTTTTTAGGCAGGGACGGTTACGTGACTAATTTAGATAAGTATACTGTATTATATTTTAAATTAAAAGGCAATACTGGTATTTTTTTGTCAAGTAAAACTCAAACAATTTTCATAAAATATTTTTATTGTATTAAATAATTCTTAATTTGTTCAACTCAAACTCTAAGTCTTCTTTTCTTTGTTATCTATTGCTTTAAGGATATATTCGGGTTCCCTAATTGACATACCTCTGGCTAATCTTGAATCCACAATTTCGGGAAGAAAGCAGTGCTACATTTAATTGACCTTGAATCTGATAATACCAGTTGTGTCCTGTATTTATTGACACTTCATTATTTTTGTTTATTTTTATTATTGAAATTTTTTCTGCCTAATTCCATCTATTATTGTAGAGTCTCTGGCAGAGTAAGGACACTTAATTTCGATTAGTCCCAGAAGACCAACAGGTGTTGCAGCCAACCAGGGGCATTCACCGCTAATAAATAATCCACTTGACTCGATATTCAATTTATGCTGTTTTATCAAAATATTTTTTACAGTAGACCCATTGACTTTACCCCATTCTACTGCATTGCTCCTGATAAATGGTTGTGTAAGGAGCTTATGAACCAAAGTCGTTGTTTTTCGCTTACAAACTTTCCAAAATCTGAAGCTGTTAAAAGGTGTTTTCGCATTTCGACCCATTCAAAATTGTTGGCCTGCTCTTTGGTTCTTGCTTCAATGGATTCAATTTCCTCTTTTGTTTTTCGAAGCGAAGATAGAAAACATGCTTTAGCTGAGGACATATCTGGTTTTTCACACTTTGGGCCGTAATTTTTGTCCTCAAAATTTAATCTTTTTTTAATTTTTTTATCTTATTTCTTTTAATTTTCTCACATGTTCTCTGTCTTTTCAATGAAGGGCTTGCCTTATTTTTATACTTATATGTATTATAAAAAGTAGATTTTTTGGTATTATACCTAAGAAGAACAGCAAAACATCTACGTGTATTGTCTTCTTAAAGAATAATTTATTCTTTTACGTCCTATAAATTTACAAATACTGTTGTTGAATTGTTCAGCAACATTACTGTCTGTATCGTACACAAGACTACTGCTATGGGTTGCCAGCAATCTGACCATATTAATTAATTTATCAAATAAAGGACTGCACTTTAAATCCGGAATTATATTTTCTTCATCTGGAGTTTCCTTAATGCAAAAATACTTCAATTTTGTGCAGCCATCATGCTGTCCAAATACATGGTGCACTACATTTAAAATGTCACATTTTAGATTAGAAGATTTTTTATTATGGTCAATACATTCTTCATTTTTTCTATATTGTACTGCTTTCATTATCGCTGTTCGTAATTTTAATATTTTTGATTTTATTTTATTTCTCAGATTCTTCGGTCCACATGCACTTTTGCATAAGTCTGCAATTTTATTACAAAAGTTCCTCATTAGATGATTTCGGCATTCGATTTTTTGAACTGTTTTGTTGTATGGTTTAGCATCTAAAATTTGTTTGTAGCAGTTACTATCCCCATCAGCAATAAATTTTGTGTACCTGAGACCCAATAGACTTTTACTATTTTTGAAACCTTCAACGATAATTGCAGCTTCCATTGCAGTTGAGGGTCCGTTCCAATTTTTAAAACATATGTGTTCCGGAATATTCTTATCGCTGTTGCGACATCGAGAACAAGTCATACAGTATTTATTACGAACCCCCAGATGTAAAACTTTTCCTGTACTTTTACCTATAATAACGGCAGAACCTGACAATGCATTATAATTTCGTTTATAAGAACTTTTACTCCAGGTTCCATCGCAAATAACTGTAATTGTAATTTTTAACAAATAGGAAACAGCGTGTAAAAATTGAAAATAAGTTAAGCCCCGAATAAATAGGCGTACCGTAAGGGACAGTGCTCGGACCAATATTATTCTTGTTATATATAAACAGCATCTCCAAAATCAAAAACTTCGAGGGAAAACTAGTTTGTTACGCAGACGACACTGTCTTAATAATAATGGGAAAATCATGGAAAGAAGTGAAAACAACTACGGAAGCATGTCTTAAAAAATTAAAAATCTGGTTAGACTACAACTTACTTAGTCTAAATATTGGAAAAACTAAATACGTTGCATTTTCTCCAACAGTCACCGATCAGCCTCTAATCCAAATTAAATTACATAATTATAAATGTACAAATATACTTTGTAATTGTCCCTTAATTCGAAAAACAGAAGTAATAAAATATTTAGGTATTATGATTGACCAACATGTAAGATGGACAGAACATATTCATTATCTTAATAAACGCCTTCGAGCCCTAATTCACAAATTCTATAGTATTAGAGACATTTTATCTAGGGAAAATTTAATTATGATATACAAATCACTAGCCGAATCATTGTTAAGATATTGTAGAACAGTTTGGGGAGGGACTTTAACAACTACTCTGCATACATTGCAGACTACACAAAATACTCTTTTAAAAATTATATTTTGTAAAAATAGACTATTTCCAACAATTTCATTATATCAAGATACAAATGTACTAAAAGTGAGACAAATATACACCTTTCAATGTCTTCTAAGGATGTACCTCAAACAAGCACACTTCGCAAAAAGAACTACATTTACAAGGGCAGCAACTAATTTAAATATAAACATAGACTTTTTCTACAAAACTGTAACCCAAAGATCTTTTTTCTACTTTGGACCTAAACTGTTCAATTTGGTTCCTTCACGTTTAAAAGAAATAAATAAAATTTCTACATTTAAAAAACAAATTAAAACTTTGATCTTGACAAATCCTCAAGTATTTGAAATTTTTTAAATTATTAAAATTAACTTCAAAATTACTAAATTTTAATTTAGTTCGCCTTGCCTTATCTTTCTCTCTGACTGTGCCTCCCACTTTCTCACTGAATACTCTACCTATTATACTAATTTTTTTTTAATTCACTTAGTTAGCTTCTTCATGTGGAAATGGACATAACAGGCATAAGTGCCTAGGTCACTCCACCATTGAGGAAGCTACCTAAATATATATTATAAATGTAATATTGTAACAATCTGTTATAAGGTAGAAATAAATAAATAAAATTAAAAAAAGTATCTACCCAGATACTGCCTATTTCCTAAACATAATATGCTTAGTTAGTTGTTCTCTGTTCTTTAGCGGGCGCAGACTTGTTGGTACGTCAACTGTGATTTGAAGCGTTTTTTTTTTGTTTATACTTATAAATAAAATGTTGTCACGGGGCAAATATTTAGCTCAAGGTAGGTACACTTTTGATATAATTTAGAATATTGTTGTTTTTTTTGACAGGTTTATACAGCAATATGATTTTTTATTTAATTTTGATATTTTAGATCTTTTATAGATGAACATAATATTACAATAACGTCTACTAAAGATAGTGAGACGGTAGTGGCAGAAGTATCATATCAAGAAGGTAAGCATTTGGTTTTAAACTAAAAATAATAAATAACATTTCGCATACGTGGTCATAATAAAAAGAAATAAAAAAAAACACCAAATCATTACCACAAAACATGTTATAACATGTGGTACTGATTTGAAGCTTTTTTTGATTTTTTTTAATAATAACAAATATTTTAAACCTTCTACCGCCCGAAATATCAACATCTTCTAACAAAGCACAAAACGATGAAGAAATAGGCCAAATTACTGAATACTCTAACGACTCAATTGATGATCCAAATTATCAACAACCTGAGAGTTCAGAAGATAATACAAGTTCGGTAAATAATGAACCGGAAAACATAAGTGATGAAATAATTCGCACCCAAAAAAGGAAAAGACTAAGAAAATCCAAACAAAAGGACAGACCCTTGCTGTGCGATATATCTGTGGTACAATTTACACGACGTAGCAGATTACTATTTTATAAAAATAATATTAAGACGAAAGCTTTAAGGAATATAATTTTCTTAAAGTAAATTTTAAACTACGAGATCATTTTAGAAACAAGGAATAATTTCGCAACTGTGCCCAATCATGCCTGAAAACAAACGACAGTTCTAGCTTTCATTAAAACAAGATGACATAGAAAACTTGATAGATAATTACCAATAATTTTCAAACTATGTAGGTACCTACGAATTTTTTCTTTTAGTTTTATGTCATTTAATGTACTTTTCTTTATTTTTTGATAAACTTTTGCTTTATTTTGTATTTGTTTTATTTATTTTGGAGATGGTATTATTTACATAAAGCTGGAAAATTACTTACATTTACTGCTTGTTAATAATAAATTGATATGTACTACTGTTAGGATAAACAGCAATAACTGCTAATTTTCAGCAAAAATCAAAGTGAGAAAATTTTACTTTTTTCTAAAATATAATACTTATTCAGTAACGTTTTATAATGTTTTTTTATTTAAAATAGAAATAAAAATAAATTGCGTAGAACAAAAAACACTAAATTGGCAATAACTCAAAATCATTATTGTTGCACTAACTGCTCTTTACCTTCACACGGCAGAATAATTATTGTGATATCAGTCATTTTATTATTTCATGTCTATATGTTTACATTTACATTTCCTAATTTTTGGCTACTAAATTCATAAAACCGACAAAATTCCTACCTCGTTTATCATTCGGCACTAAATTTCAGAATACGTTATAATCATACTAACGAAGTTTAAGATTTTATTAAAAGGGAAATAGAATTACCGTCCATTCCTATGAGTTTTGTTAGGATTTACATTGACCTTTCTGGCTGAAGAGGTGAAGCTATATCGTAATTTCCAGATGCAGAGAATAATTAAGAAACTTCGAAATCCAGATATTTTACATTCCACGTCTTGTTCCAGATTTTATGGTGCTGGAGAATTCGCAGTCCGTGAATTATAGTACAATCTTATTTATTTCGTTTAAAGTGTAAAAGTTTCGAAAGGAACAAGTATAGTTAAGTCTTTGGAACTATTTGATTAATATATTATGGTTTAGCATAATTGAAGAAGTAGAAAGTCTGTTAATTTAACTTAAGTTCGGTAACTTTTGAAATTGGATAGGTGTTCGTGGTTTTGAATTTTGGTTTCTGTTTATAAAGAAATCATTAAGTATAAGACAATTACTTTAATAAAAAAGATTGCAGTGTTCAGTACTTACAATCATCAGGGACATTGGAAATGATAATAGCTTCTTTTTCATATTTTTATTACCAATGGTTGTCAACTCATAATTTTTATATTGATCCGTAAGAGAGATAATTAAAAGAAACTAAGACTATGCCACTATGTCATTTAATTATCGGGCGTACCTTAGAGTCACATCTATTTTCTCAATAAAATTCATCTTGTAAACATAAATCGGGAAATGCAGTCGACTATTCATCTGGGCAACTGCTTTACAGTTTAATTTGTATTAGTATTAAAAATTCTGTAAACATACCAGGTTCAATCGAAATACTCATGAGCACAACTTATTATATTTCGATTGGTCACATCCGAATAGGCCACTCTAAAGTAATACTTCTTCTTCCTTTATTTAGGCTATATCCTACAGGATAATTTACTAATTTACCCAGCTAACAACAAGGAGAGTATCCTTGTCCTGCTCTTATAAGTCTATTTTTATGTATGAGAGAGTAATAAAACAGCATTTCTAATGCAAAACTTAGTACGGTCATTTTAAATATTTTTACAGAACAATCTAAATATTTCCTAAAATTGTAATAAATGTACCTGAGCTATTACAAGTTTTGGGTCTTTTATTGGTCCTTTATAAACATAAGCTGTACAGAACAATAGAAAAAGGTTTGGACAGGCAAAAAGCCCTGTGTATTAAAGATTACATAGCCGTATCTTAAGATTATTTTCAATAAGTACCTATTTGCCAATTTTGTTTTATTTTAATTCCAAGAATATCGCACATTAATCGAATTATAAGTAGATAAATACCTTTCCAACAAATTTCACCGAAAATGCGATTATAGGTTTTCCATTTAGTAAGGAGGTCCAAGTTGTGTATTCTTGACAGTTTACTAAATGTCGTTTAGTTGCAACTTGCAAGGTGCAGTGTGAATTCTAGTGTGATCATGGAAAATTTGGAAGGGCCGCGTAAACGACAAAAAATCGGTCCTTTAACAGTTAATGAAAAAATATTAATATTTAATTGTTTTAAATCATTTACAGACAAACATTTATGTAAAAGTGTTGATGACACAGTGGAATTAGTTAGTAGTACGCTTGGTGTTGGGAAATCTACGATTTACAGAGTTGTTAAAGAAGAGAAATGTGGCGAGTTTCAAACAGCACGTAAAGCTCCAGGAAAACCAAAATTTCAATTAGAAAATCTTTTGAAAGAAAGACTTCGAAGGAAAGTGCATGCGTTCTTCTTTAGAAAAGAATTTCCGACAGTAGACAAAGTTCTTGCCACGGTTCGAGATGATAAGGATTACCCTGAATTAGTCGAAGCACACTATGGAAACATTTTTAAAAAATGGGTTTTCTATGGAAAAAGCATTCCAGAAAGTCTATTTTAATAGAAAGAAGCGATATTGTAGTATGAAGAAGAAACTACCTAAGGACTATAAAAGAAATGAGAAACCAAAGAAGAAATATATTTAATTTAGATGAAACATGGATCAACGAGGGACATATACTAAATAAATTTTGGCAAGATGAAACTGTTACTAGTCGAAGACAGGCTTTTTTAAATAATTTATCCACTGGTTTCAATCCATCATCAGGAAAGGAGTGCAGACTAATAATAGTACACATCGGTAGTTCAAACGGTTTTGTTAAAGGTGGTTTATTGACTTTTGAATCTACTCGTACCGGTGACTACCATGAGGACATGAATGCTGATGTCTTTAAAGAGTGGGTTCGAACAAATTATAGATTTTCTTCCTCAGAACTGTATAATAGTAATGGATAATGTAAGTTATCACTCGAGATTTATAGAAAAAATGCCCACAACCAAGTGGTTAAAAAAAATTTACAGAATTGGCTAAATTCAAAGAATATTAAGTTCCATCCCGGTTCTGTGAGAAAAGAACTGTATCATTTGTGTTCCCTTCATAAAGAGAAATTCAAAAAATATGAAATTGATGAAATTGCAAAAAAATTGTGGGATAACAGTGGTTAGATCACCACCATATCATTGCGAAGTAAACCCGATTGAACTGATATGGGCACAGATAAAGGGAGAAGTTTCAAGAAAAAATAATTCTTTTAAAATGAGTGATGTTAAACAGTTGTTTTTGGAGGCTGTAAATAATGTGAAGCCTGAAAACTGGGAAAAGGCAGTAAATCATACGATTAAAGAAGAAGAGAAAATGTGGAAGTTAAACAATATTACTGATGAAATGATCGAGCCACTCATTGTAAATATTGGTTGCGACAGTTCATCTTCTGATTTCGATTCTGATTTGGATTTGTAGGTAAGAAGTAGTTTTTATATTAAAATTATGATTTATGAACGTAACGTTGTTTAAAAGTCAAAGTTTAAACCCTTATACCTACATAACCCATTTGACACAATGTTCTTAACATACCTTGTGGAAAAATAAAACATTTTAGAAAAAATTGCACTTTTTTACCTTCAGCTGTTTAGAAGTTATAAGCAGGTTAATTAGGTGAAAATATAAGTGTATACTCGAGGAATAACTTCAAAAAATATTTTAACTGTCTACTAAAAGAAGTGGTATGCCTATGGATTACGAACGCTTTATTATTTTAATACTCTCTCATACATAAAAATAGACATATCAACTGGATAACCTCAATTAAATTAATATAAATTTCCAAGTAAAAAGCTTATTAGACCTAATGTTACGACTAGAGTTATATACTGTGGCGGTTACGAGAGTGGATATGGTCTAATTCTAGCAAGAGTTGCTATTAACCGGTTGTTGGGCGCCATTGTTAGAATAACAAAATTAATTAAATTCAAATCACTTGTTTATAACTACCTTTAATTTAAATCGAATTATTAAAATATTTGTTTTATAAAACCATTCATCATCCACAATTACTAAATATTTCTCAGGGGTAGGTCCGACTCTGTGGTTGCAGAGATTTATTTGTTTCACGCCAGACGGCGCTGCGATACGAGCTCTTTCGATTTTACCAATATGGTTACTTGTTATTTATGCTTGTGTAAAGTTTAAACCAAAAGAAAAGCGAATATAAGTGCAAACAAAGAACATTTATTTATAAGAAAGAAACAAACGCAATCTAGCAAGTTCTGCCAAAACACAAGGAACAATTAAATATTAAAGTGTATTAAAAAATAATTTACGAGGCATGGAAATTTGAGGTTATACCAGATAAGTACATTTTTATATTTTGTTTGTACCTGACAACAATGAAATATTTTATAAGATTCTTCCAAGAAATCATTAGGTTTCATTCACAAGGTTCGTAGTAATAGCTAGTTGATTCACTGTTAATATTTAGATTTTAAATTATTCATTTTGATTACTTTTAGCTGCGAGACGAAACCATATGATTCCTTTTCTATTTAAATTAAAATTCCGAATGACATATACATTTCTTACTTGAGCTGTCTATTTCATTCAGTTTGATTTTAACAAAATCTAAATTAGGAGATATTTATTTGTCGTTCAAGTTAAATGTTAAAATTCATTATAAAAAAAAATTATTCACTAATAAAATTAAGATTCAATTCTTTTTTAAAATAGAATTTTATCAAAGTTTATAGGCCTTTCATATTGTTAATATTTTGCAAAATATTTAAGTTTTTGTTACCTGAGATTTCATTTTTAATATTTTAGCGCAAGAATATCACTTTTATGCACAGCTTGGAGAATCCTATGTCCAGTCTTGTAGAAATGTGTGCCCTTTCTGGTTCAAAGCACCACAGCAACGTTTGTGAAGAAAAAACTAGACTCTGTGATGTGATTTTGCAACGAAAATCACTTGTAGAATGGAAAATAGGTAATTTTCTACCCAATTTTCAGAAGAGATTTTTCAAATTCTCATTTTTTTCTTTATTCCACCACACTGTCCCAATTGTTCAAACAGTGTCCATGGAAACCGAACCGAAAACTCTCACATATGCCCTAATCAAGTCACTTTTGTCAGGTAAGTTGATGTCTTAATTTTAATAATTAAAATGTCAGGTTATATACAGGGGGAAACAAAAGTATTGTCTTTTTCTTGGCTTTCACTAATAAAAGTGTTTCTTGTTTTGTTATCACTTTTTTAAATGTAAATGAATCATTTAAACACTTATTCAACTTCTTAAAACTATTTACAAGTATTTACAAACTCAATAAAATATGTGTTTTGTTGTCAGGCATAAAGTTTCATAATTTTCTCTTATTAAGTTGAGTTTATTAGTTTAATTTGTTTATTGATCGTTAACCTACATGCTTCTATCTATTTATTATTTTTTTCCTAATTATTTAATGTTATAAACTTTATTCTTTGTAGATTTCCTGCACTTATTTGGAGAAAACTGTTTCCTGTGGATTTTTTTAACGGCTTGACTGATACTATGATACTACCAGTGAGATCAGTCTTATTTGTATGCAATATTCTCAAGGACTCATTTACAGGTTGCAAATTATTGTTTTATTTTTACTTCACAAACCTGTTAAAGTAAAATTGTAAGTATTGCGTTATTAGTAAAAAATTTTGTATGTATTATTATTTTATTCATAATTATTCTCATTATTTGAGACTTATTTCGTCTTTTCTTCTGGTCAAACTAATTCATTTGACTAAAAATGATGCACATTATTTATTAATTGTTGTTACTTTGCGGTTTGAAATACCAGGTGATTCATAACTTCAATTATTTCTTAATTATACATGATTTTGCGTTAATTTTCTTTAATTTCAACTTATAGATTTTATTGACCGTTACAATACATAGAGGGGCATACAAAGTTACTTGGACGTCACAAGATAGGATAAAAACTTTTCTCGCTCGGGGGCATTCGCCAAGCTGAACACAACCAGAAAACTGCCAACGGTAAATAGTAGGAGCACCCAGGACTAAAAGAGAGGGTAGAGTAATTAAAATTATAATTAAATTTTAAGTATATTTAAAAATTTGATTACAATGTTTAATTTGTTATCATTGAGGTTACATTTCCGATGCTGACACCGTGGTGTCAATATTGAAATGGCGGTCTCAGAATCGGGAGCTATGTGTGTATGTGTTTCTGTAAAAATCTTAAATGAAAATGGCCATCGATTAGTAAATCTAGCCTTAATGGGATTATGCATCCTGTTAAGAAGTTTCAAATACATATTTTAATTATATTACTTGAGGGTATCCGATTGCCAAGAGCAAGACAACACTACTCTCCCGTTTTGATAGTTTGGTAAATTGTCCTGTAGGATATAGCCCAAAAAAAGGAAAAAGAAGAATCATTGAGGTTAGCCAAGATAAATTAAATGACAAAGGGAGTAAATATGAAGACTAGAGATAGGAGTAAAGAGCTTAATTTTTGCCAACTCAAGGTATAATTCAACGTTTGTCATCGTATTTATGGAACATTTTAAGATAATGTTATTTAAAAATTTGATTAGAATGTTTAATTTGTTATCATTGAGGTTAGCCGAGATAAAGTCAATGTTAAAAGGAGTAAAGAGCTTAATTTTTGCCAACTCATAGTATAATTCAAAGTTTGCCATCGTATTTATGGGATATTATTCTAAGATGTTATTTAATGAGCTGATTTGACCACACACACAATATGGATCATCTTTTACTCCTATACGAAATAAGTGATATGGAAATAGGTAATGTCCTGCCCTTATCCTAACTATTGTAGTTAAATATCTTTTGTCGTTGTAGGGAAAATTTACAAACCAAGGGATTTTAACAAATCGTGGAACCACTTTATAATAAAAGAAATTCTTCCTACTCTTGAGAATATTCCATTCTTCAAGCCATCTTGAATTTACAATGTTTCTGATGAATGGAAAGTAATTATGGTAGTTTTATTTGTTATTCACTGGAATATTTAGAGATCTTTCTATATTTGCCAAAAATAAGGCGACAAAAAGGAAAATCATGAGTGAAGGATGGAAGTGTCAAAACGATCTACTCTATACAACCAGTTGCATAAAGTATAACATTAGCCAGCTGATTACGAAAAGTTGATTATGTCTTCAGTTACGAATTGAAAATAAATAGAAATGTCTTTTTTTTTTTAGTTTTTAAATCGGAAAATCGAAAAATCGGAAAATTGAAAAATTAAAAATATTTATAAATTGAAATATTTGATTGGAAGTACCTAAAAAAGAATCAGTTTTTAAAAAGTGCTCAGACACTCTAGGGGTTGCTCACCCCACTGCTCGAGGACTGAAGTATCAATGATACAATTAGGAAAAAAATGTGTCCCCCTCTAAACTAAAAACGACGTGTCCGAGCGTTTCTTCTTTAAATCTAAGGAAACCAAGAAAAGGGAGGATAAATACTTTTCATTGGACCACACTGTATGTTAATTACCATATTATATCTAAGATTGGTTTAAGCTATTCATTTATTATAAATGGTATGTTTTAGAACGTTCCATATAAAAGTTGAAATGGTTTTGGCTGAACGGATCATCATATCTAGAAAGTAGATAAAATAGTCTAAATCAGTGGTCGCCAACCTGTTGATCGCGAGCTACCGGTAGCTCGCGGAGGCAAATCTGGTAGCTCTCACAACGATTTTAATTTAAAAAATACAAACTGCAAAAATTAGATAAGCTTCCGAAAATTCCACAAAAAAATCTAATTGTCATAATATTAAACATAAACAGCGGCAACGTTGCGGTGAGCGATCTGCCGCTGACGCCATCAAGCTAGAATCGGCTGGAACCGACCAGCCAGACCAGCGCGTTAGTGTTCGAGAACGATCAGGATTGCTTTGAACGGGATAAATATGCACGGCGCGGCGACATTGCGCTTAGTTTATAAAGCGGCGTTTTCCTAGCAACGCATATTTTACACAGCGTAGAACGTAATACGGCCGACGCAACGCAACATTCAACGCGTTGCGTAAAAGTGTTTTCCTAGGATTGTCAGTTGCGTCCTGATCATCGCGATGAGTGGGTCAAATAATTGTAAAAAGAAATTAGCTTTGGCATTTGTAATACTGCAAAATGAAATTTTGCCAGAAGAAATTGACATTATAACCACATTTTCTCCATTTCATTCCAGATTGTGTCCTTTTTCACTACATTTTTAAATTCCTTCAGTTTCATATCCCAAAGAATAGGATCACCACTAACGACTTCAATTAATTGTTCGTCCTCAGTGGCACTAAAACAAATTTGTTGTTTTTGTAAAATAATTTTGTTGCAAATTAGGAGCACATTCCTTTTAAAACGCAGCGTACGACTGAATAGACTGCTCTCCGAGCAGTCGTCCCGTTGCGTCTACCGTATTACGCGACGCAAGTCGTTTTTGCGCCCTGTAGGAAAACGACTCCATTTGATTTTCATTAGACATGTCCTCAGCGTTTTACGCCGACCGAATTACGTTCTACGCCCCGTAAAATGTGCGTTGCTAGGAAAACCCGGCTTAACTGAACGCGTAACCAACGTCCAGCGGTTGGGTTAATAGAAAACAACAAAAAATAATATTATGGCAAGCAGTTGTAAGAAGGTAAAGACATACCACTTTTATTCGAAATGGGAAGAACAATACTTTTTTACAGAAGTTAAAGATAAAAATGTGTGTTTGTTATGTAATACTTCGGTCTCCGTTGCTAAAGAAGGAAATATTGATAGACATCATAAAATTGTACATTCTAATTTTAAAAAATCATTCCCACTACATTCTGCCGCCAGAAAGGAGAAACTGAAACAGTTAAAAAAGCAGTTAATTGGACAACAATCAATATTTTTAAGAACAGTCGACAAAATTAAGGCTACAACTGAAGCATCGTACCGTGTATCCCAGATAATTGCATAAAAAAAGAAATCTTATGAAGATGGGGAAATGATAAAACAGGCGTTTTTAGAAGCTGCTAATTCGTTATTTGCCAACTTAAGAAATAAAGACAAGATAGTTTCAGCTATAAAATCTTTGCAACTTTCTGCTAATACAGTGATGAGACTTGTAGAAGTAATGAGCAATGATATTTTTTTACAGTTAAGAACTGACTTAGATAACTGTGTTTATTTTTCACTTTAACTGGATGAATCAACAGATGTCGTTGACACTGCCCAGATGGTCGTGTTCGTCAGGATGGTTTTTAGTGATTTTACGATTAAAGAAGATCTTTTGAAGTTTATTCCACTGAAAGGACACACTACTGGACAGGAGTTGTTTTCTCATTTACAAAATATTATTTCTTCCGAGAAAATTCCAATATCGAAAATGGTAGGCTTGACGACCGATGGCGCTCCAGCTATGGTGGGTTATGATAAGGGTCTGGTGGTGTTAAGTCGTAAAGATGAATTTTTTCCGCAATTTCTCTGTTACCAATGCATTATCCATCAGAAAGCATTATGTGGAAATTTCCTGAAACTAAACAACGTTATGAAACTGGTGGTAAAAATTGTGAACAAGATTAGAGCTCAAGCGTTACAAAGAAGATTATTCAAAACCTTGGCCGATGAAGTTGACTGTCAATACGGGGACCTACTCCTTCACTCTGAAGTCTGATGGTTAAGTAGAGGACGGGTGCTGAAACGTTTTAATGATGTCCTATCTGGCATAGTTCAATTTTTCAAACAACGCGATGAACCGACTCCGGAACTAGAAAATTCAATCTGGCTTAGAGATTTTGGTTTTCTCGTGGACATTACAGAGAAATTAAACGAACTTAATTTGCAGCTTCAGGGGAGAGACAAAGAACTAGCGGAAACGATTTCTGATATAAAAGCATTTATCAAAAAGCTGGAGTTTTGGGAAAAAAACCTAATTAACAGCGATGCCAAGCACTTTCCTATTCTTTCAGAAAAAATATCTCAAAATCCATTAGAACCCTATGACAGCAAATATCATGTAGAAATAGTTTCTACGCTGAAGAATAACTTCAAAAATCGTTTTAAGGATTTCAACGAAATGGCTTTAGTAGCGCAGTTTGTTGTTTCACCCTTTATGGAAATTGATATCCAACAGTTTGCAACTTGTGTTATGCAGAACTTTGGCGAAGACATCGCTGCAACAGAAATGGAAGTAATTGAGTTTCAAAATGATTTAGCCTTAAAATCGTTAGTCTCATGTACCAAATGTATCTGGCCAATTGTAAGTAAAGACAAATATTCAGTTCTATGTCGTGTTGCCTTAAAAGTGAAAGCATTATTCAGTTCAACCTATTTGTGTGAATCTTCTTTTTCCAATATAAAGTTTATTATGAACAAATATCACAATCGATGAGTCTGAGTGTCAGCCTTCTCATTGAACGTGCTTTTTTATGTTTCAATGTTTATCTTCATGATAGTGCGTTACTTTTTTGTTGTTATTATTAACTATTTTTAAATCTTACGTGACATGCCGTTGTGGCTGGATAAAAGTTTGTGTTTATTTTTCAAACACCTTCTTTTGGTAGGTAGGAATGTAGCTATGAACAAGTACGTACTAGTAATATTAGTTATTTTGTTATTAGTTTATTATTAGTACCTATGTATTATGTATTACCAGTTAAATAGTAAAATAAATACATATAATGATAAATTAACTGTGGATTATTTCATTTACGTTGCGTTACGTGGCTTCCGTGTGGGTAGCTCGCTGTTTATTTCAAAATTAACAAAGTAGCTCAACACATTGAGAGGTTGGCGACCACTGGTCTAAATACTCATAGGTGTGCCATTTTCTAGAAAATTGGGATAGACAACTTGATGTTTTCACACACCCAGCTTTCCTATCAACAGATCATTAATAAGCAGCAATCTTGCTGTTAGTGAATTGCGATTGTGATTAATGAAAATATTACAGGACTTTGTACTGGTTCCTTCGGAATGTAAGAATATTAAAATCATTTTCATGCATATCAAAAATGATTAACAGCTATCTGTCAGTAGGTATAACTGACCGCTAAGTTGATTTGATGTGATATGCATATCGACATCTGCAAAAATTAAAATTAACATTAATTTACATACAAGGTAAATAGAAATCACTTACGAGTTATAAGTTATAATCTACTCAAATGAATTGCAACTTGTTTAATAATGCATGCGACACTTTTTTCAGATAATACAACGATAAAACAAATTGTATAAACAAATTATTCGTCCTAGGTGACAACTGTTATGTACGAAGCAAGTTTTATGGTTAGTGTTTAAAATAATCATAAAGTTAGAGGTAATATGTGCATATATACAGCTCAGCACTCCCAGATCAGGTAAAATTCAAAAATTATAATTTGAATATATTGCAGATAGGGAAAATTTCCACAAAAGAAATTTTAAATGTCATCAAGTCACTGAAGCCTAACTCTTCAATGGGTATTGATGATATACCTGCGTATTTTCACAAGGCTTTCGCAGAGATATTATCAATTCATTTAAAACCAATGTTTACATTATTAGTGCAGAAAAACATTTTTCCCGATAAGTTTAAAACACCTATACACAAATCGGGAAATAGAAGTCAAATAGAGGACTTCCTTTATATCTAAAGTCTTTGAAACAATAGTTTATAATAGGATCTATTAACCTGTGTCATCCATATTAGTTGATGAGCAGCATGGCTTTATCAATAAAAAGTCAACAATTTCAAATTTATGTGTATTTAATGATTATATCGCTTACACTATAACACACAGTTAGCTTGATACAATATATACTGATCTAGTAAAATCATTTGACAGAGTAAATCATAATGTTCTAATAAACAAATTACAACACATATTCAGCAATGATCTAACTCAGTTAATAAAGTCGTATCTAACTAATCTTCATCAGATACGGAGGTGTTGGTATGTATATAAGGGAGCGTCTAAGATGTAATTTAATCATTTCTGAATGTAATGATGTTATAGAATATTTACGGATTAAGATTTCTGTGGCGGGTTTGATAATAGCTGTAGGTACTGTATACAGGCAACCAAGAGGTAATAATTTATCGGCACAAATTAAATGATCATTATTTAAATTTTATGGCAAGTACACTTTTCCATTATTTTATTTCAGTTGGTCAGTAAGATAATAAATGGTCAGGGAAAATAATAAATGGTCAGTATAATATTAAATGGTCGGTGAAAATATTAAATGGTCAGTATAATAATAAATGGTCGGTAAAAATAATAAATGGTCAGTAAAAATAATAAATGGTCAGTAAAAATAATAAATGGTCAGTAAAAATAATAAATGGTCAGTAAAAATAATAAATGGTCAGTATAATATTAAATGGTTGGTGAAAATAATAAATGGTCAGTATAATAATACGCGTTTTATTTGTACATCGGTCTCCTTTTGACAGAGTAGGTGAGCTGTGTCCAGGCCGTTGGTGTTTATGCCGGTCGGCGTAGCCAGGTATGGATTAAAATTTTTTGGTGGCGGCGAAGCCGCCACCCTACGAGAAGTCTTTGCTTTGTCTTCTTGTTGTCACGGCATTAATATTATTTGTTCATGTATGTGAAATTTGCTTCTATGGATTATAAAATACTACTGCTAGTAAATGAAAACAAACAAGACGCATTCACACAAACATTCCCACCACCTCAATTACAAATCATTAGTGTTGTCTCCGATACGCGAGTGTATTTTGGGGCAATTGATTTTTGAAATATGTCCTGACAGGCAGACTTAATTGTTTTAAACAGAAAACAAAATCTTCAGTTTCTTCTTTGCTGCAAACCGGTAGCTCAAAAACATGAAACACTCGATCTAAAAACATAATACTACTTATTTAATGCACATTTTTAAAATTATTACCGACTGCTGCATACTGGCCATTTATTAATTTTTACTGACCATTTGTAGAATTATTACCGGCTAATTCATACTGACATTTCATAAATTTTTACTGACCATTATAGTTACAAAAGTGAACATAGAAATACAGGCCAAATAATAATTTTACTGCTCCAAATTCATTGTTTACTCATCATATTTTATAAAAGTACTGAGTCTTTTACAATATTTTACTGACTGCTTGTAATATTTATACTGTACATAATCAATTATATACTGTTCAGTTAATTACAACCCATAATTTATTGTTTTTGGATCAAGTTGAAACGCTGTTTTCCAACATTTTTTTAAATTTTGATCATAATATATGTATATGAGATTTTAATATAGACATGTTGAATATTGATGATTCTACTATAGTTCGTTTTAACAAGATTCTTGAAAGATTTAATATAATATAAATAATTAAAGAATCAACAAGAGGTAACTCCTTGTTAGACTTATTTATTACTAATTACTAATTTCTGTACAGAACTTTTATTCATAATCTAGTTGCGGATCATTCAGCCATAAACTGCAAATTTAAAAATGTTCACAATGTACCTCAAAAAGACTTTAAAGTGGAATATAGGTCACTTACAAAGATTAATCATGCATATTTTCAAAATTATTTGCCATCTATGCCCTGGTACAATATTTATTTTACTGAAAATATTGATAAAGAAGTAAAGTTTTTAAATAGCTACATAATTACAGTTTTAGATATACATGCTCCAAAAAAATAAAAAACTAGAAAACTAATTAAACATTCTTCTTGGATTACTGAAAATATGATTTACAAAAATTTCGCAAAATACAACTACCAACCAATTGTGATTACTATAATTAATTAAGAAACTACACAAATACAGCTAGAAAAAAGGGTTTATTTAAATTTTAAATTTAAAACTTGTAATATAAGGGAAAATGGTCAGAATTAATAAACTCAATATATTGAGACAAAAAAAATTGAAATACCACCAAATTTAAAAGATATTAATGCCATTAACAATTTTTTTATTTCAAACATTAATAATTCTGCTGTACAAATAGATTTAAAACACTTTTACCTTAACAATTTTAAAGAAAATACTGCTGAAGATGTTTTTTTTTATTATTATTTTGGCGTCATCGGCATTGACTGCTAAGGTCATTAGCCTCGTGTTCTGTGTAGGCTTTGTTACTGTTTCCCAGCGCCACTTTAGGAACAGCACTGTTAATTAGAACCCAACAGTGAACGGTCGAATGGGGAATCCTACCAAGGCATCAGAATTAATTTTAAATAATTAAATTAAATAAAAAAATCCCGGCCAACTGTGGGATTCAAATCTGGGACCCTTGGATCCACAGGCAGAGACTATACCATTGAGCAACCCACCCCCTCGCCGAAGATGTTTATTTTAATGATGTTTCGGAAGATGTTGTCAATAATATTATCTACAACATCAAATCTAAAGCTTATGGAATGGATTATTATTACCATTTTACACTTTTGTTGTCCATTTCTATTACCCTCTTTCTATCTTTAAAAATCTCTTTATTTACATGAGCTATGTACAATGGTGATTAGATATGATATAACCATACAAAAATTTATGTATATTTACGCGCCATCTTCTTATCATACGATATTATATGGCAATATTGGCAAGTTTGAGATCGGTAGTTGAGTTTAATGTTAGTTTCTGTGGGAATTTACTTGTGAAAGAACGTCTTTCCTGGGAAAAACCAGTGGTCCTTATCTGTATGTGTCATTTTGTATAGCCTATGTCCTATTTTACTCGACTGGACGGTGACCGTGTGGTGTGGCGTTAGTGTTAAAAACATTTTAGGGCCTTATTTTTTTGAGGACGATCGGGGAAGAGCCACTACAGTAAATGGAGATTGCTACAGAAGCATGCTGTTGGATTTTCTAATTCCGGAAATGGAAGAGCTTAATTAGGAAGATATTTAGTACTAGCAAGATGGTGCTACACCCTTGTGAGACAATAGCCATTTTGAACAGACTTTTTCCTGGACGCCTTATCTCGAAAAACGGCGATATTGCATATCCACCAAGGTCTCCCGATTTAACTGTTCCAGACTTTTGGTTATGGGGTTTTCTCGAAGATACGGTACTTGTAAATAATCCTCTTAAAAGATAACATCCGGGAAGAAATTGACAGAATACCAACTGAAATGTTGGAGAAAGTTATAAAAAATGCTTTAAAAAGAGCTCATTATTGCTTTAATGCTGAGGGTGGCCATTTGGTCGATATTGTTTTTAGTGTGTAACAAAATAAATTTTTAGAGTTTAAATAAATATTTTTCATTTATAATATGACTGTTCTTTAATTAGTCTTACTTTTATATAAAAAACAAATAGGGTACTTTATTTTGCGCCACCTTGTATATATATATATATATTTTTTTTGTGAAAAAACACTCCAAAAGGGGCGTTTATTGATATTACAATCTGATCAAGAATTGATCAATGAGTAATTTTGTTATAACATAACTTAACTAGGGTTGCAATAATATGTCTCAAAAACTTTTATTCAAATAGGAGAAAATATTATTTTACATTTCACAAAAAAATTATTCTTTATAAAAATTTTTACATGTTCTTAAACCTAAAATGCACCCATTAAATATTAACATTTACAGTTGTATACGAGGTATGGTAGGTAGGTATGAAGTAAAGGTCGTATACGAGGTATGGTAGGTAGGTATGGAATAAAGTATCTGTATTTTTAAAAATGTCAAAAAAATTTACTTAGAAAAGACGTTAAGAATTGAATTTAAAGTTTTATTTAAACGAATTGAAAAAATTAAATAAAATAATAAATAATTTAGATATCTACAATTTTACGAGTACAGTTCATCAAATTTCTAGAGGTGTTCGACGCCCAGACAGAGAACGCGCTACGTGTGACTAAGATAGCTATTGTACAGTCTGCTAAACAAGTTATTTTAAATAGTTTTTAATATTTTTAGGTAATTAAATTTTAAAAGTGTGGAATAGTTTAGGGATTAAATTGGTCTGATTGGACTTTCTTAGAACGTTTTTAAAAGCAGCTAAAAATAGTATGTAGAATTGAAAATAATTATTATGCCATAAAAGGTGTTTTGGAATTCCTTCAACCTTTTGAAATTGAGTCAGAAAATATAAATTTTATAGGATAGCGGAAAATACCTATAATTTTTTTTGTAGGCCTTTGTAAATCGTGGAAATAGTTTATATTTTATTTCTACCTTATTAAGGAAAATGGTACCTATTATTAATAACGGTTGTTTCTGAAACATTACTAAAATTTTCGAAATTTTGTTTTTCTACAAAATAATAAACTATACTATTTAGAAAAAAATTTATTTCTCTTATAATTTTATAAAAAATAACAGGGGCATATTTACATTTCTTGATCTATTAAACAAAACGATAAATTATCTCGACGAATGACACCATGTTCTAGTACGGAAGCTAGCTTTACATTTTTGTTGGTGGTTTCATGGGTTTCATATCAATTTTTTTTAATTGTAGTTTACACGTACATATACCTCTTAACACTTGTTTGCTTTATTAAAAAAGTGTGTTGTTGTGATTTATGTTGAAATAAGTCAAAAACAACTTGAAACCCCATATAAAATCAAAAAGGAGAAACGGAAAAAAATTGAGCCTGTAAATGAACACAACTCAGAAACAAAAAATAGCTATCTAATAATAAAAAATAAAATTTGATTCTTGTGCATCTTCGTTGTAAAAATAGATAATACTTTTTTGATCTTAGGTACAGATATAATTTTAATGGTCTTCCGAAAAACTTTCTTCAGTTTCCATATCAGATTCAAAATCAGTCTCACTGTCACTGTTTAAGTTAATTATAAATCTATCAGTTGCCTCATCCAAAGTAACTTCTCTGTCATAAAATTTAGATTCCCACATTTTAGCATTATTACAACGAGATTGCCACTCCTCTTTAGAAAACGTATCAAAAAAGTCTTCACATAACAGTTGTACGTCTTGCCTCTTAAATGTAGTGTTGTTACTAGCTACATATTGTTTCAATGAAGCCCACACTAATTCGATCGGATTAAGATCGGGATGATACGGTGGCAAACGCAAACAACTAAAACCATGTTCATTTATCATTTCTTCAAATGCATACCTCTTAAATCGTGACTTATGCAATAGCACTAAACTGTATAATTGCGTTTTGAGCATATCCTCTTCGTAAGCAATATTATGATTCCTTAACCAATCCTGCATGTCAGCTTTTTTAGAAGTTGACGTTGGTGCTTTATTTACCTGGACATTATGGTAAGGAGCATTATCAACAATAATGACGCTTCTTGGAGGGAGGTTCGGAAACAGCTTTTCTTTCAACAATTTAGAAAAATTATTAAAATTAATTTCATCGTGGTAGTCTCCACTTTTGGTTCCAGATTTGAAAATTAACCGGGCATTCGGAATAAAACCCATTTCACCTCCTGCATGGACAATAATTAGTCTATCACCTTTATTAATTGGTTTCTTTAATCCCTCATTTGAATTATCACTCCAAGCTATCTGGTGTGTGTGGGAGGCATGAATGTATGTTTCATCTAAGTAGACAATTGGACGGCCCTCTGCTCGATAACTTTTTAAACGAATCAGATAGTCTAAACGTAGCTTTTGAATATCAAACCTTTCCATTAATATTTTTCTGTTTGTTTTTGGTTTCCGCCAACGAAATCCTAGCGACTTTATTATTTTTCTTAAACTTTCATAGCTTCCTTTGTACCCTGTAGCTTCTCTAAATTTAGTCAGAATTGTTTTTAATGTTGGAACAATATTTTCCGAGATTAACATGAACAGAATAATTCTTTTTAAAATACCTTTGTCAGCTTCATCTATATCATTAACTGTTTTTGGTTTTTTAATGGTTTTTCTTGGTGATGAAAATTCCGATATCTCACGGTTATCGATTCTTTTTTTCTCTCCAGAAATGCGGACGACAGTGTTTTTAGATACTCATGTGGCTGCAGCAACACGATCATTTACATTTTTAAATGGTATTGAAGGTATTAAAGTTTCCTTCTCTTCTCATAAACTCTATAACATTGGCTATTATTTCGCGAGATTGACTGTTAATCACGCGGCCTCTTAATTTGCTATTAAACTCCATACTTAGGTTCTATTAAACTGTAATGAGCAAAAAACACAAACGAAAATAAAAGAAATGTTTTAGCGAAATTTACATCTGACATTTACGTCTGAATAAAATAGTGAAATACTTGATGCGCAGAGTGTACTTTCATTGCGTAAATCCGTCGGCCCCGCCAACCGATGCCTCTCAGTAGTGCTTTCTCTGTCTAGCCGTCGAAATCCTCTAGAAATTTGATGAACTGTATGTGATAATAATTATTAATATCAACTTTGATATTTTCAAAATTAAAGATACTTTGCTTTTGCTCAAAATTCATATTTGTTGGACCATATTTGTACAATTGAAAAATTTTGATATCTGATGGTTGTATTTTAGGGTTTAGATTATATTTAACGTTGCAAATGCTTTATTTGCTCGTTGTTAGCATATTTTTGGCTCCACACAAGCGCAACAAAATCGCGGCATGCTATATTTATAAGGAAGTAAAACAAAGTCGATATCGATAAAATGAACTGTTTTCGATGAAAATTATTTTTGTTTTTTTGCATTGCTTACATTTCCTAGTTTAATTTTTTTACATGTACTTATTGAAAAAAAATATATATTACAGCAAGAAGGTACCTTAAAAATGATAAAAAATGGATTTTCAATGGAGTTCGTTATAGCCCTATATCTTTGTAAGAGGAGCACTATGAAAAATGATCTAGAAACTTGTCACATTATTTTTATGTATTCTATTTAAACCCGGGAGATTGCTCACATGTCCACATACACTAGTGTATGTTAAAAAAACAGTGTACCTACCTTTTTGCAGTCTAGCCTCTGGTCTTCCTCAATTTCAAAATATCGCTATCGAGAACGACACATATATACTACCTGAAAATAAAACTACTCAATACTTACTAAACAAATAACGTAGTGTCTTATTTAAATTCATACAAATATCACCAATGCTAGAATTACCACAGAAGAGAATTTTGTATCATAGCCTTTTCGAATCTCATCTCAGCTATGGAACAATTGGTTGGGGTGGAGTCACTAAAACGCACTTAAAGCCAATCGAGATAATTCAAAGAAGTTTTTTAAAAATAATGCTAAACAAAAATAGAAGATATCCTACTGAAAATGTGTATCAAGAAACCCAGATATTTGACTTACGACAGTTATTCTGTCAAGCAGCACTCACCCATCAATTTCAAAATCAAGATGATCTGCAAACACCGTTGCATCAATATGATACAAGAAACAGAAACAATTATTTGCTACCACGAACGAATAAATCAATTGGACAAAATAGCTATCGGTTTTTGGGACCAAAAATCTTTAATAACATTCCAACGGAGCTTCGAGAAATAAAAACAGTAAACAAATTTAAAAGATGTGTAAAAGAATTTATAACAAAAACACCGCGAACTTTTTTCCGTAATATAATCGAATAAAAAAAAATAGAAATTAAATAATTGGAAAGTATATTATAAACGTTAAAGAATCTGAATATTTTAAAAATGTTTTTTGTCTATGTAGAAGTTATGTTCGTTGTATGAGATACTTATGCCGAGGTATATTGGAAATAAATTTTACTTATTATCAAAGTGTAAAGATTGTACTTATATAACTTTTATTTATATTAATAATTTGTATTTTAATTGCTTCATGTTTTTAAATTTTTACTATTGTATTGTTATAAGTTTTATTTATTTTTATTTTGTCGTATTTTTTGTCACACACAATCTGTCATTGTACTTTGTACAGTGAGCAGATTCAGTGACAAATTTCTTGTTTATTTACATTTTATTTCCTATTGGATTTTATTTTATTGTATCTGAATATATATATTGCTGGTAAATAAACATTATTATTATTATTATTATTATATCCTGTATGCTCATGTTTATTTGTTTGCTGTTTACCTTTTACTGTGACTATCTAAATATATTTCGCATACAGTTTTTTAGGTATTGAAAGAATTTCGGCATATCCCTCGTAAGTTGGCTTGGAGTTTTAAGCCATGCATTGACAAAAGATCCGCTACCATTGAACTCTTACGAACACTGGCACTCACCTGTCTCGAAGTTCCTCACATAAATCATCCTTAAATGATTCATTAAAGTATTTTCATAATAAATTTACTGCGTAGTCAGGTACTTATAACAAAGCCGTGTTAATTTAATATTAATTGTTCTTAAGTACGCGAAACACCGACTTGGAATTTTGCGTTTGATGTATAAATGTATGGGCGAAAATTAATAGAGGCTGTCAAAGCAGCATAATGTATTATACAGTGTGGATCAGAAAATTTTGAATTATTGTTTAAATTATATTAAATCATTGTATAAAGAACTAAATAGTAGTCTCACCTTATGGAAGTTTCATTGGAGCGAAATGGATACTACCAATAGATGGCGCTAGTGAATATGCATAAGTCGATATTCGTTTGCAGTGGGCGAAGTTGAGGGTCCAGCAGAAATTTTTAAGAATGACTGAGACCGATCGATGGATTTCTATTTTTAGCTCTTGGATGAAATTTTATACACTCGTGATTGAATGTTTGGACTATTTTCTATCTAATGTTTGTTATTGTGCGTTAGTGCGTTTACGGGTAGTAGGTATTGTGAATGAATTGTGTTTATGTTTTATTACTGAATTATTTTATTGTTAATAAAGGACGAGTTCCCAAAAAAAAATTGTGTATTTATAACTGTTTTGAAATTAATAAAATAGAAAATATGCTTTTGCTTTTCGTTTCCTTTACAGGTTTTATCCGAATTAATTTAAAATAAATTATATAATAATAATAATAGCAATAATAATACATTTCTTAAGTGTTGAAAAAATTGTATTTTTAATTTAAATACCTAAGTCTTAGCATAAGTAATTATAAACAACAGGTCATTTCTTTAATCTGGTGCGTAACAATGTAATAAAAAAAACCCTTAAGATGGTTGGTAAATAATATAAATGAATTCTTAATATTGAAGTAAACACAATGGGTTCTATAAGGATTATTGGTTGGGGTTCGGCTTTGGGGGATAGGGTCGAAATATTGAAACTAAACTTGGTATATGGATGTATTATCCCATAAAAATAAAAATCGCTTTAAAAAATTCACCCCTCCCCGCCCCTATCTGATATGGTGAGGGTGGCATTCCCAAAAAATTAAGTTAGAACTTTTTAAATAAAACAGTTGAAGTCTACGATTTTTTATACATAAAAACACAAAATTCCAATTTTTTTGAACTTTGAAAAAATTTCGACTTTAATCTTTATAGTTCGGATGTGGGGCTGGCATTTAAAAATAGTTACAAATACATAAAAATCTTATTTTTGGCATTTTTGTATAAATATCTTACCACCACCATCCCCTAGAGGGAGATGGAGGGTGTGGCATCCCCAAAAAATCAAGTTAGAACTTAAAAAAAAAAAACAGTTAAAATCTACAATTTTTTATACATATAAACTCAAAATTTTTAAATCAAATTATTAAATTAAATTGTTTTTTTAATCTTTATTATATTTAATATTATTTCTACTTTTTCTAACAATAATCAATTTAAGATATCTACTTTGATTGAGCCAAAATATTTAGTAGAGGAAGTTTTTAATATTATACAAACATACTGTGTGTCCAAAAAAAATATATGAATTTGGCTAAACATTAACCTTTATTTCTAAAAACAGGAGAACAATGTTACTTGAAAAATGTATCTAGAATTAATATTTACCACCATCAAATCCTGGACCTGGACATAATTTTTTTTTAGCAATACGGGAGAAGCGGAAGTGACATTTTTACAAATGAAATTAATTTCAACAAATTTATTTGAGGTCATGTACAAGATTATTCATTATTAAAGACACCTTTCATAACCACTATTGCATATTCAAAAAAAGCTTTAAATAAAATTTTGTGAATATGACCGACTTTTTTTAAATATACCATAAAAACACGTATTCAGATTTCACGGAATACAACACAAATAAACTTTTTTAAATGGGATACCCTCTATGTTATTAAATTTCTGGGATATTTTTTTTCTAATTTCACAAATGTATATTATTGATAACCCTATCTTATACCGTCAGTTCTCGAGTAATTTAACGTTGATAATCTTAACATGAAAAAGTTAACATTATTAAAGTAAAAGCTATGAAAATCACAACTAATATGTTTGATAATAAAATAATCCAAATAGGTAGTTTACAGTGAGAAAGAAAAAGTGTAAATATTTATGAGATATTTGACATAGATTATCTATGATATTCGACGTTTAATTAATCAGGAAAGAATAAAGATCATTTCGAAAATTGAATAAAATATATATCTATGCTATCCTTATTAAAAAATATTCATGTTAAATCCTGTGAAATATGCACACCACTGATATGGTCATTTGCTGACATTTTTACAAAATTCGGTCAATGTAAACATTATACAATAATAATTATAGCATAAAGGGAGGGCAATTTATAATGAATTACCCTGTTAGGTACCATAAATTTTCAGTAAAAAAATTTTAATTCGCACTTTTTTACGTAGATTAAAGAAAAATGAAATTGTGTGCGTTTTCTTGGTGCAGACATTTTGCGACACACTATATTCAAATCCAAAATGATGTATTTTCTTTTAACACATACCTAATACAAATTTATTAGCAATATTTAAATACTTGTTATTTTCGGTATATTTCTCCTTTAGACACACACATTTTTAGTTCCATTGTCAAAAGATTTAAATAAAATTACCGGACCTTATAATATTCTATTATAATTTGATGATCCCGAGTGGCCATAGCAAAAGACGAAATTTGAGCATGAAGATTTAGATGCCATTAACGTAAAATTAATGTTTTGAAATTAATTTAAGTTTTACCAATTTAGAAAATAAAATTAAATAATAAAAAAAAAAGTGCGGGGGTGTGAACTCGGAACCCTTCGATACGTAGACAAGTACTGTAAATTTTCGTTATGAAAACTTATGAAAAAGTTTTACTTTTTAACGCTGATAATCAGACTGCTTGTAGTTTCATTAAAATCTCAGTTTATTTCTAAATATAGACGAATATCTTGTGGAATGCTATTATTTATTGATTCTTTACAAGAATCACTAATTTTTATTTATATTTAATCTAAATAACTAAAAAAATATATACTGACAATAAATTTTACGGAATTGTCACTTATAAAGTTCTAACATCTGACGTAAAGGGCGTATCTAACCAGTAAATAAATCGTTAGTTCTATGATTGTACCAATAGATGTCGGGCGCGATTGCCTCCAATAACTTTTGCATGGCGATTATCCTACTATAGTTCTTTATACAATGATTAAACTATGTATTTAATTATTAAGTATCTGATGTTACTTACAATTTCCGATCTACGTACCTATATACTATTATTTAAATTATTTTAAACAATGTTTTTAATTTTTTTGTGTGACGTTTTAATTTTCAAACTATATATACTATAAACTATATATGTTATTTAAATTATTTTTAATCAAGGACTAAATTATTTATTTTTTGATATTAATTTATTTTTGTTAGTCTTTTTGTTAATTCAATTATACTGTTGAGTCAGAGATTCCGATGCATTAAGAGCATTTTTTTGACCGTTTAATCTTTATTATATTAGTTTACTATTAGATTATCCCTCTTATTATTATATGTTAGATTTTATTAATTATTAAGTCAAACAATTAATTACCAAATGAATACCGATAGAACAAAATGCGTGAGAATCAGCCAACAGCAATAAGAGCTGATCACACTAGACCAGAGATAACAGAGTCATTGATAAAATATAATATTCACGGTGCCAACACTAATTCGACACTGGATACATTCTATTTCTAGACGCTGAATTTTTCAGGGATGCAAGTACATGATAAGCTAACCCTTATTCCGGAGGTAATACAAATTTAGACTGTGCAAAAGGGCATTATTATAAAAAATCGAGTTATTGATACCATCGTATAGAAAAAAAAAATGCTTATTTTTTGTTCTAATGCTCAATTAGGTCTTTGTAGCAAGTATTTTTTTATAATTATTTTACAATTTACATTAGCCTTTATGGTCGAAAAAAAAATTTAAACGTCAGTATCTCGGTTTCAACCGTCTACAAATTTGTATAAAAAATCTTATTTTAGAAATATACCTCTCATTTGACGAAAAACGAAGGCATAAATGAAAAAAACTATTCTTCATAAAAGTTTCGCCTATGTATCGACATGGTAAAAGTTCTTTCCTCATATTTTTTGCTTTTAAATTAACAAAAATATAGCAATAAACAATTAGTGATGTCATGGTTTTACTAGAAAGCAAACATTAAAGGCAGAGCCTCTCGACTCTCTATGCATCTCTCTCAGTATTGAAATGTATGCAATCAGGTTGACTCTCTAATGTTATTTTATACAGGGATTATGAATAATAGGTTATATTAATTACTTCAAGATACTTTATTTTTGGAGGAAAATGAAAAATAAGAAAATATAAACTATTTATTGAAGTATCGATTATAAACAGTAAGGCTATTGTTTTGCAAAATACAATAAATCCCCAATGTAAATAAATTATAATAATAATAATTGGAAGGAAGTATATAAAGCATAAATTTATAATATAAAAATTTATAATTACAAGACTTTCAAACTAATCAGAATCAGATTCACCACACGAATCAACACTTTCCAAAACATTAGCGGCTGTGGTCAAACTATTTTTGCAGTTTTTCTGTGCCATACAGGTGAAGGAACCGATACAGCAAATATTTTTTTTCTGCATTTGCAAATTTTGCTTCCACAGTCTAGAACAGAAAATAGTATCTTTTTTGCATTTGCATGATGTAAGTTCTGTTATGTCTGGTAGCAGGTCGGGCAGAGTCTTAAAAGCAGTGCCGGATTTATATTTTTTGTGAGTGTAGGCCACTTTATTTCCACCGTCCCATGTACCTTGCTAAAATAATATTTTTCCATTTGTAGTAAGGAAGGCACTAAAGTTAAATAAACGAATGAATTAGTCATTAAGAAAGAGCGTAAAAAAGAAACAAAAATTACAATTTTTTACGGGACTTTTTAGTAGCAAACCATAGTTTATGGTGTTCATTATCTCTGCTTCTATATAGAAAAGTACCGAAGAATTCATTTTTTCTAGAGACAATGAAAACTTTTGATAATAGATTCTTTCGTTCACCAGTTACACCACCTTATTTACCTAGTTTACTTCCTCCTTATTCCTGATACACATGTAGAATGTAATTCACTCCTGCTTAATAGCTGGTGGAAAAAATATCCACCAGTGGATACCACATAGCCGACAGGAAGGTGCAGTGGATTTTAAACCGGGCCAAACAAAAGGTAAGGTGTACGTTGGTGTAGTTAATTCCTACACCTCATGTTTCACGCGTTTTAAACTGGAAAAATTCCTTTCTCAAAAACAATTTGTAGCCGGAGTGGAAAGTGCGATGCGGAGAGCTATATCCGAGTTAGGGTAAATATTAGACAGATATTGATTCCGTAAAAAGTTGAGAGACTGAGTAGTGAGTTTGATCCAGGCTTCACTGCACACGCTGCGTTTTTATTAGAGGAAATGTGACTGTGAGAATGCACACGTTCTTGAACCAAATCGTCGTAATATAGATAAAATAGGTACAATAGCAGTAGGTACCTAGGTTTGATACTTTTTAATAGAAATGAGTTTCTATAGGCATTTAACGTATTAGTATAAAAACCATGAGAAAACCAGTGAACTTGTTTGACTTTTATCCTCTAAAATCGAATGAACGTCCTGTGAAATCTGCCGCCCCTAGGATGCTGCCGCTCCTAGGCCGCGGCCTATTGACAAATTCAGGACTGCTTAAAAGTGGGTATCAAATTTCCATCTTGATCTACTTTCCATCCATACTCTTCAACATTAGGAAGCTGCATCTAGTTTTAAAGAGCTTAGCCAAATATTAAGCTGGTAAAAACATCTTAAACAATGTAGTCTTAGGCGTCTTCAGTCGGTGGCAATTTAGCGATAGTTTTTGGAGAGGCCAATAATCCCCTCAAAATGTTAATGCAAGTAACATTGGCAGTTTTAAATAAATTTTTTTAAAAATTCTTTCATGATTAGAGAATATGTTTTCAGAGTACTAATCAGTGCCAAATCCATCCAAAAAGTAATGGTGTTTAAGGTAGGTTTTCCAAAAGGTTCTTTTCCCAAAGCCGGAAAATTGGCTGGTTGTATCATAACCGGTCAGAGAATGAAAAGCAGGCACATTTTTTAGAAGGTTTTCATTAAAATTTAAATAATTTACTGCTAGAAACCGTCTTGAGTCTCCTCGCCCTGTTCTGAACTATATATCTTTAGTCAAAAACTTTTTGAAATAAATTAATAAGACTAGAATATCTGTATCGTTGCAATGAATAATGCAGCGTGAATGCCCCGAATTTTTGGCTGACAATATGTGCAATAAGATACGATTATCAGCGTCTTCGTGATTTGAATTTAAAAAATCGTCCTTTGATGGTTCAAAATTTTTCCCATATTTATTGATTTTCGCGAATCCACCACTAGTAACACATTGAATATGCTTTTGCTGAATGGAGTTTTGAAGAAGTTGCTCTGGTAGAAAATTTGTTAAACGTCTTTTGTTAAATATCGAATAAATAAACATGTTCTATTGTTGCGAAAGTGGAATATTGGGTCGGTCAATTTCTATATCAATTGATTTCTGGGATCCTCTCTTTTGACGTGTTGTATTTTTGATAAAATATCCTTTATAATGATCAAATACCACATTTATCATTTGAGCATTAAATTTATTTCTAAAAATATTATTTATAAATAATATATGAGCATATTCTTTAAATGATATGCAACTTTTGGGCTTCCCTATTTTGATATCAATTTTGTCTTTGCTACTTGCAACAACAAATCCGTAATTAAAATTTTAAACGCAAACTTATAAATTATCAAAATATATTCAGCTACAACAGGATAAATGTAGATATAATAAAGATGCAAAAATGTCTATATTTCTTCCCAATTTATTAGGTAATTTAATATATAACACATACACTTATTAATTCTTTAGTAAAAACAGTTAACAATATGACACATTGTCCAATGGAACATAACGAGAAGTTTTATAATAAAAAAATGAAAAAATCCTACCATATCAATAATGTGATACATCCGCCGGCACGTAGAAAGAAACAGAGCTATGCTACGTTTGAAAGTAAAGAGAAAGATGCACTGAGAGTCGATAAAATTGGCGGTGAGAATTAATTACAGCGTAAACCTATGACATCTCTCATCGTTTATTGTTATATCTTTGTTAATTCAAAAGCAAAAAAATATGGTGTTTACTCTGTTACCTTGTCAACACATAAGCAAACATTTTATAAAGAATTTTTTTTTCATTTAGGCCTCCTTTTTTTCTTAAATAAGTGGTATATTTAAAAAAGACGACTTTTTAACTAAATTTTTGAAGGGCTATTTTTTTTTCGGCCGTAAGGGCTAATGCAAATAATTTTTTTTTAAATAAGTTTAAACAATTACTCCTTACAAAGATTTTATTGTGCATTTGACCAATAAATTAGTATTTTTTTCTCTATTCGGTGGTATCAATATCTAAATTTTTGATGATAGTGCCCTTCTGCACAGTATAATTTTGTATTAGGTCCGGAATAAGGGTTACCTTATCATGACCTTTCTTCTGTGACAAAAGAGTGGGAGGTAAATCGTTTTCTTGAGCGAATATTTTAATACATACACTTTACTAATATGACAACAGCGGATATTATACCCTACTGTGTCCCTTAGAATATATCTTATTCAGGGCCGCACGATATTTGTTATCTCTTGGTTATCTCTGCACTAGACACTGAAGGCGACTTAAATCTGTTTGCCTGGAGAAGCGCAGACGAAGGTCCGCTACTACCGCCACAGCTTAACAATATTGTATAATAGACATGGGTAACGCAGCGCTGCGTTGCGTTATTGCGTTAACGCAGTTGTATGCGTTACGAGCGTTGATACACCAGTTGTTATTGTATCAGCGCAACGCAATTTTCGATACTGAGTCGAAAGGATCGCGAGTTGTTGGTGCGCCATGCGCCAGGCACTGATTCCGTTTTCCGTGACGAGTTGAGAATTTTAATTTACGTAATTGATGCAACTCGTAATGCAGATTACCCAAAATCTTTCAAGTAATTATGTTCTTTGCAACATGTCACATCATTTGTAGGATTGTAGGTCGAATTTTATGAATTTTAATCTTGTACATTGTCAATTTTTAGTTCTTTTCAATTTGATTGGCTACTAGTATACAAAATTTATATTCTTTTTATATAAATTGGAATTTTTGTATTTTTTGTAAAATCCGAACACAATGAAATAAAAAAATGAGTGCATTATACACTGTTATATTTTCGTTTATTTTTAAACATATAATAAAAAAAATTTAGTTAAATTCCCAATTGCGTTATTGCCTTGAACAAAAGACAGCCCGCGCTGTATAACACCGGTATCATGCGATACACCGAGGTGCATCGACTTCATTCGGCGCAGGCTGTGGTGTGACGCAATAACGCAATTGCGTTAACGCAATGAGTTGGCGCAATAGAGTGCGCCGGAGTTAGTGTATCAACGCAAAGAATTTTAGTGCGTTACCCATGTCTATTGTATAAGCTGTGCTACCGCATTCGTTCTTCGCACTCCCCGCTCTTGACTGCCTATGTTCTCTACAATATTACAATTAGTAATCACAAAAATTTGTTTACCTGCTAACATGTATATTTATTATTTAAGCTTTATCATTTTCTTGTAGGCGATTTTATAAACATTTCTATGATTTAATTATACCTACTATTATTTGTTTTACAATTCCGCTCTGCCCGAAATATGTTCAACTAGTGGATTTAATTATTTTATTCTCTTTATTTAATTTAGGTAAAATATTCTGATGTAGATTCAAATATACTGCTAATTAAGTTACACTTTATATTTATTATCTGGGTTTTGCTATTATTATTATGGGTAGTTTGTTGTAAACGAAGACCGTTATCGTTTGTGTTTGTTATTTGCCCACCATATATACTGTTAAGTGAAATATTGTAATGGTATTAATGTTGGCAAACAATATTTTAAGAATTAAAAAAATAAAACATAAAATTGTATATGGAATTATAAATTGAAACAGCGAAACCATAATATTATTGATAATTGTGATAAATAAAACGAGTATTTAGTACAGAACTAATTATATACTATCAGACAACATATTTGAATAATTAAAACTAAGGCAAACATAAAAATAATAGAGAAATCTTATAACTCAAAAATAAAATGGATTTCCCATAAGAGATTTACTCTAATAAAATTCTCAAAAAAGACAAATATAATGATAAAATTGTACACGAAATAGAATATATCTAAATAAACCGATATGATTTATTTTATAATTTTTCCTTAATTTAGTTTTGAGATTAACTCATTATTTCGAATCTCATTTAATTAAATAAATACCTTTCTACAGTTTAAGAAGCCAACCTGTCACTTTTTGTCAATGTGTGACATAAAATAATATACCAATTCAGTGTTTTGTACAATATATTTCACTTCACTAAATTTGAGTTTTAACTCACGAGTTTAATGACCAATGAAGCGAATTTCTCTATTTACACAATTACATTATGATTTTCGATAGATAATGCTATGCATTATTCATTACCATTATAGATTCTATTCATAATTGAATAATAATCAGGTTCGATTAAATCATAATAATATTACTCATCAGTTTTGTCAAATATTAGCTGCAAGAAATACGGAAAATCTGCTATCCAGAGAATCAGAACTGTACTAGTCTATTAAAAATTATAAAAAATCAAACGGCTTTCATCTCAAGTGCCGTATATAGGTGGACACATTTTCTTTTGTTTACATAATTTATTTAATCTCATTTAATATTTTATTAAGTCATTATTTCTTTTGATATAAATATTTTTTATATTTTGCAATTATTAGATATATGAATAATATTATGATGCTATTTGTAACAAAATTGTTCTAGGAATGAATTCTGTAGGGGACTAAGCTGAATTGTTAGTGAATTGAAAACTAATATTTTGGAGATCATAAAACTGAAGATACCTAATTCAAAATTAATCTAGATAGCACACGATGTCTGAAAGACTTCTTTTTTGTGTCTTGGTTAGGTCTTATTGTCCTAGAGCTCAAAGACGTCTTTAAGACGTCTTACAAACGTCTTTCAGTTGGACGGAAACTTGCACGGTTTACATAATTCAAATTTAACAAGAAGAATCAAATGAAGTGAAGTTTGACGTTTGATTTAACATTATATTCAAGCTGGACTTCCGATTCGGACACCATCGTGGCAATATTGAAATGGCGTTCTCCGAATCGGGAGCCAAGAAATCCCATAAAAATCACAAAATATTTAGTATAAAAGTGACCATCCGAATTTAAAAAGTATACAAAATTAAACAAAATATTTGGAGAAGATAATTGAAAACGAAGAAAAGAAGAAATACATTCAAGCCCAATCCAAAAATTTGTATGGCCCAAGCTCATTGTGGATTATTGGTTATTTTATTGCGTACACAATTATAGCCACCAAAAGCGACTTTGGGCTATTTTGAGCATTTGTGTCTCTTTCTACTTAAATAATATGGAACAAAAACCAGAGAGGGAAGAATAGTTTGTGTTTCCGATGCAGCACGTTCCTGGAATACAGGTAATAAATGAATATTTGTTTATATACATAGAACATTAATATCCTGTTTCATTTAAGAATAATTAAATTAATTTAAAAGTAAACATCTTAATATAAAATTAAATTCAGATATTCGTCAAGTATCATTTCTTTTGTTTTTATGGAGATTTTGAGAAGTAATAATATCAAAAACTCCCTATTAGATAGCCATTTTGAGTGAAGTTAAAGTAAAATTGTTAAAGTAGGCGTAAGAAATTAATTTTTTGTTTGGTTTTATAGATAACTGTTCTGTCGGTTTTTACTAACTTTTGCAAAGTGTAATTTTCTGTGACTAGATGCTCTTAACTAAATTTCTTTTTAGGAGCTATACAAAGGCAACTACAAATCAAAGCGAAAAATTAATCCAGTTATGGCTAAAGAGGAGTGATCGAATGCGCTACAAAGAAAATAACTCTTAGTGACCTGTGATTAATAGATGTTTTATCAATAAATATTTTAATTCTATTTTTTGCATTATTTATAATCTGCAAGGTTGTTCTATTTTTTAATAACCAAGATATCCGACGTCCTACGTTCATAAGACATCTTAAAGGCGTCTTATTTATGGCTTCACAAGACCATTATAAGCTATTAATAAGTCGTCTTATTTATGGCTTATTTAAAGCTTCACAAGACCATTAATAAGACGTCTTAAAGACGTCTTATTTAAGGCTTCACAAGACCATTATAAGCTATTAATAAGTCGTCTTAAAGACGTCTTATTTATGGCTTATTTTAAGCTCCACAGACCAATATAAGCTATTAATAAGACGTCTTAAAGACGTCGCTTTTTGTAACATCAGACGTCTTCTAAGACGTCTTAAAGACGTCTTTCAGGAAATACCAGACGTCTTAAAGACGTCTCAAATGTCTTATGCTAGACGTCTTAAAGACGTCTTTAAGACGACTTTGTGCTATCTGGGAAATCGTGCAGAAGGGCACGATTTTCAAAAAACAAGTTATTGGTACTATTGCATAGAGCATAGCGTGGACTAAAATATTGCCGCAAAATCCAAAAAGTCAGGTAAATGTATTACTTTAAACATTTAAAAAACCATAGGGCTTACGGCCCAAAAAATTTAAAAATGCAATTTTCTCGGATTTATCTTAAGAAAAAATTGCGAAAAACGTACTTTTTATGTTAATATTACGAAATTAGCTAAACAAGATTTTAAAATCAAATTCGAGAGACGCTAAAATGGTGGTTCCCACCTTATCGAGACTAAACTCATAGCGTAACAAAAACGAGAAATTATTTTACTTGGAACGAAAGACTGAAAGCCGATAGTAGTATTAGGACGTTGAATTTTTTGGTTTATGAAGCATTGGCATTAATTAGGTTAAACCATGTGATGATTTCCATAAGCCTTGATTTTTAAAACCATTCTATATCGCCTTTTGATTAGGATTTAAAAACTTGTTTGAGCAATTTATCCAATAATAATTGGGCCCTTTACCTCTTAAGCCTGCTCATGTAAAATATTTGGGCTCCTTACTTCGCCAGTTTATATAATATTAATAAAGGACAGAAGGATGAGTATTGCAACTATGTTAAAAGATATAAATTGGCTTTCAGTTCAGAATTATGTTCAGTACATGACTGATATTTATTTATAAAATAAAAATTACATAGTACCATCGCATCAGATCAATTAGAAAAAATTCAATATAATTCGAAATATCACAACTAAAATACAAGAAGCTAATCTGACTTTGATTTTTAAATAATTTGACATTTAAGAGCTATTCACACATCACAGTTGACATCTTGATACTTGACAGGCACAGCCAAGCATTATTCTGATTTTTGCCAAATAAAATGGCCGGTTAATTATTCTATGGGGTTGCGACAGAGAGCCAATAAATTTGATGGTGTTTTTGTGGCTAGGGGCGAAATAGTAGTACGCTTAAGTTAGCACCACCATAAAAAAGTCATTTTTAAGAAATTGCTTATATAGTTTTCATAAATTGGCAGGCTTGGCTACTAATTTCGAATAAAAATGGCCTCCAAAATGGCTATGATTGCAAGTATGAAGGTCGCAACCCGCCTTAGAAATTTCACCTTTACTATCAACAGCTGTTGTTTGACAGGTTGTTAGAGAATGTTAGCAATTTATTTATTTATTTATTTACGGGCAAGCCTATTTGAGAAATAAATTACAATTTTAAAATTATAATTAAAATGTAGTGAAATAATATAATAATATGGTGCTGAAATACAATCGTGGTATAATTCATAAAATAGGTTAGGAATTTAAAAGATTTAAAAGACAAAAGACAATAAGGTTGAATAAAATATTTACATTAAACATTAAAAATAAAGATCAAAAATTAAAATTAAAATTAAAAGCTCAGTACTAAGTAATTGCTTTATAAATTTATGAAAGGGGGTATTAAATATCTCAAGATCGTTATGAGTGTTGGCTAATCTTAACATTCTTGGAATACAGCTGCTAAAAGTATGGTTTAAACGATAAAAAGCTACATAAAATGTTTGTTGCTGTCGAGTTGAACGCGTTGGAACATAAAGATTTATTTTTGTTAGAAGTTCAGTATAGCTGCATCTGCCATTGATAATTTTAAAAAGTAATGTCAGGTCTCTCTGTTTCCTCCTAGTTTCTAAAGAGGGGATGTTTAGAAAATTCTCTATCAAATAATACTCGCAAAGGACACCCAATTTATAGGCTATGTATCTAAGAAATTTATGTTGCACATTTTCTATGTTTCTGCTGTGAGTTATGTAATGTGGAGACCAGACAGAAGAGCAATTATCTAGGTGAGGTCGGACTAGTGAACAATAAAGGACTTTAATTGCAGTTGTGTCAGTAAAATCATGTGTTAGCCTTTTGATAAAACCTAACATTTTCATGGATTTATGGATAGCCTTGGGTATGTGTTGATTGAAGCTTAAAGTGGGATCTAGAATAACTTCAAGGTCTTTAATTTGATTAACAGACTCCAAGATATGACCATTTAAGTTACAATCAAAAGTAGTAGTTGGTACATGGGATCGATAAAAGCGCATGACATGACACTTTATAGCATTCAAATCCATGCCATTTAAGGAACACCAGTTTGATAGATTATTAAGGTCAGACTGAAGCCAGAGGGCATCATAAATGGTTTTAATAGTTAGGAAAACTTTTAAATCATCTACAAACAATAGTGCTTTGCCATGCTGAAAACAATGAATGATATCATTTATAAATGAGTTGAATAATAAGGGATCCTTGAGGAACACCTGAGATAACTTGAAATGAGTTAGAATAGTAATGGTTTACTCTAACCATTTGAGTTCTGTTCATAAGATAGCTATTAATCCATTGCAGTAAGACCCCATTTATACCATATTTATCGAACTTTTGAGAGAGAATGGTTAACCCTGTCAAAAGCCTTAGAAAAGTCAGTGTACACAGAATCAATCTGGCAACCCTTCTCCAAAGCTTCCGACAGGAAGTCGACGTAGGTAATCGATTTCCCAGCACAAAAACCATATTGATGATCCGTTATGATGCCAGAGCAGTCATAGGTAAGGAAGTCTGTTATAATGTTCTCAAAAACCTTAGGTATAGTACTGAGAATAGATATAGGTCGGTAATTTTTGACTTGCTACCCGATTTGTATATTGGGGTGACATAAGACAGTTTCCAAATATCTGAAAACTCACCTGTAGCGATAGATTTATTGAAAATATAGAAGAAAGGGCGAGACAATACGAAGCTGCAATTTCTGAGTAGGATGGGAGAAATAATGTCAGGACTTGGACCTTTCTTTATGTTAAGATTAGATTTCTCGTAAATTGTCGAAATAGGAATGTAGTAAGAGGAGACATTAAGTTTTATTTAATATCGTTAAAATTTTGATTTAGATTTTGATTAGTGTAAACTGATGAAAAATGCTAGGCAAACAAATTTGATACTTCACTGCCACAAGAAGCAAAAGAGTCTTCAAGGTTCATATTATCGGGTATGGTGTAATTAGATCTTTTGGTACTTACAAAAGGCTTTAACATTACTTTTAACAGAAGTTTCAACAGAATGTATGTAATTTGAGTAGCACTCTCTAGATATAATTCTGCATTGTGATCTTAACTGACTGAATATTTCATTATTTTTAGGGAGTCCTGTATAGCTTGTAAATCTTATGTGCAACCTTTTTATCGTTAACCAAGCTGTTTGGCTCAGGTAGGTTAAATATTAGCAAGTTATTGGCTCTCTTTTGACGTTCGTGAAGTTCGGTAATTTTGTCCTCACTAATCATCAGGATGTCGTTCTTTCTATTTTTGAGCTTTTTGACTTAGTCTTTCAATGAATTTACTTCAGATCTAAGGCTATCAATTTGTCTCAGTAGTGCGGGTACACTTTTAAATGTCTAGCGATAATCCCCGCAAAAATAAACCAGAGTTCTTTTTTATAAAACAATAGCAAGCAGTTCAGAAGCCCCCAGGCCGGTGCAACCCTCTGAGGGGTGCATTGAGACATGACAACTGTCGCAAGCAATTAGCTTATCTCCGAGACCATCACCGCAGGTTACACAATTACTAGCCATTTAAAATGAACAAGCTTTGAACAAATCAGTAAAATTTCACTATAAGCTACCAGACTATTTGTACTTAAAAGTCGGTTATTGTTGTTGATCCAGTCGTTAAAATTTTGTTGTAAGCTGCTAGACTATTAGTAAATGAATAAAAGTCGATATTTGTTATCAGGAACAGGTTTTTGAGGATAGTTTTTACTTATAAATATAAAATGCAGAGAATTAATTAACTAATACTAATGGTTGCACTTTCTACAGATGTTTGGCAATGATAAATTTATGACGGGCTTGAAGAAAAACTTACACGATTTTACCCAGTCAAAAAACGATAATTTTAGACGTATTATAACCACTTTAAAACAGTAACTTTGAGGAGCACTTTTTAGAATTAATATTTCAATTGACGAACGATGTTGGAAAATGGAATTTTAAGAATGTTAGGAATGTTGACTTAGAATTAATTGAAATTCCTAAAATTGTAACATAAGAAATGCATATGCGGATTTTAAGAAAATTGATTATAAAGCAGTTAGGATGAACCAAAAATTCTGAAAATCAATAGGGTTCTAAGTTAGAAGCAATTATTCAAGAAAATCAAAACCAATTTTTTTTTGCATATTCGGACTCAGAATGATCGGAAACATGAAAAAAAGTTTTAAAAAATGTGGGTAAGAAAAATTTTTCTCCTGCACGAATGCAATACTAAGGCACCATAGGAAGGGCCTCAGTAAAAGTAACTCCTTATAAAAGATTCTAAAATTTGTTTTGATCATAACAAAACATCAACCATAATTTTATGTCCTATATTAGTCAACTTATATTGATTAATATAAAACAAATCAATTAAAACGGCTGCCGCGAGTGATCTAACCCTGATAACGGTGTTATCGATCTGTATATTCCATCTATGATTGTAAACATATGTCTATCTATTAGTAAGCAAGTGTACGAGTATATTTTTACAAATGGTATTATTGGTAATACTCAGTCTGGCTTCATAAAGGGATTTAGTTTAACTACCCTTTTATTAAATGTCAGTGACCACATAATAAAATCCCTTGATATAGGGCTGACTACAGCATTGACACAATTAGACTTTTCGAAAGCATTTGATACTCTTGACCATTACTTATTGTGCGCTAAACTAAACTATTATGGTTTTGATGATACTTCCTTGGGATTCTTTAAATTTTACTTAAGTAATCGACATAAAAAAGTAGTTTTAGATAATAGTTAATCAAATTTTTTATGTGTAACCTCTGGAGTCTTTCAAGGGTCTGTAAAGGTCCCTTACTTTTCTAATTTACACTGCCGATATAAATTCAGTTGTAAATTATGTTAAAATTCAAACTTTTGCTGATGACACTCAACTATACTGCTCATTTGATCTAAAAAACTGCACTAGTGTTTCTGACTACATAAACAGAGACTTAAACAAAGTGGTCAAGTATTCTAAAGCTCACAATCTAAAATTAAATGGTAATAAGTGCTCTGCAATGTTCTTCTATCTAAAATGCAAGTTGCCTAAAAAATATCAAACTGGTCATTGAAAACCAACAAATAATGCCTCACGTGGAAATTATTTTTAACCAATTACAAAAAGTATGCACAGATTCTGTTGAGGTCAAGAAAGATTTGGATAATTTCGAAGCAACAATTCAAGGTATACAGGAGCAAATGGACAACATTATTGACAATATTAAAGGAGAAATAAACACGTCGCAAGGAGAAACTGGTGAACCAATAAGAAAAAAGGCACGAATTGAAGAGAACAGCAGAAAACGCGAAGCCTTAGAAATATGCGATGCCGTTTTATTGCAAATAAAAACAATGTTCAACTTCTCTGGGCATTTGGTTACTTCCTTAGATTAAAGAGACCGAAGATGTAACATTGCACACTGCGCATGTTGTCTATTTTAAGCCAAAGTAACCCACCAATTGAAAATCATTGTTGCACGACGCCACCCGAATTGCTCCGATTTCCATTCAGCGATCACCTCCACCTGAGTTTAATCACCATTGACAGCTGTTTTTTGATTTATTTGTTGGTATTTTAGCAATTTAAAGTGTTCTAGTTATTCAATTTCAAGTTCAAAATGTCACGATGTATCTTGAAAAATTGTATGTACTTATAATACAAGTACTACTGTTATGAATATATTCGTTTTCAGCGGTAAATATTTATTAACGTTTTCACATAAAGCGCCATGATTCTCTGGGCTGAATACTTCAGATCCGCATTAAGGGGTTTCAATAAATATTAAGCATCAGAAATCAGATTTCATATTACTTACATAAATTTACAAAAGGGTAAAATTTTGAACATTTAATTTAAATAAATAGTAAATAGGCATTATTGCTAACGAAATTTTGTATTTAAAAAGTAGTTTTATAAGAATATTTTCTAAAGGTAGTTTTTAGCCCTTTTTGGTAGATAAAAAAGAGGTAAAGAATCATAGTTGCTAGCTAAATTTTATTTTTATAAGAATATTAGATGAAATACAGGATGACCTACTTAAAATTTCAAGGTTCATCTTATTTGCGGTCAAATCGAAAGTGACATTGAATTTTCAGTCTTAAAACAAAATAATCTAGTATAAGCAAAAAAAAATACTAAAGTTACAGGAGTTAGGTCCGATTCCACCGTTGTGTTAAACGGAGATTAAAATGACAGTGTTAATGTTAAAATGTCATTTTAAATTTCGTTTAACACAACGGTGGAATCGACCCTTAGTCACGTTAATAAAATGTTACATTACAAACCCCTAAACAACTCGAACATAATTTTCGTTTACTAAAAAAAATCCAAAATTTAGCAATTTTTATTTATTATACAATCGAATGCGATTTCAAAGATAACTGGATCAAAAAATCCGAATCTCTAAATTTTGGAGCTAAATGCTCAGATAAAAGCAAGCGACCGATAGGGGTTACAAAAATAATCGATTTATCGACAATTCTGATATTTTTTAAAGAAAATCGATTTATCCGCTGTTTTTAATAAATTATTTTCGTTATTTTTTAAGATAATGTATTAATCGATTTTAAAGGAAATACAAAAAAGTAGATTTATTCAAAATAATCGATTTATCGTTTAATCGGTTTTTTAATTATTTGATTATTTTCGATTTTTCAAAGATATTATATGAAAATAATCGATTGAATATAATCGGTTATTTTACATAATCGATATTTTTGTTATTTTTTTAAAATTATCGATTTATTGGATAATCAGCTTTTTAATAATCAATTATTTTCGATAATCGAATAATCAATTTCAAAGGAAATATGAAAAAAGGATTATTAGAAAATAATAGATAATTCGTTTTATTTTTTGGAAAATCGATTTATCATAGAATCGGCTTCTTAATTAATTGGTTATTTTCGATTAGGCGATTATTTTGGAATTATTGATTATTTTTGGTATTTCAAAGATAATCGAATTATCGATTTTAAAGGAAATACAATAAAAATAGATTATTGATAATAATCGATTGATCGAAAATAATCAATTATTTTCGATAATTGAATAATCAATTTCAAAGGAAATATGAAAAAAGGATTATTAGAAAATAATAGATAATTCGTTTTATTTTTTGGAAAATCGATTTATCATAGAATCGGCTTCTTAATTAATTGGTTATTTTCGATTAGGCGATTATTTTGGAATTATTGATTATTTTTGGTATTTCAAAGATAATCGAATTATCGATTTTAAAGGAAATACAATAAAAATAGATTATTGATAATAATCGATTGATCGAAAATAATCGATTATTTAAAATAATCGATCATTCTGTTTTTTTTGAAAATCGATTTGACAGTCAATCGACCTTTTAATTAATCGATTATTTTTTAAATACAATAAAATAGATTATTGGTAATAATCGATTTATTATAGAATCGGCTTCTTAATTAATTGATTATTTTCGATTAGGCGATTATTTTGGAATTATCGATTATTTTCGGTATTTCAAAGATAATCGAATTAACGATTTTAAAGGAAATACTATAAAAATAGATTATTGATAATAATCGATTGATCGAAAATAATCAATTATTTAAAATAATCGATCATTCTGTTTTTTTTTAATCGATTTATCAGTTAATCGACTTTTTAATTAATCGATTATTTTTGATTATTGATTATTTTCGATTTTTCAAAGATTATCGAATAATCTGTTTCCATGGACGAAAAAAAAAATGGTTTATTTGAAAATAATCGATTATTTAAAATAAACGATAATTCTATTTATATTATATTTTGTAAACACTGATTTATCGGTTAATTGGCTTTTTAATTAATCGATTATTTTTGATTTTTCAAAGATAATCAAGTAGTCGATTTTAAAGGAAATGACAAAAAATATATTGTTTGAAAATAATCGATTGATCGAAAATAATAATTTATTTCGATAATCACTCATCCCTAGCGACCAAATTACTTTTAATAGATTTAAATTTTAAAATGTTATCTGGTTTCAGACATATGCATTTCTAGAGTTTTATGTGACTCATCCTTCATAATAATTAATATTCTTAAAGAAAGAAGCCTTAATATACTTTTTTCTGAGGTTACAATACAAAACAGCATTTTCTCATTTTGACTAATTTTTAATAATATCTAATAGCCGTAGAAAAAATATAATGTTCAACTCATAAGGGTAGATTTGCAGTATTAGCCTGCGCACATGCTATTTTTATAATACTCGTAGACAATGAGTAACATTTTTTGCTCTATTAACAATATATTCTATTTCAATATTTTACTGTAATCTCTTGCAGAAAAGTCCGTAGTAAATAAACGCTAACGAAATATTCTATAAAAGGTCTTCTCTTTACATAAAATGTCGTGGCATCTGTTTGATATTAAAAAATCACGTTAATTTTATTTCATAATACAAAATTCGATTAAACACCTTTTAAATAAACCTAATAGTTCATTAAGATGCTAATAAACAAAGTCCGGTCCCTGTCACAGAGTTCGGGTCACCGCGTGTCGCCGCCCAGTTCCCCCACTCCGTTAACTCTTCTTTAGAAATTGGCAACATTTGCGCAGGTTTAAAACCGGTGTATGTTATATCTCTGGTCTCTTTTATCTAAGGTTACTTCTAATTTATTTATATCGGAGATGTTTTCGGCCTATAGGCATCAGTGACCCGAATCTTCAATGAAACATGTATACAATTTTCATTTTTAGACAAAAATATTCTTAAAAATAAATTACAAGTACTGTATCAGAGTAAGTACCACCTCCGGAGCTGTCCCGCTGTTAATTTTATTAAATGAAGAAGGTTTAAATTGTACACTTTAGAAAACTCTGAAGCTTTTAGGTATTTTGATAACAATACCTATGTCAACATCTAAAGCAGAGCGATAGTTTTTCAATGCTTAACCGGATTAAAATATTTCTCAGAAATACAATGAAGGAAGAGAAACTTAGTGCTTTAGGTATGTTGTCCGCAGAAAAAAATTTGCAACCAAAAAAGAAAGAAAAATGGACTTCATTTATCGGAAACTTTAAAACTAGCATATAAAGCAACTTTGTGCGCGTGTGTAAATACTGTAAATGGGTATAGTTTTATTTTTGTGATTTTTTTTGGTATATGGCCCTAAAGTTTCTTTATGGTAATAGCAAACTGTAAGGACTTTCAGCATTAATTACTAGGGAAACTTAATTTATAATTTTTAATTAATTTTACAGAGTTCTTTGATAAATTTTGAGTCATTTATTGGCAAAATTTAGGATAAAATTAACCCTGACGGCCTGTTTCTTGGCAAAACTTCTGTTAGAAACCCCATAAATAGTAGTCATATAATAGATATAAAAGTATCCGTCCTTCATTTATTTTTTTAATTAAAATTTTATATCTATTTTGACAATACCGTGATAAATTTTTACCCAAAATCAGTTTTTTTTATCGAATTGGGTATAAATTTGGGCGTGGCACCCCAAAAAATTTTTCGCCTCCGGTGGGGGGCCTGCGACAGGGCGCATATTCGTATACTGCCCACACGTTAGGCTCTCGGAACAGTTCGATGCCGCGAATGACAAACTTGTAAAATCCCGACGTGTTAGAACTAATACGTCGGCGATTTACTGGACACTGGATATTAATCTTCACTCATTAAAGATAAGGACAATTTTAGTTTCCCTTTTCTATTGTCTATACAAGATGTCTGTAAAAGGTCTTTACAAAAACATACTACATATTCCTTAGACCAAAATAAGTCGATTTAAGTAAAATTACCTTAGTACAAAGTTGCTTCGTTTGGGCTCCAGAGGGCCTTGAAGTTACAATTTTTAAATCGTTTTTCCCATATAAATTTAAAACGGCATATGCGATTTTGCTGAAATTTGGTGAAAAAATACCGGTGTTACTTCCGAATATTTCTTTGGTAAAAATGTTCTGTAGCATATGTCGCTGGTGTTAGAAGAATTGGGTTCTTTTGTAGAAATAACTAACGAGTCATAGGTAGTAAAAAAAGAAGTGTTTTTAATTTACTATTTTCACTGAAGTAAATACATAGTGGTTGATTCACTTATCTTCACTAAACAGTTTTAAATATTTACAATTTTAGTTCATCACAATTTGATTAACTAATACAGTTGATTTTTTAGTTACCAACTTGAAAACATTTGTTTGTAGAATTTCTTATGCCATAATAATTGTAGAAGATATAACTTGCACCAGAAAATAAAATGCATTAAATGCTTGTAAAAATGTCGAAAGTAACGTGCCGTCGGCAGAAGCACCTGGCAAAGACAACTGTGAGCGATGATGGCAAAAAATCAACTGAACTCTTTGGTGGCAATAAGACAACTGAACTCGTTTGTGGCACAAAGACAACTACTGAATGATGGCAAACATACAACTGTACTCCTCGCGTCGAGTGCACCTTAATATATACTGTTGGGACGAACTGAGTGTCCGGGGCATAGTTCACGCACCTATTCGGTTTCAACCAATGAAAACATCATGACATAATGAAATACGTCATTTGCGCTTCGTTCACTATGCGCCGGACACTCATTTTGTTCCAATGCACCGCTGTGCACTTAAAAACACAGGTGTTCGACGTTCGGTATTCTGAGAAAAATGCTATTTATAGTTTTATGACTTCACATTATATTAGGGTAAAAAGCAGTCGAACTATTTGAGAATTGTTTATTTATTTAGTAGGTGTAAAATATTAATTTGTTGATGTTTTTACTGGTGAAATTGTAGAATTTAACCATTTGGTATATTGGTAGAGTTTTATGCGGCAAAAAAAATGATATTAAAATTTTGTCCGATAATAATACATAGGCGTAGAACTTGATTTTTTAAATAATTGCACCTTTAAAAATTCTACGCCAATGGAAGAAAAGGAGTTTGAGTATGAAATTTAGATTGCGCAACTCATTTACTTTAAAAAAGGAACTCTTGATAAGACTCGATTACTTTCATGGTTTTGACGAAATTTGCATTTTAGTAATTTTAGAACATAAACAATAATTATTAAAATACAAACTTTGTCAAAACCATGAGAGTAAATCGAGTGTTATCAAGGGTACTTTTTTATAGTAAATGAGAACCCAATCCAAATTTCATACTCAAACCTCTTTTCTGCCATTGACGTAGAATTTTTAAAAGTGCAATTATTTAAAAAATCAAGTTCTACACCTATGTATTATTATCGGACAAAATTTTATACGATAAAAAACATAAAAATGTACTTTTTTCATAACTTCTTCAACACCTCTAATCGATACTTTTAACAAAAATACTCGATTCTTGCCATGTACGATTATTTGAGGAATATTAATTATTTGCCTGCAATCCGTATACAAAAACATTTATTGTTGGTTTCCATAGTTTCATCTAAATAAAAATATTGTCAAGTTTTAACACCTAATCTCTTGTTAACGATTGAAAGTGTTCTATCTGACTCAATAATTAAAAAACAAATGCGTGGTTTATTAATATGGCTGTACAATATACCAATGCAGAATATACCGATATGTTACTGACATTAGGATTTTGTGAAGGAAATGCTCGAGAGAGTGTCAGGGTGTACTCTGAAAGGTTTCCAAATCGTCGTGTACCTAGCCACCCAACTTTTGCTGCTATTGAGAGACGTCTTCGGGAGACCGGTTCCTTTGCTCCCAACACTGTTGATAATGGAAGAGAACGTTTTGTAAGGATTCCTGAAGTTGAAGAAGACATTGTAGAACGTGTTGAAGAAGATCCAGAATTAAGCACCAGACGAATTGGAAGAGAACTAGGAGTAAGTAAAGATGTCGTTCATAAAGTGCTTACAGAACAATTGCTATATCCATACCATAAGAAGCCAGTACAAGAATTATTAGTCCATGATCCTCAAATTCGTTTGGGTTTTTGTCGATTTGTTAATATGCAAAGAGAAAGAGATTCAAACTTTGTCAAGAAGGTTCTCTTTACCGATGAAGCGGGTTTTACAAGAAGAGGTATAACTAATACCCATAATGAACATGTTTATGCCGTTGAAAATCCGCATGCAATAAAAGTAAACCATTTTCAGTACGAATTCAAAATTAATGTGTGGGCTGGAATAATTGGTAATTTCATTGTTGGTTCTGTCATACTTTCACGAAGATTAACTGGAAAAATTATTTGGATTTTCTACAAAATACGTTGCCAGAATTGTTAGAAGATTTACCTCTCCAACTTTGGAGAGATATGTGGTTTATGCAAGATGGAGCTCCATCACATTTTTCTTTAAACGTTAGAAACCACTTGAATGAACAATATCCACACAAATAGATAGGCAGAGGTAATGACGCATCTGTAAACTGGCCACCACGTTCCCCAGACCTAACACCGATGGATTACTTTTTATGGGGACATCTGAAATCCACAGTTTACATAAAACATGTAGAAAATGAGGAACAACTCTGGCAACGTATTCAAGATGCAATAAACAATCTTAGAGATGATCAAGAAGTTATGGAAAGGATACATTTTAATTTTCTTCGACGTGTAAATATACGTATGCGTGAAAATGGTGAACATTTTGAACAATTTTTGTAAAATCTCTATTTTGATTATGTTGTAAATAAATATTTTTGTGAAACCTATACACTCTAAATTAATAAAACAGAAATTTAGCGAAAACCATGAGAGTAATCGAGTCTTATCAAGAGTACCTTTTTTAAAGTAAATGAGTTACGCAATCTAAATTTCATACTCAAACTCCTTTTTTTCCATTGGCGTAGAATTTTTAAAGGTGCAATTATTTAAAAAATCAAGTTCTACGCCTATGTATTATTATCGGACAAAATTTTAATACCATTTTTTTTTGCCACATAAAACTCTACCAATATACCAAATTTCAGCAAAATCGCATATGCCGTTTTAAATTTATATGGGAAAAACCATTTAAAAATTGTAACTTCAAGGCCCTCTGGAGCCCAAACGAAGCAACTTTGTACTAAGGTAATTTTACTTAAATCGACTTATTTTGGTCTAAGGAATATGTGGTATGTTTTTGTAAAGACCTTTAACAGACACTCTGTATATTGCATGTATATTAAATGACAAAGGTACAAACATAGAAAATAGCAATCGTGACGCGTGACGGAGGTATGAAATTGCATGTTTAAAAACCAAAAAAATATATAAGTCATAAACTATTTGTGAATTTTTGTTTTTGTCATAGTCGGCCAGGTACCAAACTTTAAATATTTGCAAACATTTTGCTAAATATCTTGAGAGATGTAGGTGTAATCGTTAAGATCACCCAAATTAAAAAGTTATTGAAAAGGACCCATAAATAAATGCATAGATAACTCGTAATCGTAAATCGCCGACGTATTAGTCTAACACGTCGGGATTTTAAGAGGCTGTTATTCTCGATACCGAACTGATCCGAGTATCTAACATGTCGGCAATATACGAATATGCCGACAGGGCGCCTCCGGCGGGGTTTTCACATTTCTTAAAAATCTAACACTACCATCTCGTATTATCACGAGCCGCCACTGTTTACCTCTAATATGTACTTATATCTATAGTAGTTGTATTCATAAACAAATATTAGAATGAGAGTTTACGTCCATCAAATATTATGTTATGACATGGGTTATTAAAAATTCAAAGCACTGGTGCCAGGAACAACTGAAGTAAATTCATAAAACTGAAGTAAATTCATGAAAATGAAATATATTCATAAAAAATAAGTAAATATTCAATTATTATATTTACTCGTTTAATAATATGGACGAAAATCCTAATGAATAAAAATCCGGTATTCTTGTGGAGGTGGAGAAGACTTGGTTTAAGCATAATCCTATATTATTAATTATATTGATTATAATCAGTAAAGTTGTTTTAAATAATCATCAGAAAAGAAAACAGTCTTACAAACAGGGTTTTATAAGTACATACTAAAAAATCCTGCAACCATTACATCTTTTTTACGTTAATGGTACCATTCTTGCCCACACACGTTAGAAACTAAGAAATGAAGTATTAATATTATTATTGCAAGGCAAGAGTATGTTGTGGGCGACTTAACCATCTTTTTGATTGCTTGATGCCATCCTATTTGCAGCGAAAATATCACCCAAGTAACCGAAGGCGTAATAATATAGGCGCCAAATGTTAATTATATTGACGTTTGTTACCAATATGTTTAACGTAGAATAATTAAATAATTGAAAACAAAAACATATACCAAGAAACAGGAAAAGTAGTAGAATAATTCAATAATTCGAGAAAATTGATATTTATTTGTGAAACCTGTGATGATACAAATGCTAAGCAGAATTTTACTTTAGAAGAAAGAATTCAGTCGATCCAAAAGCATTTTGATGATACGATTGATTTAATTAGAGCAGATTTAAAAAATCTGTGGATGCAATGAAAGAGGAAATTGTCTTGCTACGTGAAAGCAATATAGAAATGGTTCATTTATTAACCAATCAGCTTAATACATTTTCTGCAAGTGCAACTGTTCCTACCTCTCAGGTTCTGTGAAGCCGTCATCTGTCCCAATATCAAGCAATACATCTGAAGAACTGCTTAATCACCATAACTTCAGACCCAACAAGACACATATGTTTAAGAAAAAATCGCCCAACGTTAATGTTATCAAAGGCGTTCCATCCACTCCCAGAAAGGAAGTTTTAGGCACGGATACTAACGGTGGATTCACTGGAGTCGAACGAATGAAACATATCCACTTAAATAATGTAACTGAACAACAGGTTGGAGATTACATAACGAAAAGGTATTCGTTAAAGAAAACTGATTTTTCGGTCAAAACTTTAACTTCTAATGACTATTATTGTTCATTTAATGTGAGTGTACGACAATCTCTGTTTGATGCACTGCTGCATCCTAATGTATGGCCCTGTCAAGCTACAGTGAGAGAATTTTTACCACGTGCTCCTAGATATGCATCTAACCATAAGAATTCACATTTTTTAGACTAAATCAATTGACCCTGTATTATCAAAATGTTGGTGATAGGAGAACTAGAACAAAGGAATTTGTTACTGCTCTGTCTACTTGTGATTTCGATGTCATTGTTTTGGTTGAAACTTGGCTGTGTATTGGCATTGAGGACGCAGAGTTGGGGTTTGTCGGCTACTCGTTATACAGATGCGATCGCGATACGGAAGTGACAGGAAAATCTAGAGGAAGAGGAATCTTAATTGCCGTTAAAAATAACATCGATTCTGTGAAGTTGAAACTCTCCATTGGTGCAGTTTATTGTGGACAAATTTGTGTCTCGATTCAAAATGAATGTTGGATTTGTGCCGTGTATATCCCACCTTCTTCCCCTCTGGATGTGTATGAGTATCATGGTCAAACTGTTGAACATATTTGTGAAAGTTATGATGACAAGAATATATATTTTGTCGGCGATTACAATCTTCCGGGAGTTGTTTAGCTAAATGAAATTGATGGTGTTATAGCCAGTAATGGAGGTCCAAGAGCACAAGCGTTAATTGAGTACTTAGCACTCAGCAACATTTATCAGTTAAATGACATCCACAATGGTAACAACAGAGTTTTAGATTTAGTTTTTAGTAATGCACTTAGATATTGTGTGTCTCTATCTGATTATTTTCTATTGAAACCTAGTTTACACCATCCACCTCTTGAGTTGTCTTTGTCTTTAAACTTTAATGAAGGTGGTAATGTGAATGAGAATGTTTATGATTTTAATCTAGCCGACTATAAAAGCCTAAATGATGTTTTTATTAATATTAACTGGGATCAGTATTTTATTCACAATGATGTTAATAGTTGTGTATCCATTTTCTATGAAATTGTTTATAGTAATTTAGAATTATTTGTACCTAAGAAAAAAATTAATTACAATAACAAATTTCCCATTTGGTTTACAACTGAAATAAAAAACTTGATATCGGAAAAAAAAGCAGCTCATTTAAGATATAAAAAAAGCAATTCTAATCACCATTATAATGAGTATAAAAATTTAAGATCGCGCTGTAAATTATTGTCAAAAGAATGTTATCAATCATATGTTCAGGATACCGAAATGTTGATTAATTTTAGCTCCAAACCATTTTGGAAGTTTGTGAACTCTAAATTTCATAATTGTGATATGCCTAGTACAATGAGATTAGAAGATAAAGTTTTTACTGAAAATCACTCAACTGCAGACGCTTTTGCTAAATATTTTTGTTCAGTTTACAGTTTTGAGGTGAATGATACTGACAATTTTAAATGTACTAATAATGATTTTATTAATGTTAATAATTTTACTATAAATATAACCGATGTGTTAGGTTGTTTAAATTCACTTGATACTGGGAAGAGCCCCGAACCAGATCAGATTACAAATCAGTTTTTAAAGCAGTCTGCCTTTGCTATGGTAAGACCTCTATGGCTTCTGTTCAATAAATCGCTAACTGAAGGCGTTTTTCCCATCAAGTGGAAAACAACATTTTTTAAACCTTTGTTGAAGTCTTATTACTAATTACAGATCGATCACCAGTTTATCGTCAATTCCCAAAGTTTTCGAGAGTATTGTTAATGACCAACTAAGTGAGTCTTTCAAATGTGATTAGTAGCAAACAACATGGCTTTCACGTTGGCAGATCAACTACGACCAATTTGATGCTCTTCACCGGGTATGTTTCTACTGCTGTAGAAGATAGTCTTCAAGTAGATGCAATTTATACAGATTTGACGAAAACTTTTGATCGAGTTGACCACAATATTTTAAAGGGTAAATTGTATGCTCTGGGAATTTATGGACAGGCTTTGAACTGGCTAATTTCTTATTTTACAGATCGTGTTTGTCGTGTCAAAATTAAACATGCCATTTCTTGTAAATATGCAGCGATATCAGGGGTTCCTCAGGGATCACATTTGGGCCCATTGTTATTTAGCATTTACATTAATGATGTAGTGAAATAATTAAATGTTACTGAAGTTTTAATGTATGCTGATGATATCAAATTGTATAATATCGTTAAAGATCCCTCTGATTGTCTCATACTGCAGAAAAATTTAGACAGTTTGAACGAATACTGCTTTTTGCATGGATTACTAATTAATCCCTTAAAATGTAAGGTAGTGTCTTTTTATAAGGGGCTTAATATAAACATAATTAATCGTACTTATGAGTTGCATGGAAATCGTATTAATAAAAATGACAGTATAAAAGATCTTGGGGTTATATTTCAATCTAATCTGTCTTTTTCTCAGCATGTCGATTATGTTGCTGGAAAAGCCTTAAAACAGTTAGGATTCGTGAGAAGGCACTCAGCAGACTTTGTGAATTTGCATACAATTAAAATCTTATTTTATTCGCTCATAAGGTCACATTTGGAATATTGTTCTGTTATTTGGTCACATATGCGCAAATTCATATTGAAAAGCTTGAAAGAGTACAGCGTAGATTTTTAATGTATTGTTCTTTTAAATTGTCACTACCATACTCTTATACAAATATGCTTGCCACAGCAAATAATGAAACGTTAGCTTCCCGAAGAGAATTTATTGATTTTCTATTTATCTTTAAACTTGTAAATAACATTGTTGATTCTCCTGAACTCTTGCAAAGTGTAGATTTTCATATCCCACCTAGGCCGTTGCGTGGTAGCTCCACATTTGCTTTGAAAGCTCATAGGACTAACTATGGCTCAGGAATTGGTATGGCCAGACTTCTGAGAAATGCTAATACATTTGCAGCAAAACAGAATATTGATATTTTTAACTCTTCCCTGTATCAAGTGAAAAGAGTGGCGAAGTAAAAAAATGTGTTAGGTCTACATAGTATTTTAATATTTATGTATATTTTTTATACTATAAACTTATGTATTTTGTAAATGGTTTAAACCGTATGATAAATAAATAAATAAATAAATAAATAAATAAATAGATATCGAAATTATTCAAAACCCATAATTCAGCATTATAGAAATTTTAAACTACTATTTTAATTCCTGGTTCTAAATATGTTTGGTTAAATTTTCGGTTCCCGGAAAATTGGTCTAAAAAAATGTAGTCTAAAACATTTAGTCTAATATCAATTGATATAAATACATTTTATCTAAAATCAAATTGGTTTAAATCGCATTTAATCTAAAATCTCTTAGTCTAAACTTCATCAGACCTAAAAGAGAATTGGTATACATGACATTTTTTCTAAGTTCAATTATTCTAATTACTACAAATGAAAATGTTTGTATTTTAGATAATTTAATAATTGTCAAAAAAATCAAAATTGATCAAATTTAATATAACGAATTTACAAAATTAAAGGAAATCAATAATCGAAAACAGGAAAATATAAACCTGAAAAAACAATGAAAAATTAGAGAGGCCACTAAATAAAATAACTAATTCTTTGTAATATTGCTACCAACTATTCATCGTCTAATTAATTAAAATCGTAGCCATAGGCGTCGGAACTCAAAAATTGCTTTGGGTGCCCGGCCTCTATACGGAAAATGGGGCAATCCCCCCTCCACCCTCCACACCTCACTTAAAGGCACCACCGGTTTTTTAAAAGCACTTTAAAAGCTATTTTAAAGCGTTAATTTTATGAAAATATTCTTGAAAAAAAAAGGTATTGTCACATGTCCAATTGCTGGAGTTTTGAGGATTGAAGCGGCAGACGGAGTATCAACAATCGGAATATCTGGTATCTGGCAACCCTATATGCTTGGTGCAGCCACCACTGGTATTCAATGGTGCTGCAGTGCTAAAGTACCATTGAAATAAGTAGAAACAATATAAAACATTTATTAACTAATTTAGGAGATTTTTGATTATTTATTAATACACATATAGTGGAGTATTGTATATATACAGGGTGGCCATTTAAAAAGAAAACAGCCAATTTTGTCGCACTCTATAGTTCCTTTACGAAAAAACGCTCGGACCCGTCAATTTTGGAGTTAGGGGGAAACATTTTTTTGCTAGTTTCATCCTGTGAACGGAAACCCTCTAGCGGGGGTGAAACTTGCTCCTAAAATCTTAAATGGAAAGAGGGGTCAAATGATAGTTTATTTTGAAGATATTTTTACATAGATTTTAACCCCTGAGTTTAAAATCGCTACTGTCTTCCTAGCCATGATCATTTAACGATTTTTATTTTCTGTAAAAGCTTACCAATTATGCTGGAAATGCTGACTCTGGGCCTCCATGCAATAATAGAGGTTTTGTTCAAAACACTTTCGGACATTTTAAAGCATCTGTGGGGTGATTTGATGGCATTCGTCAATTATCCTTTGGAGGCGTCCATTAATTACGTAAGGTGTTCAAGGGGGGAGGGGATCAAGCTAAATTTTTCTAAATCACACTTGGGGGAGAGGGGGGTCTTTGTAAATCTGACGTTATTTTTTTCTAATAGAAAACAATGTAAAATTGCATAAAAATAAAGTTAAATCAAAGTAAAGAATGTTTATAGACATTTTATATTACGGCAATATTCTCAAATACTAGTATTTGCTAGTCTTAAATAAAAGTAATAGAACATATTGTGTTTTGTTTTTTTTTTTTTTAATTCCATCGCATTTACACGCAAAGCTAGGGTTTCCACCTGTCCTTTTTTGAACAGGACAGTCCAATTTTGAAGCAAAATATCCTTGTGACTTTTTAAAGCTTAACATGTCCTTTTTACGGCAAATGCCCTCTTCTTTTCATATGACAGATGTGTCGTTTTTTTGAGTAACAGCGCACATACGTTGAGGTTATTTTTTTTTTCAAAAAGGTGGCAATCCTACCCAAAACACAAAGGGAGGGGTGGAGAGGGGCAGGGAGGGGAGAGGAAGGGGTAAAGAAGGGTGGGATGGGGGAGGGGAGTTGAGGATAATCTTACGAAATCTCACTAGGGAGGAGAATGGTCAAAAAAATCCTCAAAATTACCTTACATAATTAATGAACGCCCCCTTTGTCACAGATTTTCCAGTGATGTTGGCTAGGTGGCATAAATTTTAGTTTTTAAGTGGCCTCATTAAAAATCCAACAAGGTTAGATCCGAAGACCGTGGGGGCCACTCACTCAATACTTTCTCTTCTTCCGATCCATTGACCTGAAAACGTTTAATCCACATACTGACGAATAGTCAATGAAAAATGGGGTGGCACACCATCTTGATGGAATATTAAGTTGTTTGATATGTAGTGATCGTTATTCTTAATCAACCCTAGTAATGCTGGATAAATAGCGTTTTATAATAATTCCAGATACATGTCTGCGGTTAAAGTTCCAGGTAAAAAAAGGGGCCAGTTATACGGTTATCAAAAATGCCAACCAAAACATTCAGTTTTTCCGGATGTTGCGTATGCATTTCATTAAATATTCTGGGATTTGAATCGGACCAATAACGACAGTTGTGACGATTTACCGTACCATTTGTGAAAAAAGTGCATTCGTCTGAAAAACACACATTGAAAAGAAATTGCTGATCATTTATTGTCTGTTCAGTCATAATTTCACAAAATTGTAATCACCTATCAAAATCGTCTTCGTTAAGTTCTTATACCAGATGAATTTTGTAGGAATGTATTTTCAATATCTTCTGAATGCTACTTTTCTTATTACCAGATGTTATTGCAAATTGCCTTGTACTCAATATGGGTTCTTGAACAACATGTCCTAAAATCGCCACCTCTGTAGCTCCATTTACTATAGCATTTTCCATTTTACGTCATTTGGTAGCTACTGACCCCGTTTCCCAAAATTTTTGGACTAACTCCAAAATATACTTTCGATGGACTTGTCGATTTTAATGTTGTCTGTTAAACAGTTGAGCAGTTCTATTACCACATTCATTGTTCTCAAAAAAAGTGAAATTATTTGCACCCTCTCAGCTGACTCTACAACGAAATAAACTAAATCTTACTACTTTACATCGACCAAAGAATGTCATCTGATAACAATTATTGAAAGGCACAGGAATAAAACTAGAATTGTTACGAAGAATTCCTTTTTTTTTAATAACAATGTAAAAATGATGTTAAACCGGTTTTGTACTTTTGGTGAGCCATTGTATATGGGCTATAGATGGTAGCGATGTAAAACTCGGGGGTTATAATCTATGTAAAAATACCTTTAAAATAAGTTATCATTCGACCTCTCTTTCCAGTTAAAATTTTAGGGATGAGTCTCAACCCCGATTAGGGATTTTCGATCAGGTGGCGAAACTGGCAAAAAAAATGTTTCCATCTAAAATCAATAACTGACAGACAGGTCCGCGCGTTTTTAGTAAATGACCTGGTTTCTCGCCAGTACTACTAGAAAACTGTTTCTGACTTTAAATTAACGTTCTTTTCTAACAGTGCTTGATCTGAAGCAACTTCCAAATGTTCTCCCCTTAAGAATTTGCTCAATATCATATAAAATAACTCTTGGTTTGATATTTGTAGAAAGTTATTAGTCGTTTTTTTATGTTATAATAATAATAATGTAATAATAATGTTTATTTGAAAATATAAAAGATACATATTAAAAAATACAAAGCAAAAATAAACAAGAAACAAAAACCACGAAGCAGATCAAGCCTACTTGTGAGTGGTCATTCACAAATAAATATAGTAAAATAAATTGTACAAAAATATTTTTAAGACAAAACAAATTATTTAAACATAATATATATATATATATATATTTACATTTTTATTGTTCAATAATATCATAAACAACATCTCGTGGCATATTAAGAACATAATATTTTATTTTTTGTTTAAATACAAATAGCCTGGTTTCCACCTTAATATCGGGAGATAACAATTTATAAATTTTTGGACATAAATATAAATAATGTCTTTGTCCGATTGCCTTTTGCATGTAAGGGGTAATGTACGCGCCTTTATTTCGAGTAGCATATTTATGATATAGAGTTTGCAATTATTCTGTTTTATGTTTATATGTAATCATTGCAGTGTTTATAAAATATAATTGTCTAATGTCAAATATGCTACTATTACGGTATAAGACGTTGTTAGGGCAGTCGTAACCAGCGTTAAGGATTGTTCTTAGAAATCGCTTTTGTAAAACTTCGAGAGCTAATAGGTAAGTTTTAGATACGCCACCCCAAGCTATTATTCCATAACTAAGGTTAGATTCAACTAAATTTTTATATATAACTATTTTTTGTTTAAAATCTAATATGCCGCATATTTGTTTAAATTTAAATAGTATATAGCGTAGTTTTTTACGAAGGTATTCTATATGTTGATCCCATCTTAAATTATTGTCTATTATTATGCCAAGATATTTAATTTTACTTGCAGGTGAAACTACAATTTGATTTCCAATTTCGAGGTTGTAACTAGGTAGGGCGTTGCTGTAGAAACTAAAAGGCAAATAGGTCGTTTTTTTAAATTAACTGATAGAAGTCTGAAATCAAACCACATTTTAATTTTTTTCAAGTCGTCTTCTACATTTAACTTTAGGGTAAACCAGTTGTTATCTTCACAAAACAACACCGTATCATCCGCAAAACTCATAATATCACAGTTTGTGTTGAGAAGGAAAAGGTTATTTAAATAAATATTAAAAATTACAGGTCCCAACACCGTCCCTTGGGGCACCCCACAAGTAATGATTTTTGCGCCACTTAAACTATTTCCTATTTTTACTTTTTGACTTCGATCAGTCAGATAACTTTTGAAAGTATAACGATATTATTTATTATTTTTTGTATTCATTTATAGCTCTATCTATCAGTGTTGCCAGTTTAGTACAATTATACTAGATCTAGTACATTATTTAAGAATCAAGTACTCTAGTACATTCGAAGCAAAATTTAGTACTTTTGCTTTTTTCAGCCCGTTTCCATTTGACGGGTAAAATAATAAATGGTTGGGTTCTTCCTTATTTGTATTCGTTTTCGAAAAAAGCTTATTTTTTGCTCTTCTGAACCAAACCATTACCATTTAAAAAATATGCTACAATTTATAGAATCGGTTAATTTTTATGGAATCTGGTACATTTCTCAGTAAAATCTGGTACATAACAAAAATATATTCTGATAACACTAGAAATCAAATCTCGAACAGAAAATTATTTTTCAAAAACTTTTATTTAACTTAAAATACAAAAATTTAGATGTTAATGCTTTGAATGCTAACTAGGAACTGACTATGAACTGAATGAACCACTTTTATATAAATCAACTATTCTAAAATGCTAACTATGCAAAATGGTATATTTTATATATTCTCCTATAGTATGGGTGATACTCGTATAACTCACTGGTCTCTACCACATTCAAAATAGTTCTACTTTTTGTCCAAATCGCTTACTTTTTGTGACACTAGAGTGTTATGGACCCCACCCTCTTTCAATTTAAGTGAAATAAATTAAATAATAAACCATTAATAATACTCACCTAATGTATCTATTAGTCCATTTAGAAACAGCAGCACCATTGGCGAAACACATCACATACTAAATACATTGTTAAACATTTTATTAACAATACATAAACCGAACTAAACAACAAAAAACTAAAATTATCGCACGTGCACTTCCGATATATGTTTCGTTTGAAGGTACGAGAAGTACTGATTCATTTTTAATACCCTTTACATAATGATATTTATGATTCACCATCGGTGGCAAATTCTGAACGATATCGAAAAAAAAAACATACTGATTGTCCCAAATTAAAATTCTATTTTATATAAAATTCGAGGTCAATGAAGTTAGTATCCCAATGATATTTTTGCAAAAAGAAAACTATTGCAACAAAATAGTTATACACCAATATGCACCACTAATTATTTTATGAGGCTGAAGCTAGGTATAAACCGCGCGGCGGTCCGTTAAAGTTTCGATATTGTTAAGGTCCATTACACCTTACCATACTAAGACCGTAACCGTATCAACACATACAAACAAATATTTTTTGCATGTTTTGATATGCGACAATGCCCACTAGACCGTTCCGTCACCGGCCTACATCGTAGCGTACCATGACAGGACCGTCACAAATTTCACGGCGAGAATATTTTGCAGGTACCGACACGGATCGTCCATGGCAAGCTATGTTGTATGTGAGGATAAAACGCTGTTGATTCGCTGCAGTGGGCTCAGTGACTGGGGTACTTCTTTCATGTCTGATACGTTCCTGTTATGGTCATGGTATGGTACGCTGTAGAGGGGAGAGAGCTTTATTCGGTAAAATCTGTGGTTTAGGTGGATTTTAATATCATAAGAGTTTAGAAATAAATAAAAATTAGTTCCTATACTCAATAAATTTTTTTTTAATTTGAATTTTTTGACTGCGGGAATTGAGTCCATTCGCCAAACCACATATATTAAATTTTATCTTAGTTTTATATCATATAGTAAGGATAATACGCTCACGTCTAGTTTTACAAATTAATTTTATTTACATTATACATATAATAATATAATACAGTATTTACAAGTTCTTTTTTTTTACCAAATTACAGCTTTTTCTTTATTTTTTGTTTTTGTTTTTCATTGTTTTTTGTTTTGTTTTTTTTTGTTTTTTTTGTTTTTTTTTATATTATTTTTTTTTATTTTTTTTTTTATTATTAATTTCAGGATTCACAGGGGCACTACACGCTTATGGGTCTTTATAAGCGATTTTGACAAACAAGAGGACCACGGATAGACTTGGAAACAGTTAGGATATATACAAAAGCTAGATACCTTGACTAAACTTTTTGTGAACACATATATACATCTTTTGGCTACATTTTGGCTAAATTCATTTTTTTATAGTTGACCATAATATGGCCATATCCAGGTTTACTTTGTTTTTTTAAATGGGAATCCCATTTTTTTACATATTTATTTATTTATATATTTATTTATTTATTCACGGGTAACCCCATTAAAAAAAAAATACAATATTAATTAGAATAAAAACAGCAAAATAAATACTTAACAAAATACTAAACTAATATTAATATAGGTAATATAAAATACTATACAAAATATAAAATATAACGGCATCAAATAACAATTATAAAATCAGTTAGAAAATGAAGACAAAAAAAATGTTAGACTTCTGTAATAATCAGAAATTTCAAAGAAAATGTGTATAGAAAAAAAAGAACACTCAGTATAAAAAAAAAATTGTATTAACAAGATATATTTCAAAACATTTTTATGCAATACGATAACATACGGATTTCGAAAGACACACGGGTAGCTAAAACAAAAAAAAGCCTTAGTCGGGTTTTTCTATGGGTTACAAAGTAAGTTCAAAATACAAGCGGATGTTACACAATTTAAAATATCATATTTTGTTTATAGAAGTTCATATAATTCACTAAAAACCACGTAGCTAAATGCAAAGCTGACTCAGCTTCTTGTTGAGCTACAAAACAGTACCTTTTGTCGAGACAACAAAAAAAAAAAAAAAACAAGGAGCCCATGTTGAGATGGGTACGTCAGAAGGTGTGGCTAAACAAAAAAGGGACAACGTAATTGGTTAAAATTATTATAAACAAACGAGGAAATAATTTTGTAGGTAACGGCCATAAGGAAAAGGGAGTGTTCATCGGTTTTGGCAGTGGAAAAATGAGGAGAATTAGGCAGTCGAGCTAGATCATCGCGGGGGGAGACGACTCAAGAAAAAAAAACGGGCTCACTGGGATAACTAAATGTTTTATTAATTATTGTTTTTTTTTATTTTTAAGAGAAAAATTCGCGGCGCGACCGGGTTTTGTGTAATCTCGCACCTTGGTTAATAGTGTTACCTAACAGGCTAATCCAGAGCGACCACCTATATACAGGTGGGGATTTACAGTCAACCCTTAAGACGACAGGGGTAAGTCCATTGAGACAATAACTAACTTTATCTTTCGAGTTATATGGTATCAACTTGTAGCTCGATAAAAATTGTTTGAGCGATTATAATACTCTCTCCTTTTGCTGTAATAAAATAATTACAGATAGTTTTAGTTTATTGGGGACAAATTTGTAATACCGGGAAAATAGACATTCATTAGATTTATGACGTATTTTGTGTCGAATTGAATAGCCCTTAAATTTTGTGACAATGGTGAAATTATGTTAGATTTAATGGCATGTCACCGGCTTGTATCAGTTCTTTCAATTTTCATTTCAACATCGTAAATTCCATTTTATGAAGGGATAAACGATTTGTTATTTAGATAACGTTAATACCTTACAATTGAATCCATCGTCATAAACTTTGCTCAACTTTTTTTGCTAGGAACTCTGTTTAAGTTCCTTGTGTTTTATTTATCGAGTTTATTTTTATTTTGTTACGTCAATCTTTCTAAATTTCAATTTTACTCATTATATTTGTTTAATTTACTAATGGGTTTTATTTTAACCCCCATACACCCCAGTGAAAGTTATTAGGTGAAAAACCACTTAGTATCTGAGGAAAAGAAAACATCAACTAACAAAAAAAAAAAAAGGTTTCACGCATTTAAGCCGTGACGAATCACGCCCTAATAGGATATTTAATTTGGTAGAAAACTATAGTGCCCAAACCGCTCAACTAGACTTGATAGACATCTAAGTTAGACCTATAAGTAAGTACCCTTTTCAGTTTATGTAAGTTCTATTTAAAACCAATGCAGGGTTAAAGTATAGTTCAGTCAATAAGTAGTATAGAAAAATAATACCCCCAAATACAATTAAAGAGGGTAACAAAAGCAATTATTACATCTGGTGACAGGCCTTTTTTTTTTAGTTGATTTTTTTTTCTCTTCTCATAAAGATACAGGGCAAACTAAACAAGACAGAAAGAATAATTGCAGTATCGCTCAGATCCGCTCAAGTCTGTGCATACCCAGTAGCACAAGTCTCATTCAAAACGTCTTTCCACCTAAGATTCTAATAGTTTCCGACGGCAAAACGTCAAAATCGAGACGGCCGTAAAGTAAGAGAAGGGCCTAGTTCCCATTCTCTATCCTTTTGTTTCTATTCTCTATCTTTTGTTTCTATCTACCTATTTACCTACAGTTCCGACGGCAAAACGTCAAATTCAAGACGGCCGCGAAACAAAAAAAAAAGGGCGTTGTTCCCATTTTTTTTTTTTTTTCTTTCTCTCTCATGTTATTAATTTTTAATGCTATTTAGTTATTAACCCAAATAGTTTCCGACGGCAAAACGTCAAATTCAAGACGGCCGCGAAGCAAGAAAAGGGCGTTGTTCCCATTTTTTTTTTCTCATGTTATTAATTTTATTGTTATTTACTTATCAACTTAAATAACTTCCGACGGCAAAACGTCAAAATCGAGACGGCCATAAAATAAGAGAAGGGCTTTGTTCCCATCCTTTTGGTTTATGCTCTATCTTTTTTTGTTTTGTTGCTATCCTCCTTACTAACAGTTCCCGACGGCAAAACGTCAAATGCGAGACGGCCGCCAAACAGAAAAAGGGCGTTGTTCCCATTCTTTTTCATGTTATTAATTTTTATTGCTAATTTAATTAAAGTATTTAGAGCCAAGTTGACATAGGCGTACATCAGTCGTATGACAAACTGTGATTTTTCATTTAGTTTCATACTCTGAATTGCTGTAGGCGTACATCGGTCGTATGATAAACTGTGATTTTTCTTTTAGTTTCATACTCTGAATTGCTGTAGGCGTACATCGGTCGTATGATAAACTGTGATTTTTCTTTTAGTTTCATACTCTGAATTGATGTATGCGTACATCAGTCGTATGATAAACTGTGATTTTTCTTTTAGTTTCATACTCTGAATTGCTGTAGGCGTACATCGGTCGTATGATAAACTGTGATTTTTCTTTTAGTTTCATACTCTGAATTGCTGTAGGCGTACATCGGTCGTATGATAAACTGTGATTTTTCTTTTAGTTTCATACTCTGAATTGCTGTATGCGTACATCGGTCGTATGATAAACTGTGATTTTTCTTTTAGTTTCATACTCTGAATTGCTGTATGCGTACATCGGTCGTATGATAAACTGTGATTTTTCTTTTAGTTTCATACTCTCCATTGTTATATCGAGCCCTCCTAGGTAGTACTTCCCTACAATTCACACTCAGCTGAAACGGTGTTCCTTTAACATAAGTCAAAAGGTTCTGCATGATATTTCATATAGGCAGTGTAATCAACTCTTACAATCGCAGAGTCCGGTGGCTTTCCTCCACAACCTTCACGATTTATTCTTTTTTAATAGCACTATTTTCAGTGAGATTGTCACCTTAGAAACAATAATCTCAAAGGTCAGTAAATTTATTTTGCATTCCTTGTCCTCTTCTGTTTCCACATCATAGTCAACTCCTTGTCACTGGAACATATCGGTTCTCTGACAGACAGTATTCTGGGACGTTATAGTGACGTATGCCAAAGAGAAACGGACAATTATTGTAGTCAAATTAAGGGACAATAAATTTGGTCAAAAACGCTCCAAGCTTATATATAATACAGTTTTAATACAAACTACTTTAAAATAGCTGTTACACACCGTTACTCCACAGATCCAGAAAGTTGAGATATTCCTTTCCACCCCTAGAGGTAACGAGCTAAATAAACTAAATAAACCAAAACAACATAATTTTCTCTAATAACACAAATTTAACAAACCGTACCCACTCTACAGGTTTAAAAAGTCGATCTAAGCCTTTCTACCCCAGGTAACGGGTTACATAAAATTCACCCCATAAAATAAACTAAACCCATATACGAATAATAATCCTTCGCATCCTGTCCACTAAATTTAGTCTCCTAGGTTTTGAGTGACGGCTTCCGCATTTTGAGAGATACTGTAATTTTTTTCTCTCTCAGATAACTTAGAATAAACCACTATTTGGGAACTCCTAAAAGTTTATTATCTTACACAGTTTTATAAACCAAAATAGATTTTGTGCTTGGAAAAATTTAATCGGGAAATTTACTAATTACATAAAAATAGTTGAAAGTTTGAAATAAGTGAGATTTTACTTTAATCTCATAATATTGAAAAAAAATCCTGGAATTGTCCATTTTTATTCTTTTTCTAGTCGTGATTTTGGTTTTAAAAAAGTTGTTTTTTTTCTAAAAAGAAAAAAAAAATAGTTTTTTGGAATTTTTTTTTGAAAGGTTTTTGAATTTTTTTTTCTCGAAAATTTATTTTTGAAAATTTAATTTGGAAAATTATCTTGGGAAATTTTTTTTTCTCCCTCTTTTCGTAAAGTTAATTTTTTTTTTTTTGTTTTTTGTTTTGAATTTTTTTTTCGGAAAATTTGTTTTTTGAATTTTTTTTTCCGGAAAGAATTTTAAGTAAGAATTTTTTTTCGGGAAAATTTTTTGTTCTCTCTCCCTTCCTCTTTTCGAAAATTTTAGTGTTTAAAAAAAAAAAAAATAATAATAATTTTTTTGTATTGGGAATTTTGTTAATTTAACTTGATCAAATTTTTTTTTTTAAAAAAAAAATATTTTATAGAAACTTGTTTTAATTTCATACTAATTTGATAAATTTTGAATCCTGTTAAAAGAATTTACAAAAAATATAGATATTTTAGCATACGCGGGCCTAGAGGTAGTTTCTAAGAATTAATAATTGTTCTTATAATATACATACAAAGTATACATTAGAGTCGATCAAGTCGAGAGCTACCTATTCCTAAATCCTACCTTAACCCACCCCATTTCAGGCAACGTGGAAGCCAAATAAAAAAGGTAAAAATAAGGGTAAAAATAAAAATAAAAGATAAACAAAGGCTATTTAATTCAGACTTACAAGTTGATACAATATGGCGCCACCTACTAACCTAAACATCCCCCAAAATGCCGCAGAACAGGGCGCAGCACAGGAGACACATCATAATTTTAATTTACCAATAACGCAACAACCCCTAGGTATTATAGCAACCACACTTACAGATTTTACAGGTAGAGACCCAGCGAGATATTTGGACAAGCTAGAGCAACGAGCCAAACTAGACGATTGGACGGAAGAAATAACATTAAAACTTTTAAAATTTAAATTTACAGGGGCGGCTCATGATTTTTTTAAATCTGAACCATCACTTGACGGTTTAAATTATAGCGAATTAAAATCTAAATTATTAACAAAATTCTCACCTAAACGTTTACCGGGGGAAAGTTTATACAAGTTAAGTCAATGTTATCAAAGACATGACGAGGACGTCGCAGCTTTTTGTACAAGACTGCGATTATTAGGGGCAAAGGCACTAGAAGATGATCTAAAAGGAGCAACAACTGAAGAATACCCAGGAATTAAGAAAAAAAATAGGGAGCTACTACTAAATCAATTCAAAATGGGATTAAAAAAGGACTTATTAAAAGAAACGGGAGTTTTGCTGTTAAAAGAAGAGGAACTCAATTTAGAAAAAGCAGAAGCACTGGTAGCACTCCAAGAAACAACAATGATGATGGTTACAGGAAAAAGCAGCGGACAACGAGTAGCATTTGTGGAAGAAAAGAAAACTTGTCAACATTGCGGTAAATATGGTCACCTGACAAGGGACTGTAGAAGCAAACCAGAAAAGAAGAACACGGCGGACAGACCATGTTTCTACTGTGGAAGAAAAGGACATTGGGTCCAGGATTGCAGAACAAAGAAAGCAGATCAAGAAAATACGAGGGATCAACATAATAATAGAAGCTACTACGCACCACAAAGAAGAGAGAATAGTCCGAATAGAAAATCATCATACAGAAACGAAGGATCACAAAATCAGAGTACTTGGGGATACAAGGGTCGGTCAGAAAGAAACACAGGGGCAATACCGAAGAATAATTATTACAGGACAAAGAATTATGAAGAAAGAAAACAAGAAGGAAGAAATTTTAACGGAAATAAATATGAGGAAAACAGGAATTATGAACAAGGTTCAGGATATTATGGCAGAGGAGATCAACAGGAGCAGTACCCTGCAGGAAGGGACCGCCAAAACAGAAATAATAATGGGAGGAATTTAAACTAGAATGGACCACGGAAAATCCCCGAGCTGGTGGTCTATTAGGATTTACGGGGAAACGTAGAGGAGAAGAAGAAGGGGTAGCCAAAAAGAGGCACAGTCGATCAAAACAATCGACACCCCCGAAGAAAAGGATGGTAAATAGGTATAAAAAGGTGGTTACTTTATATCACCATGATACAGACACAAGTAGGTTTAATGAAACACCCTACATAGTGTCCCTAAAAATTAATGGAATAATGAGGCCATGTATGATAGATACTGGAGGGGCATATTCCCTGATCAAAAGATCGATAATTCCTCATTGGGATCTGGATACAAGTGTAACGGATCAAATATCGTTACGTGGAATAACGGGTCATTCAATCGAACTGTTCGGCTCAGCAAAAGTAGCAATAGCCACAGAATCGATGGGGAATAACTATAATGTGGAGGTTATAGCATGCGATGACGTCACCATGGGTGAAGTCGCAGTTCTCTTAGGAAGGGACTTTCTGACTCTTCAGGAAGCTACGGTATCATACAAAGGTACACCATCACTAGAAATATGGGGGCAAAGAGTCCCACTGCTCAAGGCGAGCGAAATAAGTGATGATTACGAATATACTAGGAATAGTAGGAAGGAGTTGGAGTTAGAACACTCCATAACAGTCCTAAAAGGAGAAATTAAAAAACTCCAGGAAGAAACAGCGAAGCTGTCAAATAATATGTTAGAAAAAGGAAAAAGTGAAGAAGCAACACAAGGCAAGGAAAGCCAGCAAATAAGATTTCAGTATACAATTAAAGAGGAAAAAAGGACCCAAGGAAAAAGGTACATGGAAGACAAAGGCACTCTGAATAAAAGAGAATGGAGGAAATGGCTCGAAAAGGTAGCCGAGGTAATGACAAATAAAAAGGTGCAGCATAAAAGAAATGCAAAGGAAAATACTAGCGCAAAGAAAAATAGGGGCATAAAGGAAAATGTGAAACAAAAGAAAAATTTAAAGCAAAAGGAAAATGGGAAACAAAAGGAAAATTTGAAGCAAAAGGAAAATGTAAATAATTACAGTATACAAACAAAACCAGAAATATGGTTAGAATGGCTCCAAAAGGTGGAGACATTCATGAAGAGGAACCGTGTCGAAGACACCGGAAGTATTATCAAAACGATGGAACAGACCACTCCAAAAGAAATACTTCAAGAAGATGAGCAGAAAATCAAAAAAGGACAAGTAACGGAAATACAAGGAAAAGGAAGAAACTCTACAAAAAATTTAAGTAACCCTCAGAGTTTAAGATGTCAAACTGACATAATACTGGAAGAAGAAGTAATAATCCCAGCACGTACCGAGGTGCACACAGAAGGAAAATGTAAGCAAGCATTAGAAGGTGCCATAATAGCATGTGAATCCCAAGAATACGGGCAACACATAGTAAGGATCGCCAATAGTGTAACAGAAAATAAACGGAAAGTACCAATAAGGATAATAAACATGTCATTACAGGAAGTAACGTTACAAAAAGGCGAGAAAATAGGCAAAGCATACCGATGTGAGGAAGAAGAAGAACCCACATACAAAACAGAAGAAATAATCAATAAATTTGATATTACAACGGATAATTGGATAATAGAAGGATTCAAACTGGACCACATAGAAAAGAGAACTCGAAGAGAACTAATATCATTAATAAGAAAATATCACCATTTATTCACGGACGACGATGAAATTTTAACAAGTACAACAAAAGTAAAACATAGCATAACAGTGACACCAGGAACCCAGCCAATCTGTAAGGCACCATATAGGATCCCGTACCAGCAGAGAGAAATTTTACAAAAAGAAATAGATAGACTATTAACAGCAAAAATTATTAGACCATCATCGAGCCCTTGGTCCGCTCCAGTGGTCTTAGTAGTAAAGAAAAATGCTGAAGGAATAGAAAAAATAAGAATGTGTATCGACTATCGAGGATTAAACGCAGTAACCAAAAAAGAATATTATCCACTACCTAACATATCAGATTTGTTACAAGGATACAAAGCAGGAGGACAGACGATATTTTCAGTCATTGATGTGGCAGAAGCCTATCACCAAGTCGACATGAAAGAGGATGAAATTCCACTAACAGGATTCAGTACTTATCAAGGACATTATGAGTATACAAAAATGCCATTTGGCCTGGTCAATGCACCAGCCACATTCCAAAGGTTTATGAATGCAACATTAGCAGGACTCACAGGAGTAAACTGCATGGTATATCTAGATGATATAATTGTGTTTAATTACACAGGAGAGGAGGATCATTTATACAATTTAGAAGAAGTATTCAAAAGACTAAAAATAGCTAATATAAAACTGAAACCAAAGAAATGTAATTTCATGTTGCCCAAAGTAAAATACTTAGGCCACATAATATCCCAGGAAGGAATTTCTCCAGATCCGGAAAAACTGGAGGCAGTCCATAAATACCCACTACCAAAAAATGTAAAAGGAGTAAGAGGATTCTTAGGCATAGTAAACTGGTACAGAAGATTTATCCCAAACATAACAGAAATTGCAGCACCACTAGTTGAATTAACAAAAAAGGACACGAAATTTAAAATTACCGAAGAAATAATAAAAGCAATGGACCAACTGAAAACGTCACTAACTACAGAAAAATTATTAATTTTTCCGGATTTTTCAAAACCATTCATATTGTCCACGGATGCATCTAACATAGGAATTGGCGCAATACTAAGTCAAATAAGAGAAGGAAGGGAAAAACCCATAGCTTATGCAAGCAGAAAATTAAACAGGGCTGAACAAAATTACTCAACAACAGAAAAAGAACTATTAGGAGTCATATTTGGGATTAAAACGTTCAGATGTTATGTATACGGAAAACGCTTCACCATAATCACAGATCATAGAGCACTAAAATGGGTATTAAACTTAAAGGATCCTAATTCAAGATTAACACGTTGGGCACTAACACTGGCAGAGTATGACTTTGAAGTTATACATAGAGCAGGAAGAAAACATGGAAATGCAGACGCTCTAAGCAGAATGTATGACGCAGCAACAAATTACGCAGAACCTTCATATGACGATTTTCTTGAGTATAAAGAAAATAACGATCTTCCAGGAAAAGATAGAGTAAAATATAAAACAGAAGAATTTTTGGCTCTACCAGAAGGAGAAACAATTGCAATATTTACAACCAAAGAAAGAAAAACTCAGGAAGAAACAATGAAAACATTAAATAATATATATGGTCCACCAAACACGTCAAATGAAACAGTGCAGAATGTAACAGAATGGAACACCGCTGATCGAAGAATATATCTCGTAATCGTCAGAACCTCGCCAGAAACAGAAACATCGTACGAAATACTTTGGGAAGGATTAAAACAACTAAAAATCAGCTGCGAAACCAACAAGGAGAAGAAAATAACGTTCATCACAACAAACCAACAAATACCTGGACTAAAATGGGAAGAAGTAATTAAAATGGTTCAATTTATATTTTACGGGACACAAATGTACATAGAAGTACTACTGCAGGAAACGAAAAAGGCAAGACTCGGAGGAAAAATAAATATAGTCGAAGAAGAAAATACTTGGGAACCAATATGGGACAGTGAAACAGTGAAAAAAGCACAACAAAAAGATGAATTTTGCCAGAGAATATTATTACAACTAGAGGAGGACGAAGGAACATCAGCAAAATATTTTGTGGATAAAGAAGGTATATTATACTTACAGGAAAACGGAGACACGAGAGACAAACTCGTTGTTCCAAAAATATTTATAAGAAAAGTATTAGAAGACTTTCATGATACACCTTTCCATTGTCACCAAGGACAACAAAAAACATTATTAGCCATAAAGAAAAGATTCTTCTGGCCTAACATGAGGACAGATGTCACAAAATATTGTACCGAATGCGATGCATGCAATCGAAGAAAAACTTCGCCACATTTCAAGAAAGCCCCCCTCCAAAGATTCACATCAGTAAGTGAACCATGGGAGATAACATCTATGGATATAGTAGGACCACTGGTAACGTCAGACAACGGAAATAAATATTTATTAACCTTTCAAGATCATTTCACTAAATATTGCGAAGCAATACCACTCCCGGACCAAAAAGCACACACAGTTGCTAGAGCTTTTGTAGAAAACATAGTATGCAGACACGGAGCGCCAAAAAAGTTACTCACAGATAGAGGAACAAATTTTATGTCAGAACTAATGCAGGGAACATGTAAACTATTAGGCATAAAAAGATTGCACACAGCGAGCTACGCTCCAACCACTAACGGTCAAGTGGAACGTTTACATAGAGTACTCAAAGACATGCTTTCTCATTATATTGCATCAAATCAACGAGATTGGGATCAATGGATACCGTACGTACTAATGGCCTATAGAGGCAGCGTACACACATCTACAGGGTATAGTCCCTATTTTTTACTACACGGTAGAGACCAAACTTTACCTATAGACGAACTAATAAAGCCTAAGAGGTTAAAATATAATGTAGATGACAACTACGTATCAGAATTGGAGGCAAGACTTCAAAAAGTATACACTCAAGCCCACGCAAATATAGAGAAAGCTAGAACAGACAGGATCAAACGATACAACGAAAAGACCGCAGAAAGAGAATTTGAAGAAGGAGATCTTGTATATGTGTTAGATGTAAGCTCAAAAATTGGAGTCTCAAAAAAACTACAAAGACATTGGACGGGACCATTTAAAATACAAGAAAGAATGGGACCAGTATCTTACAGAGTAACTTCACCAAAAGGGAAGTCATCCCAGGTTGTGCATATAAATAGAATTAAGAAATATTATGGAAAAGAAATGGATGAAAGAAACACACATGTAGAAATATCAGAAGAAGAAGTCCCTAACACAGAAGAAGAGGAAGAAGAAGAAAACCAAGAAGTTAATTTAGCCACAGCGGCATTATTACCATTATGGGGGGACAAAACCAACAAACCTAAACCACAAATAAAAAAACCCAAACGAGAACGTAGGAACAGTATAGGAAACGCATTCAGACCACCCCCTGTACTCAGACGATCAACAAGACTAAGAGATAGACTTGGAAGTGCACCGAGCTACACACATGCTATTAGAAGCTATAAGAAAGGAGAAAAACGAATAATAAAAGAAGAAGAAAACAAGGAACTCACAGAGTTCAAACCAGAAGAAGAAAACGAGGAACTCCCAGAGTTCAAAACAGAAGAGGAAGGCGACTTCGAAACAGAGAGCTTCGAAGACGCAGAAGAATGGGTGGGGACACCATGTCGGTGTCATTCTGCACACGCGGTCCCCAGGTCAGGACTTAAGGACCTGGCGACCTTCGAATAATGAATAATCGCGAGCATTGCGTGTTAATGATACTTGATGTCTCCTTGTAATTTGGCAATATATTTTTTTATTATAAACTAAATAACCTTTACTCTAGCATCAGCGCGACGGTAATTTTAGTGTTTCGAGGCTTCACCCCGTGACACTTTTACCCATTGCGGGCTTCAAAATTTGAGACAGAGGATGGTACATTGCGCGCGCCGAGAGGAACCTGCGTTCCCCGGCATAGGTAAGGAAAAGACTGTATGTTACCCAGGCTACAGTATAATCAGGGTTTCCCCAAAGGTCACGCGGAAATCCGATGGCAAATATATTTTTTAATAATAATAAACAAAACAAGTATCGCAACGGATGAAGAGGGGTGAGAAAAAGTACTCGTACGCAGGAGCGACAAATCTTGCAACCTTAATGTTACAGGTTAGGAGTCCACCTGGATGTTAAGGAGACGTAGGGGAAAGGATTCCAAAAGCAGTACAAGTCCGAAAAGGATAGGGTGAAAAGGCGAGATAATTGGAGTTTTTTTCTTTGACAGGTATAGGTCAACATTTTGCTGAGAGGAACAGCATGAAAAGGATGCCGTTCGACTAGCAGAGTAGCAGATCTTTTTTATAGGAGTAAATATAAAAATTGGGGTTAATTTAATAAATATAACCGTACTTCTAAGTCTCAACTAACAGTTCTGAAATGATGTAAAGAGCGGTTACTTGAGTAGTAAGAAAAATAGTAAAAATATTAGGGGATAAAATAGAAATATTACATCAGCTGGGAATAGTATGAGAGGTATTAGAAAAAAAAAAATATTCTAGAAACGGGTAGACTCTCAAGTTTTCAGAAAATAAGTATAGGATAATATTTGGGAATTAGGAATAATTAACAAATGCTTTTGGGAAACAGCCTAGGCTTAATTAGAAAAAAAAAACAGTTTAATTTTATAGTGGAATATCGCGCATTGGGAATAAGTAAATAATAAATAATTAGCATATCGGAGAAACAGATTAATCATTAATCATTAATAAGTAGAATAATTAGGTCAAAAGAATTCCACCTATATCTCAAGGGACGAGGTATGTACCGAGTGGCCATTAGGTTATTACCGAAACCCTAAAGATTAAGTGAGGAATTAATAGTTCTGTAAATTTTGGAGAATAATATACGTTAAATAAATAATACGGAATATAAATAATTACGGAGAAGGGTAGAATTTTGGAAAATTGTGAATTTCAGTTTAGATTGTGTTAAAGAATTTTTTTTTGGAAATTTTTTTTTGAATTTTTCTTTAAAAAAAAAAAAAAATTTTTTTTCTGAAAACAAAAAAAAAAAAAAAAAAAAAAAATTTTTTTCAAATTCACTTTGGAAATTGATTTTGGAATTTTTTTTTTTAGAATTTTTTTTTTTAGAATTTTTTTTTGGGGGAATTTTTATTGACATTTTTTCTCTTATACTAAAAATAAGAACACTTGTATACTTAGCTTTAAGATACCAGTGCGCGGGTGACGTGCGCAACACAAATTATAAAAGACAGAAAAGAAATCAATGGTTATCTCTGTTGTAACAGGTGCAGGGGTAATAGAAAAACCACCATCCAGGGCACAAAGCAGCAATGGTTCAACACCGTAAAACCCTTATCACGTTACTAATATGGCTAGCGTTCACCGTCCAGCAAATCGATAGCTTAATCGCGTATGACTGTTCGGATTCACAGACTAATGTATCGGTTATCTCATTAAAAGACGTTCAACAATGCCCGTCGTCGGAGTCGGCATACGTGAGTGCGAAGGTAAACGTTCAAGTCATACAACAAAATGAACTAAAAACACAAAAAGTATGGACTTGTCTAATTGAAGTTTCGCGAGTAATGTTCTACTGTGGCATGCACAGCCACACGTCAATAGTTAACGGAGGTCTATCAAACACCATCCACAAATTGGGAGCAGAAGAATGCAAGGCGCTACACCGATATCAAGAACTTAAGCTGTTTCACCAAACCATAAGCAACATACTAATGAATGGTACCACTACAGCGTCAGTAACGATAGAAGGCAAACTAGATAATACAGGGTCATGTAAAGGCGTAATGTACCAAGAAAATGGTAACGTCTGGACAGATGTGGTCATAGTCGCATCAATCAAAGTCCTCGCCAGGGATTACTTAGCAGCAGTCAGCCTAGAAGATAACGAAATACATTTACAAGGAGGAATCACATGTCCATTTCTAATAGGATATTGCATGGATTCAACATTAGGAGAATCAGCCTGGTCAAGTTACGAACCAATAACTTGCGAAGATCACCTAAGCCAGTTGTACAAAGGAAATGCAGAAATGGTAACAAATAAAGCCACAATGGAAGAAGTCATAGTAGTAGAAGAAGGCACAAAAATATTTTCACTAACAATCCAAAAACGAGCAATGGTCTGCGGAATAGAAGTCTGGCAAACAGAACATCCAAGAATAATTATAAGCAAACAAAACGACGGAAGAGGCTTAAACCCAACAATGCCATTGTTACCACAAAATGTCAACCTCATGAACTATGTCAACAGTAAATTTTTGTACATAGAACAAGCATATAAAAGAGACATAAATCGATTATATGTAGATACAATACACCGAAGGTGTTTAATGAGGAGAGAAATCCTAAAGAATCGACTACTAATGGCACAGATACTACCAAACGCAGTAAGCCAACTGATGCAACATGCACCGGGATACGTTGGAAGAGTACTCGGGGAAGCGCTGTATATATTAAAGTGCACACCCAAGTCAGTAAATATAAGAAGAACAAACAAATGTTACCATGAACTACCAATACTAGTTTCAAACCAGTCCAGATTTATGGCACCATTGACAAGGATCATACAAAACCATGCAGAAGAAGTAGATTGCAATCAGTTGATTCCGCCACTATATTTCCTAGATGACCAATGGATAGGATTAGCACCACATCCAACAGTTTCGACTCCACCAAAGGAGTTAGCCGTAGAAGCAGAACCTAACCTGGAATTTTCTCCAATCCAACCAATAGGCGCCCAGGGCTTATACACCCAAAAAGAAATAACAGAAGCTCAACGAACTTTAACATTTGGAACTGAACAAAAAGCAGTACAAAATATTTTCGCACGTCGAGCGGCAGGAATGGAAGCAAATAGTCAAGGATACTCCCTATCAAATATGTTTGAAGCTGCGGAAATGAAAAAATTAGCTGAATCAACCATCAAAGAATTATGGGGATGGTTCTCCGAAATTGGAACATTTATGAGTGGTCTCATAGGATTCTATTGTATATTCAAAATAATACAATATACTTTAGGGGTAGTACTAAATGGCTTGCGCATCTATCAAACTTTAGGATGTGGCATAGTCATATTAGCGAGTGTATGGAATACCCTAACGTCTTGGGTCATACACAGAAAACAGAGAGAAAAGACTCTCAACCCTGAAGAAGTGAAGCTAGAAACAATAACAACCCTCGAACCGGGATCCTCAAGGGCCTTAACGGAAGAACAAATCGCGGCGCGAGATCATTGGACTGACAAATGTAAAAGTGTCGAAGGGTGCTTAAATGGTAGTGACTCTAATCTTTTGGAAAGTAAAACATTAACCGGTCGCGATGAACAAAGTTAAGTGCGCGCGGTAGCAGCAGTAGCAGTAAATAAACAGTCAATCATTTTAAGGGCGAACACGCAGAAGCCATAGCAGTAACTAGCGAAAAGGGTAGTACGGCCATCAAAAAAAAAAAAAAAAGAAGAAAAGGTAGTGCAGTGGCGTACGCAAATATAAAGTAATAGAAATTGTAAGTGCGGGTCCTGTCAACTTTATTGTAGTAGGTTAAGTTTTAATAGTATAGAAAAGGTATTGGACTTGTAAGTCCCAATACTTTTATAAAGGAGGGAGTAGTGTAATAATCAGAAATTTCAAAGAAAATGTGTATAGAAAAAAAAGAACACTCAGTATAAAAAAAAAATTGTATTAACAAGATATATTTCAAAACATTTTTATGCAATACGATAACATACGGATTTCGAAAGACACACGGGTAGCTAAAACAAAAAAAAGCCTTAGTCGGGTTTTTCTATGGGTTACAAAGTAAGTTCAAAATACAAGCGGATGTTACACAATTTAAAATATCATATTTTGTTTATAGAAGTTCATATAATTCACTAAAAACCACGTAGCTAAATGCAAAGCTGACTCAGCTTCTTGTTGAGCTACAAAACAGTACCTTTTGTCGAGACAACAAAAAAAAAAAAAAAACAAGGAGCCCATGTTGAGATGGGTACGTCAGAAGGTGTGGCTAAACAAAAAAGGGACAACGTAATTGGTTAAAATTATTATAAACAAACGAGGAAATAATTTTGTAGGTAACGGCCATAAGGAAAAGGGAGTGTTCATCGGTTTTGGCAGTGGAAAAATGAGGAGAATTAGGCAGTCGAGCTAGATCATCGCGGGGGGAGACGACTCAAGAAAAAAAAACGGGCTCACTGGGATAACTAAATGTTTTATTAATTATTGTTTTTTTTTATTTTTAAGAGAAAAATTCGCGGCGCGACCGGGTTTTGTGTAATCTCGCACCTTGGTTAATAGTGTTACCTAACAGGCTAATCCAGAGCGACCACCTATATACAGGTGGGGATTTACAGTCAACCCTTAAGACGACAGGGGTAAGTCCATTGAGACAATAACTAACTTTATCTTTCGAGTTATATGGTATCAACTTGTAGCTCGATAAAAATTGTTTGAGCGATTATAATACTCTCTCCTTTTGCTGTAATAAAATAATTACAGATAGTTTTAGTTTATTGGGGACAAATTTGTAATACCGGGAAAATAGACATTCATTAGATTTATGACGTATTTTGTGTCGAATTGAATAGCCCTTAAATTTTGTGACAATGGTGAAATTATGTTAGATTTAATGGCATGTCACCGGCTTGTATCAGTTCTTTCAATTTTCATTTCAACATCGTAAATTCCATTTTATGAAGGGATAAACGATTTGTTATTTAGATAACGTTAATACCTTACAATTGAATCCATCGTCATAAACTTTGCTCAACTTTTTTTGCTAGGAACTCTGTTTAAGTTCCTTGTGTTTTATTTATCGAGTTTATTTTTATTTTGTTACGTCAATCTTTCTAAATTTCAATTTTACTCATTATATTTGTTTAATTTACTAATGGGTTTTATTTTAACCCCCATACACCCCAGTGAAAGTTATTAGGTGAAAAACCACTTAGTATCTGAGGAAAAGAAAACATCAACTAACAAAAAAAAAAAAAGGTTTCACGCATTTAAGCCGTGACGAATCACGCCCTAATAGGATATTTAATTTGGTAGAAAACTATAGTGCCCAAACCGCTCAACTAGACTTGATAGACATCTAAGTTAGACCTATAAGTAAGTACCCTTTTCAGTTTATGTAAGTTCTATTTAAAACCAATGCAGGGTTAAAGTATAGTTCAGTCAATAAGTAGTATAGAAAAATAATACCCCCAAATACAATTAAAGAGGGTAACAAAAGCAATTATTACACTTCCATATTATTTAAATAAGTCCTGAGAGCATTAATAGTTCCAAAAATATCACAATTTTTACATTTCAACTTATTACATTCACGTAACATTCGACTTACTGGTGAATTAAAGGCATAATTAGTGGTATGTAGTGGTATATTAAATAAGTCGAATTGTCTAGTCCTACTAAAGGTATTAAAATTAATAAGACCTACTGCTTGGGGAGAATCAATATTCCCTGTTAACAATTTATTTATAAAAATTATATCAGAAACTGTTCTTCTAAAGTGAAGTGATTTTAAGTTTAATTGAGAATTAATTGAAGCATATGAGTAATCTCCTCTTATATAACCCATTTTATAGGCGCATATTCTCAAGAATTTATTCTGAATAGTCTCAATTTGATGCTTATGAGTATTGTAATATGGATTCCAAATAATCGAACAGTATTCTAATTGTGATCTTATTAGAGAACAATACATCGTTTTGAACGTATAAGCAGAAAAATCCGTGGATGACCTAGAAGTGAAACCTAATAGTTTTGATGCCTTTGCTGTTATCATATCTATATGTGCCTGAAAAGACAATTTACTATTCATCATGACACCTAAATCTTTAATGGTATCAACTCTTGACACACTATGATTGTTAATTTGATAGTCATGTATGATGGGTGACAAAATTTTGCTAAAAGATATACAGAAGCACTTCTTAATATTTAGATCCATATATTCAGGGAGTTCAATTATATCAGAATGTGAATTAATAGATTTGAATAACTTAAAATCATCTGCAAAAAGTAGGTATTGGCTAAATTTTAATGTATCACAAATTCTTAAAGTACATAAAAAAATAAGAAACTTTTGATGAAAATATTTTTTTTATTGGACTTTTACTTCACTATTTTTGTACTTTAATTTATATACAGGGTATCATTGAAATAGTGTAAAAAAATTCGGAAGGTGATAGTACTCCTAAAACTAGTAAAAATAGTTCCTATAACAATGGGTCGTTAAATAAATATTAAGGGATTTAGGGGCGTCAAAAGGGCAAACTTGAAAAGTGGTTTTTTTTAAAATTACTTATTTTTTGGTGGGTATCTCACAGATTAATAAACATAAATTTATGAAAATTGTGACGTGTTAAACTAATCAACCTCCCAAAAAACTCATAAACACTAAAGAAAAAAAATATTTTCAAGTAATGTCGAAGAAATTTTATTATGAAAAATTATTTTTTGTCTGTGGGTCAATTTTTTTCTCTCAACTTTACAATTGGAAGGTAAGTGGCAACCCAAATTTGTGAGCACGCCACTGTCAATGGATATTTTTTGTAAATGGAATAATCAAATTAGGACAGAACAATACAATGTACATGGCCTTATCACAATTTTTTTATTTTAATTTAGCAAAAAGAAATTGTAAATAATTTTGCCTAAAATTATTCTGGTTTTTAAGTATTTCTGTCAGTTTCTTGTTGTTGAAGTGTACGCGAGCGTAATATACCAGAAATTATGGAATACACTATACTTGAACTGACAGATATGCATTTTATTTATGGAAGAGGGAACGGAAACGGCCTTTTAGCTAAACGTTTGTATATTCAAAAATATCCAAATCGCAGTGCACCCTCTCATGGGATATTTGCCAGAGTCCATCAACGCCTGAGAGACGAAGGTTCATTTAGTAACAGGCACCATTATCGCGGCTATAATGTTACATTGCAAACACCAGCAATTGGAAAGCGAATTTTAAGAAGTGTAGAGGAAGATCCAGGGTTATCTGTAAGGAGAACTGAAGCGCGAGAAAACGTGAGTCGCCATACTGTGTGGATGACTCTTCATACTCAACTGCTGTATCCATACCACATCCAAAGGGTACAAGCCCTAAATTCTCCAGACTATCCCGCTCGTGCCAATTTATGTCATTGGTTATTAAGAAAACTGGTAGAAGATCCCTTTTTTCTGTCAAACATTTTATGCACTGATGAAGCAGGGTTTACCAAAAATGGGATTGTTAATTAAAACACCCATTACTGGTCTGATCAAAATTCTCATACTGTCATAGAAAGCCGACACCAAGTTCGATTTTCAGTAAACGTTTGGGCGGGAATTCTTGGAGATAGACTTATTGGACCATTTTTTCTACCCTATTGGTAAATTTTAAAACTGTTCAAACGTCACCAATTCTTAATTATTATTATTCTTTTAGGCTTAATGGACAAAATTATCTTCATTTTTTGGTAAACCATTTACCAATACTTTTGGAGGAAGTTCCAATAGCACAGAGGCAAATTATGTATTTTATGCACGATGGTGCACCACCTCATTTTCCACTAGCCGTGAGAAATCATTTAAATCAAGTTTTCGAGAGGCGTTGGATAGGACGTGGTGGTCCACAAGCTTGGCCAGCCATATCACCAGATCTTAATCCACTTGATTTCTACTTATGGGGTCACCTAAAAGCTTTGGTTTACTCAGTGCCGATTAATACTGAAAAGCAACTACAACAACGGATAATTGACTGCTCCAATCAAATTCGTACAACGCCAAGGATTTTCGATAGGGTACGCAGATCCTGGAGGAGAAGAGCAGGTGTCTGTATTGAAATGAATGATGGCCACATTGAACATTTATTTTAAATAAAAGAGTCAAACTGATATGATAAAAAAATACGGTACACGGAAAAAAATGTGACTAGAAAATTTTATTACAATGTTGTAGTAGTAGACTTGTAGAAAAATACTTAACAATTTGTAGAAAATTTTACTACAATTTATAGTTAAAAACTATTAATTATTGTAGCAATTGAATTGTCGAATAAAATGCTACAACAATAGGAAAGAAGTCCACAATGTTTAGTATATTTTACTATTGTTTGTAGAAGTAGAAATTTATTACAATTATCGTAATTACTACTACTAACTTCTGTAAAAATTTGTACAAATATTAATAATTATCTCTACAAAAAATAGTAATTTTCTCTACAAAAAATAGTTATTTTCTCTACAAAAAATAGTTATTTTCTCTACAAAAAATAGTAATACTTTACATCCCTTCTTCAAAAATATTCTATAATATTGTAGAAATTCTAAGTCATGTGAACAAAACAGAATTCTGCTATTGACCAACGTTTTCTGACGTCGATCATAAACGGTCAGACAGCAGTAGCCGTTCGCTATGTTCACATAACAAAGCATGGTACATATACGAGTACCTATAACACATTTATATATTATAAGCACCGATGCGTTTGAGAAAATTTTAATAATAAATTCTATTAGTGGTAAGTACATTTATTATTGTTTCTGAATAATTTACCTTTAGATAACTAATTTAAATAATCTTAGTAGATTATTTTAAAAAAATAGTTGTGGCCAACGATTGAATGTTGTGCCCAACGATCGAATTTTGTGCCAAGTTCAATGATGTTTTTTTGTCTTAATTGTGACATACCTACTTTCTCATTTTTGTTAGTTATCTGACTTAGTCATTTAATATCCAAATCAGTGTAAAGGTGATAAATATCCCCGTTTTAAGGGTATGAACAATTCAATTGGTATTAATTTTTATTTCATATTTTTCAGGTGCAGAAAAGCCAACTGAGACTGAGGGCGCTATTATTACTGTTATTTATTACATAATGTAATTAAGAATTTGTATCTTTTATATTAAAACAATAAATTGAATATTTTATTAAGGAACATTTTTTTCTAGGTTATAATTAAAATAATTATGGAATACTACTACAAATTTTATTAAAAATTACTACAATTTGTATGAATTTTTACTATTTATTGTGTAAAATTTTCGTATTTATTTTCATGAAACGCAATACATTTTAAATATAAATTCATTCAATGAATAGCAAAAATTATAACAATTTGTAGAACAATTCTTATGATGCATTTGGATCTTTTTACTAAATATTGTAGATAATAACTCTACAATACATTCTCCACAAATATTTGGAAATTTTTACTACAAATTGTCCCTGTCCTTATATGTACTATTTATTGTAGAGAGAAAATCTACAATTGTAGAAATTTCTTCTACAATTTTTTTTCCGTGTACTTTCCATAATAGTAATAAAATATTTTTCACTTTAATTTCTCACTCTTTTATTATTTAAAATAATTTCGGCGCTTCTCTTGTTTAACAGGGCGATTTGGTAATTCTAAATTGAAATAACCACCCCATAATTTTCATAAATTTATGTTGATTGACCTGTAAGCAACCCATCAAAAAATAAATACATACTTGTTTTTCAAATATGGGTTCAGTAAAATGTTTGCCTTCAATTTTCTCGAAAACCATTGCTTCGAGCGACTTGCAATAAGAGTACCTTTTTTATGGAAAAAAGGTAGTAGTTTTTAAAAAATAGACCCACGTTGTAAAAAAATCAACCCCTAAAAAGTTAATCATAAATCGACCCCTTACCCTTGCAAGAACTACCTTTTCTGATTAAATAAGTAATTTTTCGATATTACCATTGGATTCAGCAGTAAATTTTATGTCAGCAGTGATTTTTTTCGAAGTTTTATCGTGTTTTTTAAGCTTACAATTTCAAAAAAACCACTTTCCAAGTTTGCCCTTTTGACTCCCCTAAATCCCTTAATATGCATTTAACGACCCATAGTTATGAGAACTTTTTTTACTAGTTTTAGGAGTACAATCACCTCCCGAATTCTTTTACACTATTTCAATGATACCCTGTATAAATTTATACCTTAATTTAATCTTCTTAGATATAAAGGATATTTAACCGCTTCTACATAAATATTACTATTTGGTGTAGTTATTAATGCTCCCAAACATAATCTAAGACACTTGTTTACTAATACATCTAATTTTTTTGTATGTGTACTTGCAGCTTGATGGTAAAAAATTGAGCCGTAATCTAGAATGGATCTTATAAATGATCTCTATAGACATAAAAAAATATTAGCATCTGCACCCCATGATGTATGTGTTACTGCCCTTAATATATTTAGACTTCTTTCTGATTTGGTTACAACAGAGTCAATGTGATCCTTCCATAGTAATTTTCTGTCAAATACCATGTCCAAATATTTAACTTTATGTTGTACGTTAAATTCTGTTGATTGTAGTTTTATATTTTCAGGTTAAATAAACGAATGAAATTAATTTTATTAAATTAGGATGGTGTGGGCTTAAAAAAAATTGTTATTTAAAATGGTCGTCAAGTTTTCTAAATAGATTTTTATCTGATAGTATTCTCATTACCTGAATATTTAAAATATTTATGTTAATGGCACAATTTTGATATAAGTAATATTGAAATAATTTTTCTGCTGTTGTACATATTAATACCACATCTTCTGAAGGATATGTCATTCTATAGATTTCCTTTTGTTGAATGAAAGATATTAAATAATCTGCTCTTTCTCCTATAAGTCCGCTCAAGCATTTTTCGCATTTTAAAGTTTTACCAATTTTATACAATGTGTTAAAAAAAAGTGTCACAAAATAAAACGGGGGGTAGTATGGGCCAAAATATGCAGAAATGAATGGTTTCAGAGATACGGAGTGTTTTGTATCATTTTTTGATTATCTTTTTTCATTCTCAAAAACTTGCTTTTCTTATCGGAGTCTACCGATGTTTTTTCATAGATACTATTTGCAGTTATTATTTTGTTGTGAGTGAATAATTTTATAAATTTTCGTTATGCCTGTTTACACTAATATTGAATTAGCTGACATGCATTTTATGTACGGTCGTGCAAATGGCAATGCGAGGGAAGCGCTACGTCAGTATTTGAACATCTCATTTAACTCTATGTTGTTATTGATTGTTTATAAATATCATTGTTTTTTTATAATAATAAAAAATTGTTATAAACACAAAATGATCCGTATCTCCGAAACCGTTAATTTGCGGTCATATATTTATTAAGACTTTTCTGCTTATTGTGGGTCATACTATTCACCATTTCATTTTGTGACACCCTGTATATGACATATCCAGACATGTACACAATAACTGTCTTTTTAAAAACAGACAGATCTTCATCAAAAAATTTAGTATGAAAGGTTTATATGTCCTTTATGTCAATATCTTATTCTACTTCAGCAATTCGTTCCTTACCACAAGACTTGTTAATAATGTCACATGGTGTCATAATTGGAATTGTTTCCAATGGTACACAGTTTCCCAAAAACGAATCTCTCAATTCAAGGTGAACCATCATTTTTTTGTAAGCAATTTTGAATTGGCGTGAACAAGGGTTATTATTGTTACCTCCCATTAATCGAATAAATCCAAAAAATAATTCAACATGATCCTGACTACATTTGTAAGTTGGAAAATAGGACAATATATCCGTTTCTATTAGTTGTTCATACAAATTGTTACGGGTTTATTGCATAATAAGATTTGATTTATTAAAATAACGATTTGTAGTAAAAGACGAGATTTTTAAAAGAACAAATGTACTTACGACTATCAAGATGTGATGAATAATCCAAATTAATTTTCTTAGCAGTTCATTTAAAACATAAATAAAATAATTTAATCATCAGACGTCATTTAATAATAATAAAAACATTCTAAGTATGGTTATGTTTACATAAATAGTTTTAATGTATAGGGCACAGATCACTTGAATATTCTTCTTTTACCATTTACCAGTACTGCCTTTAATGCTGCTAAGCCCTTCATTTAAGTGGCTGCTTAACTGCTAGGATATGGGTCTTTATTTCTTCCATAATTTCTCTAGAGTGTTTATCTCTCTCTATCTCGTTTTCTCTCTCTTGTTCCTGCTTCTTTTCCTGGCTAACCTAGAGACGTGCACGTGGTGCAACTCCGAATTTTCCGGATTTAATTAGTCTGAAAAGAATAAATTATTATTAGGATTAGTTACTTATATATCTAAGAAGATATATACACACTTTTGTGGATTATATTTTCCTAAATAATTTTAAAATAAACTTATGAGGCCCAACTTCAACAGTGGTAAGTTATAGACAGAAATACATGTTTAAAATAAATGCATTAGTAATATTTAGTATAAATGCTTTTTTTACCCAAGCTAACTGTACCTAATTATATTTTAGGCCTTTTTAGAATACCTCCCTCAGCTTTTGCTTACCTAGCAATCTAAGCTATATCTCCCGCTGCTTCGAGCTAAGTAGATAGCTAAAGAGTAGCTATTAGAATACAGCTACCCCTACTCGCTTCCTGGTCCCGGTAAAATAACATATATGCATTCTATAGGCTGCTAAAGTGCCTGAAGATGGTAAAGTTACTTACCAGTTCAATTTAGAACCATCTAGAAAACCTGAAGTGTTCCTCTTCATAACAAGTAAGATTAGTTTAGTTTTTCAAGCATCCTGTCGGTGGTACCCATTAAACCAATTAAAGGAATCAACTGGAGAAGTAAAAACATACTGTAAACAAATTATAATTTATTATTTGAGTAATATTTATATGCAGTATTTATTACTGTAAACCACAGTTAGTACTAACCTTGGGCAATCGATTGAATACTAATTGAATTTTATACCATTTGATAATCTTAATATTGTCCAACATAACTACAGATACTTTGTCTAATTAAAATACATTCCTGAAAGAACTCTTCTCAGTACGAATTTGTTTATTTGATTGTAACCTATCATTTAGCCGGGTAATTTAGGAAATAGTAAAGAACCTACACTGTTAACCCTCCCTGTCTTTAACCAAGGGGCTAATGAGAAGAAAAGGGCTAACAAAATTTTTCAAACTTTTCATACAGAACAGAAATCCTAATACACCCGTTTCCCTTTGACTTTGACAGAGAAATGTACCATCAGATAAAGTTAAGAGGAGTATTTACTTGGCTGCATCGGAGCATGCAAGGGTTTCGTAGTACCCCACTTTTAAAGTTTATTTCTGACTTATTCTGAAAGAAAAAAATATGTACGTGTAGATAAAGCATACATCTATGATCTTCTTCTTCTTTTAAAATTTGAAACTGATTATTCTACAAAAAAAAAAAAAAAAAAAAAAAAAAAAAAAAAAAAAAAAAAAAAAAAAAAAAAAAAAAATACAAAACTCGACTTTTTTACCCATTTTCTCAATTTTTTTCAGAAAAAACTAAATTAAATTTTAAAAAAGTGGTTTCAGAGGAGCATAGATTTAACGTTTACCTACATGTATATATTTTTTTCTTTTAAAAATAGTCAAAAATAAACTTTAAAAGTGGGGTACTACGAAACCCTTACATTACAAGATTTTTCGTCTGGAAAGTGGCGCCTCTGATAGATTTTTAAGAAATTAACATTTGTGAATGAAAACAATTTATAATATATTTTACTGATGTTTTACGAGGGATGAATAAATTTTACGTATTTGTAAACCTTATTTTTTACGTAATTTATTTCTGTAATACTAAGATTGGTATATACATATATTATATACAAGGGTTTCATACTACACCAATTTTGCGGATTATTTTTTAATTTTACTAAAAGAAATTTTATGTAAGTACAGGTAAATGCTTAACCGATACCTCTCTGGAGTCACTTCAAAAATATGAATCAGTCTCTTTTGAAAATAATCTAAGAAAAGAAACAAAAATAAATAGAAATGTTAAAAAATGCTAGAAGAGAACAATATTTTTAATTTTTGCCTACAGGAGCATTAATTTTTATTAGAATAAAAATAGAAATAGGTTAAAAGCTTTTTCGTCTAGAGGGTGACACCAACAAAATATATACTCGTATCTTTGTCTACTATTTAGTGATAAACAGTACGTAAGTGATTTGAATTCATGTTGTTATTTTTTACATACAGTAATTTCGCTCAATTATATTTAATTAATTTTATCATTTATGTATTAAAAAAATATATATCCGAAATTGGAAGGTATACACTGAGATGTGAATTATAAATAGGTTTTTGTTTTATGAATACCTCTTCGAGTCAACAATAATTATTAATTCCAGCATGTTAATATCTCTTCAATCCGTTAAAGTAATGTAAATATTTTTTCTTGCTTTCGCGCATGGCTTTGATCTGTCGCACCATTTGAGGCGCGTTGCAAGAGAAAATTTTCTAAAAAGTTAGCCAATGTCTATAAATGAGAGAAACACGATTGTGACAAGCTGTTTTTAATTGTGGCACAATAAAAGACGGAAATGAGTCACTGCTTCAAAATTTTGAGAAATTTTTAAAAAATCTCCTAAAATCTTTTATTTAGTTCTAAAGCCACCCGATATGGCATGGACCATAAATTCAGAGTAAAATATGATTTGGAAATTTATTTGAAAGTAAAAGTTTTTAAATGTGAACATTTTATTGAATTCGAATTTGATTATTTTGCTGCCAGTCTGGATGGAATTAAAAAAACAAAACATAACTCTATGATAGAGTTAAAATGTCCATATAAAGCTGAAGTGAGGACTGTAGAAGAAGAAATATGCAGTAGAGAAATAACTTTTGAAAAAAGGACAATACCATTAAGGAGAACCACTATTGGTATTTTTAAATTCAGGGCTAGCTGCACATAACACAAATGGATTTTTGCATTTTGTGCTTTTGGATTTCTGGAGGAATAAAAGTGGAGAAAATATCTCGTAATGACAGCTTTTGGGAAGAAAAGTTACAAAATAAAATTTTTATATGCAATATGCCTTGCCGGCATAAGCTACTGAATTACTAAACAGTTGGGCAGCTAAACGAACTTTCATTTTTTAATTTTTGTAAATTATGTGGGTTTTTTAATTTGTTACTCAAATGCAGACCTTCTTGTTCTTGTATATTATTTAATTTTACAAAATAGTCCCATTTTATTGCATTGCCATTGTCATCAAGTAAAAGTTGTTTATCACCCAAACTGTTTCTCATTAATTTAACCATGTGGCAGGGATCTAAAAATACAGCAATATCCCGACCTGATGCCGAGTCACAAAAAGTTGATTTTAAATTATTTTTGTCAAAAATACATCCTAATTCTCTTAACAATGTGATGTTGTTGGAAGCTCCATCAAAGGTAACTGACACTAACTGTATCGCAGACTCGTGAAGTAACTTCAAACACTGGTTCAATAATTTTTTTTATGACCAGTTAAAGTGTCTATTAGAAAATATCCCAGAGGAAGTTTCCAGGATTGGTTTATACAAATTAACATAAATACATATGCTTCTTTGGCTACAAATTTACTGTCAATCAACAAATCCATGATATCTTTTTCCATCCAACTGAATTTGTTGACGAATTGCCATTTCATCTACAGTCAAACTACAAATAAGCTTATAACTACTTTCTTTCGCTTTTAATTTTTCGACCTACCCCTCGTAGCTATAATATTATTATTTTTAGCTTATATGTCATATTGAAAGTTTTACTTGGTTTTGAGACTAATAGGCACAAAATTCATTTCAGTTTTGACCGAAAATAAGATGAACTTTGAAATTTTATGTATATCATCCTGTATTTTATTTAATATTCTTATAAAACTACTTTTTAAAACCAAAATTTCTTTACCAACTATGCTTGTTTACTTCTTATGTATGTACCAAAATGGCTAAAAACTACCTTTATTAAATATTCTTATAAAACTATATTTGTAAAACAAGATTTCGTTAGTAAATATGCTACTTTACTTCTTACTTTACGCACCAAAAAAGACAACACTACCTACCTTCGGTAAAACTCAATTAAATGTTCAAAATTTTGTCCTTTGGTTTATTTATAACTACATGTAAATACTATAAAATATGTTTTCTAAAATATTCGATACGAAATATTTGGAGAAATACCTTAATGCGGATGTGACTAATTCAACATAAAGGAACATGGCGGTTATGTCAAAATAATAATAATAATAAATATTTACCGGTGAAAACGAACATAGTTGTTATCTTTTATAACATTGGCACTTTTATTATATGGGGTGTTAGTAAATAAGTGCGACAAAATTCAGGGGGTGGTTCTGCATGAAAAATAATGACAATTTGCTATATAAACGTATGTCTGAAAATGCTTCGTTTTCCGAATACCGGGGTGTTAAAGTTTTTCTTAAAAACTGATGATTTACTTATTGCTCTGAATCCCGTCGAGATATGCAAATGAAATTTGGTGGGCTTTAAGAGGTAGTTATTGCGCATTTTTTGACATGCATTTAAGAACTGTATGTTCAGAATTGGCGCGCATACGGGTAATGATCTCAATTATTTTAAAGAAAAAAATGGTACGCCACTGAGATATTTCAAATTAAAAATCACTTTTGAGTTCCTCGTTCAACCTGTGACAAAAAATCTTTTCGTATGGGGCATATCTTGACCGGTTTCAGAGCAATAAACAAATCGTCAGTTTTTAAGAAAAACTTTAACACCCCGTATTCGGAAAACGAAGCATTTTTAGACATATGTTTATATAACAAACTGTTATTATTTTTTCATGCTGAATCACCCCCTGAAGTTTGTCGCACTTATTTACTAACACCCATATACAAATTTTCACGATACATCGTGGCATTTTGAACCTGAAACTGAATAGGCAGAACACTTTAAATTGTTAATAACACCAACATACAATTCAAAAAACAGCGGTCAATGTCAATGGTGATTAAACTCAGGGGAGGTGAGCGTAGAATCGAAATTACTATTTCGGAGCAATTCGGGTGGCGTCGTAGAAATAATGAATAGGTTTGTTTTGGTTCACGTTCTAGAATTGTTCCAGAACCATGCGCAGAACTATTGCGAAATGGTCCTTAATTCTAAACAGTTCTGTAACCATTCCCTTGTATTCGAAACCAAAACACTGCCAGAACCAGTAATGTCAAAAAGTAAATTATAAATAAAAAAAGAAGAAATAACACAGGGTCAGTGTCTAGATAAGAAAGAGGCCACATAATATTGGAAAACGTAGATAAATTAAATAATTTATTCGTAAAAAATCTTATGACCCAACATCAACTAATCAACTGCTCCATCCTCATTAGTTATTTGAAAATTCCTTGTAAAAATTCCAACACAAAACATGGCCAAGATCTCAAAAACAAAACTACTTGCAAAAAAGCGCAAGCGCAAACATATCAATTCTGAAACAGTTCTCGCTTTAGGCCAGAAACGACGTTACTGTTCGAGAATGGTTATGGAACCATTCCCAAGAAAAACCAAAACACAGAACTTACAGGTTCGGAACAGTTCTAGCGAAACCAAAACACCAAATATCTACTGCGCATGCTCCAAAGGTTCTGGAAGAGTTCTAGAACAGTTACGAAAGTGAACCAAAACAAAGCTAATTTCAATTGTTGGGTTGAGGGAGAAATGGACAACATGCGCAGTGTGCAATGTTACATCTCCGGTCTCTTTTATCTAAGATTATTTTACAAATTTAACTGAGGAAATTTGTTTATTGTTCGTCCCATAGGCGTACAGAAATACATTTAAATAAAAAAAAAACGTATTTAGCCTCAATAAATTATTAGTAATTTTACATTATTTACCGATTTACTTTAAAAACGTTTGATTAACTGTAATAAATTTTAAATAATTTCTAAAAATTGACCGTGTATTTCAACATTAAAATTTGATTTTTCTCGAAAACGGTCGACTTTAGAGCGTATGACCAAGAGTACCTTTTTTGTGTAAGAAACATTGGCGGTTCAAATGGGCGTCTCAAAACCGTACTTTTTCCATTGACGCAGAATTTTTTTTTTTTCAATTTCAACACCCTGTATCTCGAAAATGGTGCATTTTAGAGGGTGAGTTAATAGAAACGTTTTTTCATATTTTTGGACGAGCTGTCACGTCTTGAAGTCCTGCGCATATATTATGAAACACCCTATATATTAAAACATTAATATACTATCTACAATTAATAATTTGAAAATACAGATGAAGCCGATTTACCTATTTAGACAAAATACTTTTATTCTATTATTTAATAAAACACATTATTTTTTGGTAAACTTGGACATGCAAAAGTCAGCCATGACCGTAGGACATTAGTGAGAGCAAGAATACTTTTGAATGTGCTGTGAAATACACTTAGAAAGGGTCATATGGAGAATTAAGTGTGACATTTTACGATGTGTATACCACTTTTTTAGTGCACAGTAAATGTTCAATTATATGCTACTATTTCAAACTTTTAGTATCCTTTGATAAAAGAAGTTAAATATTATTGTTGACCTTTTGAAATTGTTTATTTTACCTTATATATATTTTTTTTTCTATCCTTCATACAGTATTCTGTGAAGAGTATTATAGCTTTACTTTGTCCGTCTGTCCGATGTCACGTTTTTTGTCTGCACGATAAGTCAAAAACGAGAAATGATATCGACATGAAAATTTTAAGCAAAAATCAAGCTCTATAAGGGGACAAAGCCTATTGATTTTTACCAAATTTGATAAAAAATAGGAGGTTAAGATGGGTTCAAATTAAAAAAAATCCTAAATTAAAAACGAAAAGCAATATCAACATGAAATTTTTAGTAAAAATCAAGCTCTTTAAGGAGATGAGGCCTATTGATTGTGAAAACAATCTGGTTAAAAATGGGGGATAAGGGGTCTGTTAAACTACAAAGAGTATCATTTAGAATGTTAGGCGTTACATTTATTTATTCTAGTTTGTATCTGTGTAATATTAGGTATTGTGATGGGACTGATCTTATAATATAAACATTTAAAACATTTTAGTTCTTATTTTATTTGCCAATAAAAAGTATTTAAAAAATATATATTTTATTTGACATCTGTGACAAATTGTAAAAATGATTAAACTTACAATAAAAACTGAAAAATAGTAGGTAAAGTTTCATATAATATTTTTTACACAAAAATCAATGTCAAGCTTTTTACATAACCTGATATATATTTAAAAATAATCTCAAATTATGAAGAAAAGTCAGTTTACTAACCAATAATATTTATAGATGGTTTTCAACGTATTAAAAACAAAACAATTATTACAATATTACACTAACTAAAATATTCATTTATTAATAGTTTTAGTGCTTGAAAACAGTATGATGTTGATAATAATAACTACACTTAGTACAAACTCAAATAATAAAAAAACAGCGATACTGGCTCTTGTACAAAGTTTTGTACCGAACTCACAAATGATAAAATTATTGGAAAAGTGGACACCCATTTTAAATTACTACAAGCCGCCACTGGTCAGTCTAGTAAAATTGTACTAGATCCAGCACATTATTTTAGAATCTGGTACCCTAGTACACTCGAAGCAAAGTCTAGTACTTTTTCTTTTTTAGTCTGTATCCATTTGGACCACGGGTAAAATATATTGTTGGGTTCCTTGTTTGTGTTCATTCTCGATAAAAGCTTTTTTTGCTCTTCAATGAACCAAACCATCACAATTCGAGAAATAGTGTACAATTCATAGAATCTGGTATATTTTTATGGCATCTAGTACATTTCTCAGGCAAATCTGGTACATAACAAAAATATATTCTGGCAACACTGCTATCTATACTACAAGAGAATTAAGTTTACCACTGTAATGGTTTTTTAAAATGGCCAAAATTCTCAAGAATATTGACCAGGACAATAAGTGAACAACCTAATTGTTAAAATAACCTGAATAATATAAATTTTACAAATAGGTTATGTATGACTAGTTTTTAAATTGGTGGTTTATAGTCGAAATTACTTTGTAAAACATTTTTCAGGTAATTGCTACAATAAAGTTAATAATTATTTCTTCAAGATGACTTTTAGGTAAACTAAATAAGTAATCGACTATTTGGTTGAAATTAAGTAGATAAAATAGGTATAATTGTATAATTTTTCTACGATATCGACCTAATATTACTTTAAGGTAGAGTAAATAAAACATCAAAATGGGTTATCATAGAGGTATAAAGTTACCAAAAATTTTTAGCCAAATCTACCTAGTAGTAGGATATTCTACAATACGTTGCGTGCCATTTTGCAATATGCGTCGTTACCTTTTCAGTAAATGTTAATTTCAAAACACTTATATAGGGATTTTTACTAGCTCAGTGAAATTTAATATCAAACATTACTTACCTTAAAAATTAAAAGCAATAAATGAGCACATTGACCATATTCTTCTCAGTCGTGAATTCGGCTTTTCCAATAGACACCTTTGGGGTAATAATTTTTCTAGGAAATGTTGGGCACCAATAATTCTCTTTTTTTATTTTTAAAAGCTGGTGAGAATTATAAACTCTAGCTTTATTAATAAAAAGAAGTTAATAAAAACTTATACAGAATTTAGTGTGAATACTTTTTTTATATCTTCTTCAACACCTCTAATCGAGACTTTTAACAAAAATACTCGATTCTTGCAATGTACGATTTTTTGAGGAATATTAATTATTTGCCTGCAATACGTATACAAAAACATTTATTGTTGGTTTCCATAGTTTCATCTAAATAAAAATATTATCTTATTTTAACACCTAATCTCTTGTTAACGATTAAAAGTGTTCTATCTGACTCAATAATTGAAAAAACAAATGCGTGGTTTATTAATATGGCTGTACAATATACCAATGCAGAATATACCGATATGTTCTGCCTTGTTAATTCAAATGGCCGTATCTGTTTAATACTTGAACGTGAGAAAAATCGATTTTCCCACAAAAATCACTTACGCTCAAATATCTATTTTGGGTTTTATAGAAGATACATTCCTGAAAGTTATAGAAATGGACAAAAAATTCATTGTTGTCATGCGTAGTGGTCATATCTTTATTTCAAGGAAAATTTCAGTTACGGTCATTTGAATTAACACGGAAGTGTTACTGACATTAGGATTTTGTGAAGGAAATGCTCGAGAGAGTGTCAGGGAGTACTCTGAAAGGTTTCCAAATCGTCGTGTACCTAGCCACCCAACTTTTGCTGCTGTTGAGAGACGTCTTCGGGAGACCGGTTCCTTTGTTCCCAACACTGTTGATAATGAAAGAGAACGTTTGGTAAGGATTCCTGAAGTTGAAGAAGACATTTTATAGGAGTAAATAAAGATGTCGTTCATACAGTGCTTGGAGAACAATTGCTATATCCATACCATAAGAAGCCAGTACAAGAATTATTAGTCCATGATCCTCAAATTCGTTTGGGTTCTTGTCGATTTGTTAATATGCAAAGAGAAAGAGATCCAAACTTTGTCAAGAAGGTTCTCTTTACCGATAAAGCGGGTTTTACAAGAAGAGGTATAACTAATACCCATAATGAACATGTTTATGCTGTTGAAAATCCGCATGCAATAAAGGTAAACCATTTTCAGCACGAATTCAAAATTAATGTATGGGCTGGAATAATTGGTAATTTCATTGTTGATCCTGTCATACTTCCACGAAGATTAACTGGAGAAAATTATTTGGATTTTCTACAAAATACCTTTCCAGAATTGTTAGAAGATTTACCTCTCCAACGTCGGAGAGATGTGTGGTTTATGCAAGATGGAGCTCCACCACATTTTTCTTTAAACGTTAGAAACCACTTGAATGAACAATATCCACACAAATGGATAGGCAGAGGTAATGACGCACCTGTAAACTGTCCACCACGTTCCCCAGACCTAACACCGATGGATTACTTTCTATGGGGACATCTGAAATCCACAGTTTACAGGGAACCTGTAAAAAATGAGGAACAACTCTGGCAACGTATTCAAGATGCAATAAACAATCTTAGAGGTGATGATGAAGTTATGGAAATGATACATTTTAATTTTCTTCGACGTATAAATCTTTTTATGCGTGAATATGGTAAACATTTTAAACAATTTTTGTAAAATCTCTATTTTGATTATGTTATAAATAAATATTTTCGTGAAACCTATACACTCTAAATTATTAAAACAGAAATTTAGCGAAAACCATGAGAGTAATCGAGTCTTATTAAGAGCACCTTTTTTAAAGTAAATAAGTTGCGCAATCTAAATTTCATACTCAAACTCCTTTTATTCCATTGGCGTAGAATTTTTAAAGGTGCAATTATTTAAAAAATCAAGTTCTACGCCTATGTATTATTATCGGACAAAATTTTAATACCATTTTTTTTTGCCACATAAAACTCTACCAATATACCAAATTTCAGCAAAATCGCATATTCCGTTTTAAATTTATATGGGAAAAACCATTTAAAAATTGTAACTTCAAGGCCCTCTGGAGCCCAAACGAAGCAACTTTGTACTAAGGTAATTTTACTTAAATCGACTTATTTTGGTCTGTTTTTGTAAAGACCTTTTACAGACACCCTGTATATCTTTATTCCAGTTTGTGTCTGTGTAATATTATGTATTGTGATGGGACTGATTTGATAAAATAAACATTTAAAACATTTTAGTTCTTATTTTATTTGCCAATAAAAGGTATTTAAAAAATATATTTTTTATTTGACATCTGTGACAAATTGTAAAAATGAATAAACTTTCAATAAAAACTAAAAAATTATAGGTAAAGTTTCATATAAAAAATTTTTACACAAAAATCAATGTCAAGCATTCTACATAACCTGATATATATTTAAAAATAATCTCAAATTATGAAGAAAAGTCAGTTTACAAATTAATAATGTTTATAGATGGTTTTCAACGTATTAAAAACAAAACAAATATCAGACTAACTAAAATATTCATTTATTAACAGTTGTAGTGCTTGAAAACAGTGTGATGTTGATAATAATAACTACACTTAATACAAACTCAAATAATAAAAAAAAAAACAGCGATATTGACTCTTGTACAAAGTTTTGATCCGAACTTACATATGATAAAATTATTAGAAAAAGTGAACACCCATTTTCAATTACCACAAGCCGCCATTGCCTGTCACATAGTTTGGGTCTTCGCCCAGTTCTTCCACTCCGTTAATTTTTTTTTAGAAATTGACAACATTTGCGCAGGTTAAACATCGGTGTATATTATATCTCTGGTCTCTTTTATCTAAGAGTAAATATTAAACATTAAATTATGGATACGGATTTATTATTCATTTTCAGTCAGTTTATTGGAATTTTTCAGTCTATTTTTTTTATTATTAAAACAAAATATAAAACAAAATCAGTTTCCAGTGTTAAAATCTTAGATAAAATAAACAAGTTAAAATCAATAATTTGCAAGAAATAACTCTACGTGCGTTGAATGTCGAATGTGAAACTCAGAAATAGAAATTAACCAACTTTCTGGAAAACCACTCTGAACTAGTGAACCGTATAGATATCATTCGATCAGGATTAAATTTTAACATTACTAATGTGATCCGAAGTGAGAAAGCAGAAGTTTGAGAATAATTTAGCTTGTGAGGGAACATTGTTGCTTTTAAGCACAGATGTACATTCCCAGACACGTCGAAATTGCGGTTAGGTACCCACTTTCTACGGATGAATTCCCTGAAAGAACTGAACCGTCTGATGTAAGGAGCTTATTCCGTATATATACACACACCGCTAGTTGTAACACGCCGATTTAGAACTATTGTCGAATCAATATCAGGCCATAATGCTCGTGATATAGCGCGATTATTTTCTGAAAGTTTTATTTTAAGTTTCTCGAAGGAGAATCATTTTAACTTTGCTTTACGTTCAGAGAATATAGCTGGAAATTATTACGTTTATGGCAAATTGCCTCGAACAGTATTACTTCAATAAAAAAAGATTATGCAGATAAGCCGGAATCCACACTGCTTAAATGACTTGTAGATGAAACGGTGATAAGAACCTCTATTTGAATAAGTATAGCTATGAAAAGGATTCATATTAATACTAGACCAAAGAAAAGTATGGGGTAAAATTGGTAATTTTCTACCAAAAGTACTCAGAAAAATCAATACCGGTAGAAAATATCGAATCAACTAGTGAAAATCAAGGTCGTATTCATTAAAATCATATCTATCAAATAACTAACTACAAGAAAGGTTCCTATAATGCATTTTTATTAAAAAATTCATTCTATGCTACTTGAATCGGAACTAGATTCTGAAAAGGTTATACTAAAATTTAATGAATATTATATATTCAAAATTATAAGGGTGTCTGTAAAAGGTCTTTACAAAAACATACCACATATTCCTTAGACCAAAATAAGTCGATTTAAGTAAAATTACCTTGGTACCAAGTTGCTTCGTTTGGGCTCCAGAGGGCCTTGAAGTTACAATTTTTAAATCGTTTTTCCTATATAAATCTAAAACGGCATATGCGATTTTGCTGAAATTTGGTATATTGGTAGTTTTATGTGGCAAAAAAATGGTATTAAAATTTTGTCCGATAATAATACATAGGCGTAGAACTTGATTTTTTAAATAATTGCACCTTTAAAAATTCTACGCCAATGGAAGAAAAGGAGTTTGAGTATGAAATTTAGATTGCGCAACTCATTTACTTTAAAAAAGGTACTCTTGATAAGACTCGATTACTCTCATGGTTTTGACGAAATTTGCATTTTAGTAATTTTAGAACATAAACAATAATTATTAAAATACAAATTTTGTCAAAACCATGAGAGTAAATCGAGTGTTATCAAGGGTACGTTTTTGTAGTAAATGAGTACCCAATCCAAATTTCATACTCAAATCCCTTTTCTGCCATTGGCGTAGAATTTTTAAAGGTGCAATTATTTATAAAATCAAGTTCTACGCCTATGTATTATTATCGGACAAAATTTTATACGATGAAAAACATAAAAATGTACTTTTTTCATATCTTCTTCAACACCTCTAATCGAGACTTTTAACAAAAATACTCGATTCTTGCCATGTACGATTTTTTGAGGAATATTAACTATTTGCCTGCAATACGTATACAAAAACATTTATTGTTGGTTTTCTTTAGTTTCATCTAAATAAAAATATTGTCAAGTTTTAACACCTAATCTCTTGCTAACGATTGAAAGTGTTCTATCTGACTCAATAATTAAAAAAACAAATGCGTGGTTTATTAATATGGCTGTACAATATACCAATGCAGAATATACCAATATGTTACTGACATTAGGATTTTGTGAAGGAAATGTTCGAGAGAGTATCAGGGTGTACTCTGAAAGGTTTCCAAATCGTCGTGTACCTAGCCACCCAACTTTTGCTGCTGTTGAGAGACGTCTTCGGGAGACCGGTTCCTTTGCTCCCAACACTGTTGATAATGGAAGAGAACGTTTTGTAAGGATTCCTGAAGTTGAATAAGACATTTTAGAACGTGTTGAAGAAGATCCAGAATTAAGCACCAGACGAATTGGAAGAGAACTAAGAGTAAGTAAAGATGTCGTTCATAAAGTGCTTAGAGAACAATTACTATATCCATACCATAAGAAACCAGTACAAGAATTATTAGTCCATGATCCTCAAATTCGTTTGGGTTTTTGTCAATTTGTTAATATGAAAAGAGAAAGAGATTCAAACTCTGTCAAGAAGGTTCTCTTTACCGATGAAGCGGGTTTTACAAGAAGAGGTATAACTAATACCCATAATTAACATATTTATGCTGTTGAAAATCCGCATGCAATAAAGGTAAACCATTTTCAGCACGAATTCAAAATTAATGTGTGGGCTGGAATAATTGGTAATTTCATTGTTGGTCCTGTCATACTTCCACGAAGATTAACTGGAGAAAATTATTTGGATTTTCACTAGTAATACCACTAGAGGTCAAAACATTTCCTGATATTAATTTGACCTCGCGTGGTATTCGGTAAGAAAATTCCACGCCGAATTATGGTTGAAAATTAAATATTTTTAAAATTTATTTTTCGTTTCTCAACAATGCAAATTATTTTCTCCAAGTCACCAGTGAAACATAAAAGGTGTTGTCGCCTTGATTGTTGAGTTGTCATGGTAACTAAGTGAGACCCTAACCTCGAATATAATTTCAGTTTTGAAGTTGTCAAGCGGCCCGACGTAAAAAAATGTTTCGCTGCAATTATTTAGGCCTTCAAATTGCTTATTTCTACTCATTGTAGTTGCATGGGAATACCATTTGAAAATAGAAAATAGTATATTCTTTAATTTTACGTAAGTTTTGAATAACTACAAGTGGTAGAAAATTGTTTTTCTGCGTTTTTATTAACATGCGTTATGAGCGCTTTAAAATGGTATGAAATTCATAACCAGCGTCAGCAAGCATCAATCGTAGGAGGCTGTGATCATTGTATTTTGACAGTTCAAAACATTAAATAACTCGCGTTTTGTTGCGATAAAGAATATTGCACAGAAAGAAAAACCAACAAAATTACCTATTTGTTTAAAAATGAATCGATTTGAAAATCATACGCTATGCAAAATATGCGTGAAATTGTCTGATGTAATGATCAATCATTGCACCATGACTTACTTACTCGGATTAATAGAGGATTGTGGCTCCAACTTGAAAAACGAAAATTTGTTCCGAATTGTCCACGAATATTTGCACCTAAACTACGCAAAACTCAAAGTGCTGAATGGGAAAAAGGTGAATAAATTAGTGTCTAAATATTATATATATTTTATTAGACATAGACACATAATTCAAAGCATCCAAAGTCCTGCATTTTCGCCATTAAGAAGAAAAGAAGTGGCCGAAGAATATAGAAAACACCTTAGCATTGTAACTAAAATGTATCAAAACTAAACCTATTATGTGAACAAATAAAAACCAGTCTGTCAAAAATGGTCTGTTATTGTAAACGTCAAAAAATTTCCAGTATAATTCGCTGTTGGGTACCCCACAAGAAAAAAATATCCACTAAAATACCTCCGTTGCCATGGTGATCTGTCAAAAACACGTATTTTGATTGGTTCAAAATTACAGGTGTGGAATTTTCTACAAAATACGTTGCCAGAATTGTTAGAAGATATACCTTTTCAACTTCGGAGAGATATGTGGTTTATGCAAGATGAAGCTCCACCACATTTTTCTTTAAACGTTAAAAACCACTTGAATGAACAATATCCACACAAATGGATAGGCAGAGTAATGACGCACCTGTAAACTGGCCACCACGTTCCCCAGACCTAACACCGATGGATTACTTTTTATGGGGACATCTGAAATCCACAGTTTACAGGGAACCTGTAGAAAATGAGGAACAACTTTGGCAACGTATTCAAGATGCAATAAACAATCTTAGAGGTGATGAAGAAGTTATGGAAAGGATACATTTTAATTTTCTTCGACGTATAAATCTTTGTATGCGTGAAAATGGTGAATATTTTGAACAATTTTTGTAAAATCTCTATTTTGATTATGTTGTAAATAAATATTTTTGTGAAACCTATACACTCTAAATTATTAAAACAGAAATTTAGCAAAAACCATGAGAGTAATCGAGTCTTATCAGGAGTACCTTTTTTAAAGTAAATGAGTTGCGCAATCTAAATTTTATACTCAAACTCCTTTTCTTCCATTGGCGTAAAATTTTTAAAGGTGCAATTATTTAAAAAATCGTTCTACGCCTATGTATTATTATCGGACAAAATTTTAATACCATTTTTTTGCCACATAAAAAATTGTAACTTCAAGGCCCTCTGGAGCCCAAACGAAGCAACTTTGTACTAACTTTGTACTAATTTTAATTAAATTTATAATTAATTTTAGTAATTTAAGTAATTTTACTTAAATCGACTTACTTTAGTCTAAGGAATATGTGGTATGTTTGTACAGGCACCCTGTATAAGTATTTATTTTCTTAATAGTTCCGGACTGTAATGATAGGGGCGCTGAGTTTATAAATTTAATGTTTCACCTTTTAGTGTTGATTTAATTATTTTAGTAATAAATAAATAATGAAATAAAAAAGAAGTTAATGAATAAATCAAACGTTTACTCAAACTTACCGGATAAGAGAGAAAGGCAATCGTCTTCCTTATGTCCTGGGGATGAAACTTCTCTTGAAGTCGCGCAATGCGAGGTAAAAAAAATCGTATTAACAGGTTCACAAAAATTTGCCGGTTGCAATTAATTTTAAACTGTATAGTCACGATAGCGTGTTCGTTCTCGTTGTGTGTGGCAGTTCGACCGACTTCCAAAATCGGTGAAAGACAAAAAAAGGGTCCAAAGTATAGAATTAGGACGGTTGATTATTGGGAATAGGGAGAATTGGAGAAATATGAATCAAGTAAACCTTTACCGTAATTAAATATAAAAATTATTAAATATTAATATTAACAAACGCAAAGCGGTTATAGACAAAATATAAATAATATATACCCAAATAAAAATAAATATATATGTCATGGGTTTCTTCTTGTTATTAAATTTTTAAAAAACAACACTTAAACTTTTTAACACATTTATTTAATACTTGTTTTAACTTAACTTTTACGGCAAAAGGCAAAGCCGGGAATTTAATGTTGAATAATGGTTAAAAGACAGCTATGGCTTGAAGACTACTAATC
>OV651823.1:38270440-38287440 GCA_927349885.1 Psylliodes chrysocephalus
TCTTTTGTCTTTTAAATCTTTTAAATTCTTAACCTATTTTATGAATTATACCATGATTGTATTTCAACACCATATATATTTCACTACATTTTAATTATAATTTTAAAATTGTAATTTATTTCTCAAATGGGCTTGCCCTTAAATAAATACATAAATATCACACAGGATATTACTAAACTTGCCACTAGCAAATATGACTATGTCGTCGGCATAACCTTGACAGGGTATGCCAAGGTCAGTCAATCTGCATAGAAGTTCGTCTACGATTAGGCTCCACATTAGTGAACATCCTCTGGTTGTGCAGATGGAGATGGTGTCCTGCCCTATCTGTGTCTCTGCAGTTCTCGTAAGCTAACAGCTGAGCCATCCATCTGGATGTGATGTTATCTACTCCTCTGTATGCAAGTGCTCTTTCCACAGATTCGTGTAGCGTGTTGTCAAAAGCTGCTTCTATGTCTAGGAAGGCACACACGACCGTTTCTTTGTTTGTCAGTGCATCCTGGATTACGTCAGTCAACTGTACCAGGGCAGTTTCTGTAGATCTTCCTGCTCGGTAAGCGTGTTAACTGTGGTGAAGTGGCACCTTCTCCAGGACTTGCGTTCTGATATAATTATCAACAGCCTTCTCCATTGTTTTTCATACAAAGGATGCGAGGCTGATTGGTCTGAAGGATTTAGGATGTGTGGTATCCTTTTTCTCTACTTTTGGAATAAAGATGACTCTGGCCCTTCTCCATGCTTCTGGTATATATACTTTTAGCAGCTGTATTCCAAGAATGTTAAGATTAGCCAACACTCATAACGATCTTGAGATATTTAATACCCCCTTTCATAAATTTATAAAGCAATTACTTAGTACTGAGCTTTTAATTTTAATTTTTGATCTTTATTTTTAATGTTTAATGTAACTATTTTATTCAACCTTATTGTCTTTTGTCTTTTAAATCTTTTAAATTCCTAACCTATTTTATGAATTATACCACGATTGTATTTCAGCACCATATTATTATATTATTTCACTACATTTTAATTATAATTTTAAAATTGTAATTTATTTCTCAAATAGGCTTGCCCGTAAATAAATAAATAAATTGCTAACATTCTCTAACAACCTGTCAAACAACAGCTGTTGATAGTAAAGGTGAAATTTCTAAGGCGGGTTGCGACCTTCATACTTGCAATCATAGCCATTTTGGAGGCCATTTTTATTCGAAATTAGTAGCCAAGCCTGCCAATTTATGAAAAATATATAAGCAATTTCTTAAAAATGACTTTTTTATGGTGGTGCTAACTTAAGTGTACTACTATTTCGCCCCTAGCCACAAAAACACCTTCATCAAATTTATTGGCTCTCTGTCGCAACCCCATAGAATAATTAACCGGCCATTTTATTTGGCAAAAATCAGAATAATGCTTGGCTGTGCCTGTCAAGTATCAAGATGTCAACTGTGATGTGTGAATAGCTCTTAAATGTCAAATTATTTAAAAATCAAAGTCAGATTAGCTTCTTGTATTTTAGTTGTGATATTTCGAATTATATTGAATTTTTTCTAATAGATCTGATGCGATGGTACTATGTCATTTTTATTTTATAAATAAATATCAGTAATGTACTGAACATAATTCTGAACTAAAAGCCAATTTATTTCTTTTAACATAGTTGCAATACTCATCCTTCTGTCCTTTATTAATATTATATAAACTGGCGAAGTAAGGAGCCCAAATATTTTACATGAGCAGGCTTAAGAGGTAAAGGGGCCAATTATCATTGGATAAATTGCTGAAACAAGTTTTTAAACCCTAATCAAAAGGCGATATAGAATGGTTTTAAAAATCAAGGCTTATGGAAATCATCACATGGTTAAACCTAATTAATGCCAATGCCTCATAAACCAAAAAATTCAACGTCCTAATACTACTATCGGCTTTCAGTGTTTCATTCCAAGTAAAATCATTTCTCGTTTTTGTTACGCTATGAGTTTAGTCTCAGTCTCCATAAGGTGGGAACCACCATTTTAGCGTCTCTCGAATTTGATTTTAAAATCTTGTTTAGCTAATTTCGTAATATTAACATAAAAAGTACGTTTTTCGCAATTTTTTCTTAAGATAAATCCGAGAAAATTGCATTTTTAAATTTTTTGGGCCGTAAGCCCTATGGTTTTTTAAATGTTTAAAGTAATACATTTACCTAACTTTTTTGGATTTTGCGGCAATATTTTAGTACACGCTCTATGCAATAGTACCAATAACTCGTTTTTTGAAAATCGTGCCCTTCTGCACGGTTTAATTTTGAATTATCTTCGGTTTTATGATCTCCAAAATATTAGTTTACAATTCACTAACAATTCAGCTTAGTCCCCTACAGAATTCATTTCTAGAACAATTTTGTTACAAATAGCATCATAATATTATTCATATATCTAATAATTGCAAAATATAAAAAATATTTATATCAAAAGAAATAATGACTTAATAAAATATTAAATAAGATTAAATAAATTATATAAACAAAAGAAAATGTGTCCACCTATATACGGCACTTGAGATGAAAGCCGTTTGATTTTTTATAATTTTTAATAGACTAGTACAGTTCTGATTCTCTGGATAGCAGATTTTCCGTATTTCTTGCAGCTATTTGACAAAACTGATGAGTAATATTATTATGATTTAATCGAACCTGATTATTATTCAATTATGAATAGAATCTATAATGGTAATGAATAATGCATAGCATTATCTATCGAAAATCATAATGTAATTGTGTAAATAGAGAAATTCGCTTCATTGGTCATTAAACTCGTAAGTTAAAACTCAAATTTAAAGTGAAATATATTGTACAAAACACAGAATTGGTATATTATTTTATGTCACACATTGACAAAAAGTGACAGGTTGGCTTCTTAAACTGCAGAAAGGTATTTATTTAATTAAATGAGATTCGAAATAATGAGTTAATCTTAAAACTAAATTAAGGAAAAATTATAAAATAAATCATATCCTTTTATTTAGATATATTCTATTTCATGTACAATTTTAATCATTATATTTGTCTTTTTTGAGAATTGTATTAGAGTAAATCTCTTATGGGAAATCCATTTTATTTTTGAGTTATAAGATTTCTCTATTATTTTTATGTTTGCCTTAGTTTTAATTATTCAAATATGTTGTCTGATAGTATATAATTAGTTCTGTACTAAATACTCGTTTTTTTATTTATCACAATTATCAATAATATTATGGTTTCGCTGTTTCAATTTATAATTCCATGTACAATTTTATGTTTTATTTTTTTATTCTTAAAATATTGTTTGCCAACATTAATACCATTACAATATTTCACTTAACAGTATATGGTGGGCAAATAACAAACACAAACGATAACGGTCTTCGTTTACAACAAACTACCCATAATAATAATAGCAAAACCCAGATAATAAATATAAAGTGTAACTTAATTAGCAGTATATTTGAATCTTTAGAATATTTTACCTAAATTAAATAAAGAGAATAAAATAATTAAATCCACTAGTTGAACATATTTCGGGCAGAGCGGAATTGTAAAACAATTAATAGTAGGTATAATTAAATCATAGAAATGTTTATAAAATCGCCTACAAGAAAATGATAAAGCTTAAATAATAAATATACATGTTAGCAGGTAAACAAATTTTTGTGATTACTAATTGTAATATTGTAGAGAACATAGGCAGTCAAGAGCGGGGAGTGCGAAGAACGAATGCGGTAGTAGCAGACCGTCGTCGTCTGCGCTTCTCCAGGCAGAAGGATTTAAGTCGCCTTGAGTGTCTAGTGCAGAGATAACCAGAAGATAACAAATATCGTACGGCCCTGAATAAGACATATTCTAAGGGACACAGTAGGGTATAATATCCGCTGTTGTCATATTAGTAAAGTGTATGTATTAAAATATTCGCCCAAGAAAACGATTTACCTTCCACTTGTTCGTCACAAGCTGAATTTTTCACAGATGAAAGGTACAAAATTAGACTGTGCAGAAGAGCACTATCATCAAAAATCCAGATATTGATACCACCGAATAGGGAAAAAAATACTAATTTATTGGTCAAATGCACAATAAAATCTTTGTAAGGAGTAATTGTTTATACTTATTTAAAAAAAAATTATTTGCATTAGCCCTTACGGCCGAAAAAAAAATAGCCCTTCAAAAATTTAGTTAAAAAGTCGTCTTTTTTAAATATACCACTTATTTAACAAAAAAAGAAGGCCTAAATGAAAAAAACATTCTTTATAAAATTTTTGCTTATGTGTTGACAAGGTAACAGAGTAAACACCATATTTTTTGCTTTTGAATTAACAAAGATATAACAATAAACGATGAGAGATGTCATAGGTTTACGCTGTAATTAATTCTCGCCGCCAATTTTATCGACTCTCAGTGCATCTTTCTCTTTATTTTCAAACGTAGCATAGCTCTGTTTCTCTCTACGTGCCGGCTGATGTATCACATTATTGATATGGTAGGATTTTTTCATTTTTTTATTATAAAACTTCTCGTTATGTTCCATTGGGCAATGTGTCATATTGTTAACTGTTTTTACTAAATAATTAATAAGTGTATGTGTTATATATTAAATTACCTAATAAATTGGGAAGAAATATAGACATTTTTGCATCTTTATTATATCTACATTTTTATCCTATTGTAGCTGAATATATTTTGATAAGTTATAAGTTTGCGTTTAAAATTTTAATTACGGATTTGTTGTTGCAAGTAGCAAAGACAAAATTGATATCAAAATAGGGAAGCCCAAAAGTTGCATATCATTTAAAGAATATGCTCATATATTATTTATAAATATTATTTTTAGAAATAAATTTAATGCTCAAATGATAAATGTGGTATTTGATCATTATAAAGGATATTCTATCAAAAATACAACACGTCAAAAGAGAGGATCCCATAAATCAATTGATATAGAAATTGACCGACCCAATATTCCACTTTCGCAACAATAGAACATGTTTATTTATTCGATATTTAACAAAAGACGTTTAACAAATTTTCTACCAGAGCAACTTCTTCAAAACTCCATTCAGCAAAAGCATATTCAATGTGTTACTAGTGGTGGATTCGCGAAAATCAATATGGGAAAAATTTTGAAGCATCAAAGGACGATTTTTTAAATTCAAATCACGAAGACGCTGATAATCGTATCTTATTGCACATATTGTCAGCCAAAAATTCGGGGCATTCACGCTGCATTATTTATTGCAACGATACAGATATTCTAGTCTTATTAATTTATTTCAAGAAGTTTTTGACTAAAGATATATAGTTCAGAACAGGGCGAGGAGACTCAAGACGGTTTCTAGCAGTAAATTATTTAAATTTGAATGAAAACCTTTTAAAAAATGTGCCTGCTTTTCATTCTCTGACCGGTTATGATACAACCAGCCAATTTTCCGGCTTTGGGAAAAGAACCTGTTGGAAAACCTACCTTAAACACCATTACTTTTTGGATGGATTTGGCACTGATTAGTACTCTGAAAACATATTCTCTAATCATGAAAGAATTTTTAAAAAAATTTATTTAAAACTGCCAATGTTACTTGCATTAACATTTTGAGGGGATTATTGGCCTCTCCAAAAACCATCGCTAAATTAACACCGACTGAAGACGCCTAAGACTACATTGTTTAAGATGTTTTTACCAGCTTAATATTTGGCTAAGCTCTTTAAAACTAGATGCAGCTTCCTAATGTTGAAGAGTATGGATGGAAAGTAGATCAAGATGGAAATTTGATACCCACTTTTAAGCAGTCCTGAATTTGTCAATAGGCCGCGGCCTAGGAGCGGCAGCATCCTAGGGGCGGCAGATTTCACAGGACGTTCATTCGATTTTAGAGGATAAAAGTCAAACAAGTTCACTGGTTTTCTCATGGTTTTTTATACTAATACGTTAAATGCCTTTAGAAACTCATTTCTATTAAAAAGTATCAAACCTAGGTACCTACTGCTATTGTACCTATTTTATCTATATTACGACGATTTGGTTCAAGAACGTGTGCATTCTCTCAGTCACATTTCCTCTAATAAAAATGCAGCGTGTGCAGTGAAGCCTGGATCAAACTCACTACTCAGTCTCTCAACTTTTTACGGAATCAATATCTGTCTAATATTTACCCTAACTTGGATATAGCTCTCCGCATCGCACTTTCCACTCCGGCTATAAATTGTTTTTGAGAAAGGAATTTTTCCTGTTTAAAACGCGTGAAACATGAGGTGTAGGAATTAACTACACCAACGCACACCTTACCTTTCGTTTGGCCCGGTTTAAAATCCACTGCACCTTCCTGTCGGCTATGTGGTATCCACTGGTGGATATTTTTTCCACCAGCTATTTAACAGGAGTGTATTACATTCTACATATGTATCAGGAATAAGGATGAAGTAAACTAGGTAAATAAGGTGGTGTAACTGGTGAACGAAAGAATCTATTATCAAAAGTTTTCATTGTCTCTAGAAAAAATGAATTCTTCGGTACTTTTCTATATAGAAGCAGAGATAATGAACACCATAAACTATGTTTTGCTACTAAAAAGTCCCGTAAAAAAATGTAATTTTTGTTTCTTTTTTACGCTCTTTCTTAATGACTAATTCATTCGTTTATTTAACTTTAGTGCCTTCCTTACTACAAATGGAAAATTATTATTTTAGAAAGGTACATGGGACGGTGGAAATAAAGTGGCCTACACTCACAAAAAATATAAATCCGGCACTGCTTTTAAGACTCTGCCCGACCTGCCACCAGACATAACAGAAGTTACGTCATGCAAATGCAAAAAAGATACTATTTTCTGTTCTAGACTGTGGAATAGTGTGGAAGCAAAATTTGCAAATGCAGGAAAAAAATATTTGCTGTATCGGTTCCTTCACCTGTATGGCACAGAAAAACTGCAAAAATAGTTTGACCACAGCCGCTAATGTTTTGGAAAATGTTGATTCATGTGGTGAATCTGATTCTGATTAGTTTGAAAGTCTTGTAATTATAAATTTTAATATTATTAATTTATGCTTTATATACTTCCTTCCAATTATTATTATTATAATTTATTTACATTGGGGATTTATTGTATTTTGTAAAGCAATAAGCCTTACTGTTTATAATCGATACTCCAATAAATACCTTCAATAAATAGTTTATATTTTCTTATTTTTCATTTTCCTCCAAAAATAAAAAAGAATCTTGAAGTAATTAATATACCCTATTATTCATAATCCCTGTATAAAATAATATAAGAGAGTCATCCTGATTGCATACATTTCAATACTGAGAGAGATGCATAGAGAGTCGAGAGGCTCTGCCTTTAATGTTTGCTTTCTATGACATCACTAATTGTTTATTGCTATATTTTTGTTAATTTAAAAGCAAAAAATATGAGGAAAGAACTTTTACCATGTCGATACATAGGCGAAAGTTTTATGAAGAATAGTTTTTTTCATTTAGGCCTTCGTTTTTCGTCAAATGAGAGGTATATTTCTAAAAGAAGATTTTTTATACAAATTTGTAGACAGTTGAAACCGAGATACTGACGTTTAAATTTTTTTTCGACCATAAAGGCTAATGTAAATGATTTTTTTAAAATAATTATAAAAAAATACTTGCTACAAAGACCTAATTGAGCATTAGAACAAAAAATAAGCATTTTTTTTTTTCTATACGGTGGTATCAATAACTCGATTTTTTATAATAATGCCCTTTTGCACAGTCTAAATTTGTATTACCTCCGGAATAAGGGTTAGATTATCATGTACTTGCATCCCTGAAAAATTCAGCGTCTAGAAATAGAATGTATCCAGTGTCGAACTAGTGTTGGCACCGTGAATATTATATTTAATCAATGACTGTTATCTCTGGTCTAGTGTGATCAGCTTTTATTGCTGTTGGCTGATTCTCACGCATTTTGTTCTATCGGTAATCATTTGGTAATTAATTAATTATTTGACTTAATAAAATCTAATATACAGTGAGCATCATAAGTCTTACCCCCCCCAACTAACTCGTTACTGGAGTCTTGTTAGGAAAATCGCCGAGACAGGTCGATTTTTGTTTTCTACAATGTACATTTTTGTATGATTAGTTTACCCTTAATTTCATCCCTTACTGGAGGGGAACAACCCTTTCGAAAAATTTAAACGGCATGGGTGGTGAGTGATAGCTCATTTGAAAGGGGGCTTTATTCTCTATTCAACCGTGTAAAAAAAATTAAATTTGCTTTATTACGTGTTGATTTATTAATGTTTAAAAATAACAAAACTTCACAAAATAGGAAAGCAACTAAACTAATAGTGACCTTCTAATGGCAAAAAGTCTTACTTCACGTTTGAACCAAAACAGAAATCATGCAGGGCCGAATTTGAATTCTAAGGATGAGTGCGCTACGTTAATTTCCGTTATTCTGAAACAACAATTAGTCGAGAATTAATGAAGCAAATTTCAAATTTTTTTACATGGTTCAATAGAGAATAAAACCCTCGTTCAAATGAGCTATCACTTAACACCCCATGCCATTTAAATTTTTCGAAAGGGTTGCTCCCCTCCAGTAAGGGATGAAATTAAGGGTAAACTAATCATACAAAAATGTACACTGTAGAAATCAAAAATCGACGTGTCTCGGCGATTTTCCTAACAAGACTCCAGTAACGAGTTAGATAGGGGGGTAAGACTTATGGTGCTCACAGCATAATAATAAGAGGGATTATAATAGTAAACTAATATAATAAAGATTAAACGTTAAAAAAATGCTCTTAATGTATCGGAATCTCTGACTCAACAGTATAATTGAATTACCAAAGAGACTAACAAAAATAAATAAATATCAAAAAATAAATAATTTAGTGCTTGATTAAAAATAATTTAAATAACACACCCTGTCTATACATAGGTTGAAAATTAAAACATCACAAAATGAATAATTAAAAACATTGTTTAAAATAATTTAAATAATAGTATATAGGTACGTAGGTCGGAAATTGTAACATCAGATACTTAATAATTAAATCCATAGTTTAATATAATTTAAACAATAATTCAAAATTTTCTGATCCACAGTGTATAGTACATTATGCTGCTTTGACAGCCTCTATTAATTTTCGCCCATACATTTATACATCAAACGCAAAATTCCAAGTCGGTGTTTCGCGTACTTAAGAACAATTAATATTAAATTAACACGGCTTTGTTATAAGTACCTGACTACGCAGTAAATTTATTATGAAAATACTTTAATGAATCATTTAAGGATGATTTATGTGAGGAACTTCGAGACAGGTGAGTGCCAGTGTTCGTAAGAGTTCAATGGTAGCGGAACTTTTGTCAATGAATGGCTTAAAACTCCAAGCCAACTTACGAGGGATATGCCGAAATTCTTTCAATACCTAAAAAACTTTATGCGAAATATATTTAGATAGTCACAGTAAAAGGTAAACAGCAAACAAATAAACATGAGCATACAGGATATAATAATAATAATAATGTTTATTTACCAGCAATATATACATTCAGATACAATAAAATAAAATCCAATAGGAAATAAAATGTAAATGAACAAGAAATTTGTCACTGAATCTGCTCACTGTACAAAGTACAATGACAGATTGTGTGTGACAAAAAATACGACAAAATAAAAATAAATAAAACTTATAACAATACAATAGTAAAAATTTAAAAACATGAAGCAATTAAAATACAAATTATTAATATAAATAAAAGTTATATAAGTACAATCTTTACACTTTGATAATAAGTAAAATTTATTTCCAATACACCTCGGCATAAGTATCTCATACAACGAACATAACTTCTACATAGACAAAAAACATTTTTAAAATATTCAGATTCTTTAACGTTTATAATATACTTTCCAATTATTTAATTTCTATTTTTTTTTATTCGATTATATTACGGAAAAAAGATCGCGGTGTTTTTGTTCTAAATTCTTTTACACATCTTTTAAATTTGTTTACTGTTTTTATTTCTCGAAGCTCCGTTGGAATGTTATTAAAGATTTTTGGTCCCAAAAACCGATAGCTATTTTGTCCAATTGATTTATTCGTTCGTGGTAGCAAATAATTGTCTCTGTTTCTTGTATCATATTGATGCAACGGTGTTTGCAGATCATCTTGATTTTGAAATTGATGGGTGAGTGCTGCTTGACAGAATAACTGTCGTAAGTCAAATATCTGGGTTTCTTGATACACATTTTCAGTAGGATATCTTCTATTTTTGTTTAGCATTATTTTTAAAAAACTTCTTTGAATTATCTCGATTGGCTTTAAGTGCGTTTTAGTGACTCCACCCCAACCAATTGTTCCATAGCTGAGATGAGATTCGAAAAGGCTATGATACAAAATTCTCTTCTGTGGTAATTCTAGCATTGGTGATATTTGTATGAATTTAAATAAGACACTACGTTATTTGTTTAGTAAGTATTGAGTAGTTTTATTTTCAGGTAGTATATATGTGTCGTTCTCGATAGCGATATTTTGAAATTGAGGAAGACCAGAGGCTAGACTGCAAAAAGGTAGGTACACTGTTTTTTTAACATACACTAGTGTATGTGGACATGTGAGCAATCTCCCGGGTTTAAATGGAATACATAAAAATAATGTGACAAGTTTCTAGATCATTTTTCATAGTGCTCCTCTTACAAAGATATAGGGCTATAACGAACTCCATTGAAAATCCATTTTTTATCATTTTTAAGGTACCTTCTTGCTGTAATATATATTTTTTTTCAATAAGTACATGTAAAAAAATCAAACTAGGAAATGTAAGCAATGCAAAAAAACAAAAATAATTTTCATCGAAAACAGTTAATTTTATCGATATCGACTTTGTTTTACTTCCTTATAAATATAGCATGCTGCGATTTTGTTGCGCTTGTGTGGAGCCAAAAATATGCTAACAACGAGCAAATAAAGCATTTGCAACGTTAAATATAATCTAAACCCTAAAATACAACCATCAGATATAAAAATTTTTCAATTGTACAAATATGGTCCAACAAATATGAATTTTGAGCAAAAGCAAAGTATCTTTAATTTTGAAAATATCAAAGTTGATATTAATAATTATTATCACATACAGTTCATCAAATTTCTAGAGGCTTTCAACGGCTAGACAGAGAAAGCACTACTGAGAGGCATCGGTTGGCGGGGCCGACGGATTTACGCAATGAAAGTACACTCTGCGCATCAAGTATTTCACTATTTTATTCAGACGTAAATGTCAGATGTAAATTTCGCTAAAACATTTCTTTTATTTTCGTTTGTGTTTTTTGCTCATTACAGTTTAATAGAACCTAAGTATGGAGTTTAATAGCAAATTAAGAGGCCGCGTGATTAACAGTCAATCTCGCGAAATAATAGCCAATGTAATAGAGTTTATGAGAAGAGAAGGAAACTTTAATACCTTTAATACCATTTAAAAATGTAAATGATCGTGTTGCTGCAGCCACATGAGTATCTAAAAACACTGTCGTCCGCATTTCTGGAGAGAAAAAAAGAATCAAGAACCGTGAGATATCGGAATTTTCATCACCAAGAAAAACCATTAAAAAACCAAAAACAGTTAATGATATAGATGAAGCTGACAAAGGTATTTTAAAAAGAATTATTCTGTTCATGTTAATCTCGGAAAATATTGTTCCAACATTAAAAACAATTCTGACTAAATTTAGAGAAGCTACAGGGTACAAAGGAAGCTATGAAAGTTTAAGAAAAATAATAAAGTCGCTAGGATTTCGTTGGCGGAAAACAAAAACAAACAGAAAAATATTAATGGAAAGGTTTGATATTCAAAAGCTACGTTTAGACTATCTGATTCGTTTAAAAAGTTATCGAGCAGAGGGCCGTCCAATTGTCTACTTAGATGAAACATACATTCATGCCTCCCACACACACCAGAAAGCTTGGAGTGATAATTCAAATGAGGGATTAAAGAAACCAATTAATAAAGGTGATAGACTAATTATTGTCCATGCAGGAGGTGAAATGGGTTTTATTCCGAATGCCCGGTTAATTTTCAAATCTGGAACCAAAAGTGGAGACTACCACGATGAAATTAATTTTAATAATTTTTCTAAATGGTTGAAAGAAAAGCTGTTTCCGAACCTCCCTCCAAGAAGCGTCATTATTGTTGATAATGCTCCTTACCATAATGTCCAGGTAAATAAAGCACCAACGTCAACTTCTAAAAAAGCTGACATGCAGGATTGGTTAAGGAATAAAAATATTGCTTACGAAGAGGATATGCTCAAAACGCAATTATACAGTTTAGTGCTATTGCATAAGTCACGATTTAAGAGGTATGCAATTGAAGAAATGATAAATGAACATAGTTTTAGTTGTTTGCGTTTGCCACCGTATCATCCCGATCTTAATCCGATCGAATTAGTGTGGGCTTCATTGAAACAATATGTAGCTAGTAACAACACTACATTTAAGAGGCAAGACGTACAACTGTTATGTGAAGACTTTTTTGATACGTTTTCTAAAGAGGAGTGGCAATCTCGTTGTAATAATGCTAAAATGTGGGAATCTAAATTTTATGACAGAGAAGTTACTTTGGATGAGGCAACTGATAGATTTATAATTAACTTAAACAGTGACAGTGAGACTGATTTTGAATCTGATATGGAAACTGAAGAAAGTTTTTCGGAAGACCATTAAAATTATATCTGTACCTAAGATCAAAAAAGTATTATCTATTTTTACAACGAAGATGCACAAGAATCAAATTTTATTTTTTATTATTAGATAGCTATTTTTTGTTTCTGAGTTGTGTTCATTTACAGGCTCAATTTATTTCCGTTTCTCCTTTTTGATTTTATATGGGGTTTCAAGTTGTTTTTGACTTATTTCAACGTAAATCACAACAACACACTTTTTTAATAAAGCAAACAAGTGTTAAGAGGTATATGTACGTGTAAACTACAATTACAAAAAATTGATATGAAACCCATGAAACCACCAACAAAAATGTAAAGCTAGCTTCCGTACTAGAACATGGTGTCATTCGTCGAGATAATTTATCGTTTTGTTTAATAGATCAAGAAATGTAAATATGCCCCTGGTATTTTTTATAAAATTATAAGAGAAATAAATTTTTTTCTAAATAGTATAGTTTATTATTTTGTAGAAAAACAAAATTTCGAAAATTTTAGTAATGTTTCAGAAACAACCGTTATTAATAATAGGTACCATTTTCCTTAATAAGGTAGAAATAAAATATAAACTATTTCCACGATTTACAAAGGCCTACAAAAAAATTATAGGTATTTTCCGCTATCCTATAAAATTTATATTTTCTGACTCAATTTCAAAAGGTTGAAGGAATTCCAAAACACCTTTTATGGCATAATAATTATTTTCAATTCTACATACTATCTTTAGCTGCTTTTAAAAACGTTCTAAGAAAGTCCAATCAGACCAATTTAATCCCTAAACTATTCCACACTTTTAAAATTTAATTACCTAAAAATATTAAATACTATTTAAAATAACTTGTTTAGCAGACTGTACAATAGCTATCTTAGTCACACGTAGCGCGTTCTCTGTCTGGGCGTCGAACACCTCTAGAAATTTGATGAACTGTACTCGTAAAATTGTAGATATCTAAATTATTTATTATTTTATTTAATTTTTTCAATTCGTTTAAATAAAACTTTAAATTCAATTCTTAACGTCTTTTCTAAGTAAATTTTTTTGACATTTTTAAAAATACAGATACTTTATTCCATACCTACCTACCATACCTCGTATACGACCTTTACTTCATACCTACCTACCATACCTCGTATACGACTGTAAATGTTAATATTTAATGGGTGCATTTTAGGTTTAAGAACATGTAAAAATTTTTATAAAGAATAATTTTTTTGTGAAATGTAAAATAATATTTTCTCCTATTTGAATAAAACTTTTTGAGACATATTATTGCAACCCTAGTTAAGTTATGTTATAACAAAATTACTCATTGATCAATTCTTGATCAGATTGTAATATCAATAAACGCCCCTTATGGAGTGTTTTTTCACAAAAAAAAATATATATATACAAGGTGGCGCAAAATAAAGTACCCTATTTGTTTTTTATATAAAAGTAAGACTAATTAAAGAACAGTCATATTATAAATGAAAAATATTTATTTAAACTCTAAAAATTTATTTTGTTACACACTAAAAACAATATCGACCAAATGGCCACCCTCAGCATTAAAGCAATAATGAGCTCTTTTTAAAGCATTTTTCATAACTTTCTCCAACATTTCAGTTGGTATTCTGTCAATTTCTTCCCGGATGTTATCTTTTAAGAGGATTATTTACAAATACCGTATCTTCGAGAAAACCCCATAACCAAAAGTCTGGAACAGTTAAATCGGGAAACCTTGGTGGATATGCAATATCCCCGTTTTTCGAGATAAGGCGTCCAGGAAAAAGTCTGTTCAAAATGGCTATTGTCTCACAAGGCTGTAGCACCATCTTGCTAGTACTAAATATCTTCCTAATTAAGCTCTTCCATTTCCGGAATTAGAAAATCCAACAGCATGCTTCTGTAGCAATCTCCATTTACTGTAGTGGCTCTTCCCCGATCGTCCTCAAAAAAATAAGGCTTTAAAATTTTTCTAACACTAACGCCACACCACACGGTCACCATCCAGTCGTGTAAAATAGGACATAGACTATACAAAATGACACATACAGATAAGGACCACTGGTTTTTCCCAGGAAAGACTTTCTTTCACAAGTAAATTCCCACAGAAACTAACATTAAACTCAACTACCGATCTCAAACTTGCCAATATTGCCATATAATATCGTATGATAAGAAGATGGCGCGTAAATATACATAAATTATAAATTGGGTAATGGTGGCTAGGGCGTCGCGCTCAGGCAGCCGGACATCTGAAAATGCTTCGAATCGTAGTTCGCGAGTGTGAAATATATTTTTGTATGGTTATATCATATCTAATCACCATTGTAGATAGCTCATGTAAATAAAGAAATTTTTAAAGAAAGAAAGAGGGTAATAGAAATGGACAACAAAAGTGTAAAATGGTAATAATAATCCATTCCATAAGCTTTAGATTTGATGTTGTAGATAATATTATTGACAACATCTTCCGAAACATCATTAAAATAAACATCTTCGGCGAGGGGGTGGGTTGCTCATTGGTATAGTCTCTGCCTGTGGATCCAAGGGTCCCAGATTTGAATCCCACAGTTGGCCGGGATTTTTTTATTTAATTTAATTATTTAAAATTAATTCTGATGCCTTGGTAGGATTCCCCATTCGACCATTCACTGTTGGATTCTAATTAACAGTGCTGTTCCTAAAGTGGCGCTGGGAAACAGTAACAAAGCCTTCACAGAACACGAGGCTAATGACCTTAGTAGTCAATGCCGATGACACCAAATTAAAAAAAAAAAAAACATCTTCAGCAGTATTTTGTTTAAAATTGTTAAGGTAAAAATATTTTAAATCTATTTGTACAGCAGAATTATTAATGTTTGAAATAAAAAAATTGTTAATGGCATTAATATCTTTTAAATTTGGTGGTATTTCAATTTTTTTTGTCTCAATATATTGAGTTTATTAATTCTGACCATTTTCCCTTATATTACAAGTTTTAAATTTAAAATTTAAATAAACCCTTTTTTCTAGCTGTATTTGTGTAGTTTCTTAATTAATTATAGTAATCACAATTGGTTGGTAGTTGTATTTTGCGAAATTTTTGTAAATCATATTTTCAGTAATCCAAGAAGAATGTTTAATTAGTTTTCTAGTTTTTTATTTTTTTGGAGCATGTATATCTAAAACTGTAATTATGTAGCTATTTAAAAACTTTACTTCTTTATCAATATTTTCAGTAAAATAAATATTGTACCAGGGCATAGATGGCAAATAATTTTGAAAATATGCATGATTAATCTTTGTAAGTGACCTATATTCTACTTTAAAGTCTTTTTGAGGTACATTGTGAACATTTTTAAATTTGCAGTTTATGGCTGAATGATCCGCAACTAGATTATGAATAAAAGTTCTGTACAGAAATTAGTAATTAGTAATAAATAAGTCTAACAAGGAGTTACCTCTTGTTGATTCTTTAATTATTTATATTATATTAAATCTTTCAAGAATCTTGTTAAAACGAACTATAGTAGAATCATCAATATTCAACATGTCTATATTAAAATCTCATATACATATATTATGATCAAAATTTAAAAAAATGTTGGAAAACAGCGTTTCAACTTGATCCAAAAACAATAAATTATGGGTTGTAATTAACTGAACAGTATATAATTGATTATGTACAGTATAAATATTACAAGCAGTCAGTAAAATATTGTAAAAGACTCAGTACTTTTATAAAATATGATGAGTAAACAATGAATTTGGAGCAGTAAAATTATTATTTGGCCTGTATTTCTATGTTCACTTTTGTAACTATAATGGTCAGTAAAAATTTATGAAATGTCAGTATGAATTAGCCGGTAATAATTCTACAAATGGTCAGTAAAAATTAATAAATGGCCAGTATGCAGCAGTCGGTAATAATTTTAAAAATGTGCATTAAATAAGTAGTATTATGTTTTTAGATCGAGTGTTTCATGTTTTTGAGCTACCGGTTTGCAGCAAAGAAGAAACTGAAGATTTTGTTTTCTGTTTAAAACAATTAAGTCTGCCTGTCAGGATATATTTCAAAAATCAATTGCCCCAAAATACACTCGCGTATCGGAGACAACACTAATGATTTGTAATTGAGGTGGTGGGTATGTTTGTGTGAATGCGTCTTGTTTGTTTTCATTTACTAGCAGTAGTATTTTATAATCCATAGAAGCAAATTTCACATACATGAACAAATAATATTAATGCCGTGACAACAAGAAGACAAAGCAAAGACTTCTCGTAGGGTGGCGGCTTCGCCGCCACCAAAAAATTTTAATCCATACCT
>OV651823.1:38287940-38290440 GCA_927349885.1 Psylliodes chrysocephalus
TAACTTCGTAATATGTTTTAAACCATATTTATTGTGTATTGTGAACAAAGTCGGCAGGTTTTTAAATTAAGGAACATCAATTTAATGTTTGTTCATTTAATATTAATAATAATTGTAATGTGGTACATGAGCGGGCATATTATTTTATATCATGAGGATGAGGAGGTACATAGCAGTGAGTGATGGCCACAAATCTAATTAAATAATAAAAATACATCACCAGTATTTATTATTATACAGTATATTCATTATCAAAACGGTATAATAATAGGAAATTAGGATCTAATAAAAACTGCTTTTAAATATTTGAAATTTTATTCTAAATTATGTGTTACTTAAAAAGTTAATAATTTAAGTGTAATTATAAGTTGGTTTTTAAGTTTAATTATAAGTTGGTTTTTAAGTTTAATTATAGTTGGCTTTTAAGTTTAATTATAAAGTTAGTTATTTAAGTTTTTTTATAGTTATCTAAGTTTTAATATAGTTATTTGTCTTTATTATAAAGTTAGTCAAGCCAATGTTCTTTATTAAGTTAGTTATTTAAGTTTTATTGTAAATAAAGTGTATACTAACTAAACATTCATTTATTGTCGGAACAGCATTCTTCTTCAATCTGACCCTAAACTCACTCTTATCAAAAAATTCTTCCTTGAAGTGAATAGAGCACAACATGCTATTCGGTTTGGTCTTTTCCCACAAATTTAGACCAAATTTTAAGATATTGTGGGTCTTTTGGAAACCTATAATAAAAAAAAGTTAGGCATTCTAAAAAAAATTCTAAGTACACTCCTTATACTTACTTATGAAAACTTAAATTATAAATTTTCTTACGCTCTTTCACTGAAGAGTTTTTACAATTAATTTTGGTACACTTAGTCATGATTTTTATACAAATTAATAAAAAAAAAACACTTATTAAGATAGAAATAACGTCGAAATATTTAAATTTGAACAAAGTTCTGACAGCTCTTTGACAACTATGACATGACCACTAAGAGAGGGGGAAAGGGTGTCGTTTTTTTTGACATGTCATCTCCATAGTATTCAACCTCATTGCGTTGTAAACACAAGTCATGTTTTTAATTGGACATAGCGTCATATGACGCTGCACTTTTTTGGCCCTAAGCGAAAAGAAAAAGATTCATGGAGTTTTTCAATACAAATTTCACGCTTCTATGTTAAAAATTAACGAAAATATCAGTGCGTTTTTTTTTTTAGGTGACAGCTATTTTTTGAATGCTACTGTATGCATTATGAGCCTGACTGCATATGCCGCGGGCGTCTGTCAACGTGTTAAACTTAAAAATTACATATTATGCCTCTAATGTTAGTCTTATTTTTATAATAAAATAACCAGAAGTTCATCCACGATCAATCATTATATTGCAGTAAATAGCCAAGCAAGCAACACCTTCACACTTCTTTGCCACACAAATCCTATAAGATAGTTGCGAAACCCCCGAAATCCAATATACCGCTTACAAATTAGCACAGAGCTTAGAAATAGTTGAAACTAATGGGTTTAATTCTAGCAAGACGGCGGACGTGTTTACGTTACGAAACAACTTTGGATGCTCTGTGTGCTTAGAACAGCATAACGCATTGCAGAACACTTTACTCAACAAGAGATGCTGCCAATTTTAAAATCAACTGCACACTAGTTCGCCGAGAAGTCGGTTAAGGCGTGATTACATGAATGCTGGATTAATTATTTAGAAGAGCATTGCGGGGTTATATGTCTGTTTAACTCTGGAATCCTAATCTTATTTTACTCTAGGTTATAAACAAACATGCGATACTTTTCTTAAACTACAACTTTTTCAAGATATATGATCAAAGTTCGAGTAATGTTTAAAATAATTTATGTTCATCCTTTGGCTTCTTCTTGGAACATAGATATACAACAGAAAAATAATTGTAGAAGTATAATTAAGAATGAATGAACATACATGATGCTTCTCGCTAAAACAATGGCCGACTTAAACAGAAACAAATGGAAATATACATGGTGTTTATTGATAGGGGTAAGACAGTGCCATTTCGAATGATATGTTGTGGTGGATAATGATTTAAAAGCCATTCCATCGAATTAGTAAATGATTAGAGTCAGAGATAGTTTGGTAATTATTACTAGAAAATGTTGTTGATGAAACTCTTTATTTTTAGTTTTCACCTAAATTTATAATATAAAATAAAACAATTAAAAATACCAATTAGAATTATCTATCTATCTTCTATCTATCTATATAAAAGCCAAATACCACTCACTGACTCATCACGAGAACTGCAAAACTATAAGTCCGATTGTCTTGAAATTTGGCATAGTTACTCTTTTCTTGGGGATAGACACCCACTAAGAACGTATTTTATAAACAACACATTTTAAGAGGGGGAAACGGGGGGAGAAAGTTTTTATGCGAGTATTGAATTTTTAAAGGTAGGAATTTAAAAATTGAAATTTTAGCTACTTATAAAAAAATAATGATGTAATACAGTTATT
>OV651823.1:38295440-38307940 GCA_927349885.1 Psylliodes chrysocephalus
GTCCGATGATTTGATTTCTTACAATTCCAGCCCATAAATTGACCTTTTGCGGGTATTGTGTATGATGCTCACGCATCCAATGGGGGTTTTCTTTTGCCCAGTATCTACAATTCTGACGGTTAACCTCGCCATTTAACGTGAAAGTTGCCTCATCAGAAAAAATAATGTTTTGTATCAAGAGAGGGTCTCGGTGACATTTATCCATCATTTTTTCGCAAAATTGAGTTCTTCTATCGGGATCATCTTCGTTTAATTCCTGTACAACTTTGATTTTATAAAGATGCCATTTTTCAAGCTTTAATAGTTTGTGCACCGTTGTTTTGCTAACACCGATATCGCGACTAACTTTACGCACAGAAGTGTGCGCGTCTTCTTCAAAACTAAGTAAAACATCTAATGCTGTATCAGCATTTGCAGAGGGACGACCTGATTTGCGTACATTTTCAACCGTACCAGTTTCTGGAAATTCCTTTTCAATCTTACTGACTGTTGAACGCGTTATAGGTCTTTCTGGATATTTATCATTAAACAAATTGCACACTTCCATCTGAGTTCGCGATCTGTCTCCATACCCAATCATCATACGTATTTCAATTTTTTGTTTTACACTTAACTCCATTTCTAATTCAAATTAAATCTAAGCAATAATTAAAACATTCACGAATACCAAAAATATTGTAATACTAAACTGTCACTGAACATCAATAAATTACTAAACAAATAATGACATTTCACAAAAAACTAGGCGACTATGATATATGATATATGATAAGAAATAATTTCTTTCATATTCTGTCTACTAGATCACCCTGTACCAATTGGAATCAACATGTGATACATTTTTGGAATCAGCTCAGCTAGAGTAATCCGAAAATTGAGACAAAATGGGGGTGTTCCATTAAAAAAAAAAACGGTGACTTCATTACTCGAAAGTAATTCACCCTGTATATTAGATTATTATTTTAAAATACGGTAAATTAAAATAAAAAATCGACGTGTTTCAGGATTATTTCTTAAAATGGTCTGTTTAGCTAAAAATGATTTTGTTCCATACTTTACGGACACATAGTATAAGAACATAATAAATAGCATAAATTTGCTGACATTTTAATATTCAAATCATAACATTTAGGTCCATATTTTAATATTTGACTTATCTACGTCCGTAAATCTTAGCCTTAAGGTGTGATTTAAGTTAAAACCATTTAACCACTTTTAAAACAAAAAAAAAAACTATATATAAATAAAAATTATAAAATAATAAGTACATACCCTAGAACACAAACATATACAGGCTCTATTTCTATTAGAGTTGTACATAGATGATCAAAAATGCAATTCTGGTTTTTTTACCTCAACACAATACATTGCTATTGTCAGCTTTAGCAGTTAATTAACTTTTCCTGGGAAGATGTTGGAACGATAATAATTATTGTAATATCAGTCATTTTATTATTTTATATGTTTATATTTACATTTCCTAATTTTTGACTACTAAATTGATAAATAAATTCATAAAACCGACAAAATTCCTACCTCGTTTATCATTCGGCACTAAATTTCAGAATACGTTATAATCATACTAACGAAGTTTAAGATTTTATTAAAAGGGAAATAGAATTACCGTCCATTCCTATGAGTTTTGTTAGGATTTACATTGACCTTTCTGGCTGAAGAGGTGAAGCTATATCGTAATTTCCAGATGCAGAGAATAATTAAGAAACTTCGAAATCCAGATATTTTACATTCCACGTCTTGTTCCAGATTTTATGGTGCTGGAGAATTCTCAGTCCGTGAATTATAGTACAATCTTATTTATTTCGTTTAAAGTGTAAAAGTTTCGAAAGGAACAAGTATAGTTAAGTCTTTGCAACTATTTGATTAATATATTATGGTTTAGCATAATTGAAGAAGTAGAAAGTCTGTTAATTTAACTTAAGTTCGGTAACTTTTGAAATTGGATAGGTGTTCGTGGTTTTGAATTTTGGTTTCTGTTTATAAAGAAATCATTAAGTATAAGACAATTACTTTAATAAAAAAATTTGCAGTGTTCAGTACTTACAATCATCAGGGACATTGGAAATGATAATAGCTTCTTTTTCATATTTTTATTACCAATGGTTGTCAACTCATAATTTTTATATTGTTTCGTAAGAGAGATAATTAAAAGAAACTAAGACTATGCCACTATGTCATTTAATTATCGGGCGTACCTTAGAGTCACATCTATTTTCTCAATAAAATTCATCTTGTAAACATACATCGGGAAATGCAGTTGACTATTCATCTGGGCTACTGCTTTACAGTTAAATTTGTATTAGTAATTCAAATTCTGTAAACATACCAGGTTCAATCGAAATACTCATGAGCACAACTTATTATACTTCGATTGGTCACATCCGAATAGGCCACTCTAAAGTAATACTTCTTCTTCCTTTATTTGGGCTATATCCTACAGGATAATTTACTAATTTACCCAGCTAACAACAAGAAAAGTATCCTTGTCCTGCTCTTATAAGTCTATTTTTATGTATGAGAGAGTAATAAAACAGCATTTCTAATGCAGAACTTAGTACGGTTATTTTAAATATTTTTACTGAATAATCTAAATATTTCATAAAATTGTAATAAATGTACCTGAGTTATTACAAGTTTTGGGTCTTTTATTGCTCCTTTATAAACATAAGCTGTACATAACAATAGAAAAAGGTTTGAACAGGCCAAAAGCCCTGTGTATTAAAGATTACATAGCCGTATCTTAAGATTATTTTCAATAAGTACCTATTTGCCAATTTTGTTTTATTTTAATTCTAAGAATATCTCACATTAATCGAATTATAAGTAGATAAATACCTTTCCAACAAATTTCACCGAAAATGCGATTATAGGTTTTCCATTTAGTAAGGAGGTCCAAGTTGTGTATTCTTGACAGTTTACTAAATGTCGTTTAGTTGCAACTTGCAAGGTGCAGTGTGAATTCTAGTGTGATCATGGAAAATTTGGAAGGGCCGCGTAAACGACAAAAAATCGGTCCTTTAACAGTTAATGAAAAAATATTATTTAATTGTTTTAACTCATTTACAAACAAACATTTATGTAAAAGTGTTGATGACACAGTGGAATTAGTAGTACGCTTGGTGTTGGAAAATCTACGATTTACAGAGTTGTTAAAGAAGAGAAATGTGGCGAGTTTCAAACAGCACGTAAAGCTCCAGGAAAACCAAAATTTCAATTAGAAAATCTTTTAAAAGAAAGACTTCGAAGGAAAGTGTATGCGTTCTTCTTTAGAAAAGAATTTTTGACAGTAGACAAAGTTCTTGCCACGGTTCGAGATGATAAGGATTACCCTGAAATGAATCAAAGCACACTATGGAAACTTTTAAAAAAAATAGGTTTTCTATGGAAAAAGCATTCCAGAAAGTCTATTTTAATAGAAAGAAGCGATATTGTAGTATGGAGAAGAAACTACCTAAGGACTATAAAAGAAATGAGAAACCAAAGAAGAAATATATTTAATTTAGATGAAACATGGATCAACGAGGGACATATACTAAATAAATTTTGGCATGATGAAACTGTTACTAGTCGAAGACAGGCTTTTTTTAAATAATTTATCTACTGGTTTCAATCCATCATCAGGAAAGGAGCGTAGACTAATAATAGTACACATCGGTAGTTCAAACGGTTTTGTTAAAGGTGGTTTATTGACTTTTGAATCTACTCGTACCGGTGACTACCATGAGGACATGAATTCTGATGTCTTTAAAGAGTGGTTCGAACAAATTATAGATCTTCTTCCTCAGAACTGTATAATAGTAATGGATAATGTAAGTTATCACTCGAGATTTATAGAAAAAATGCCCACAACCAAGTGGTTAAAAAAAGTATTACAGAATTGGCTAAATTCAAAGAATATTAAGTTCCATCCCGGTTCTGTGAGAAAAGAACTGTATCATTTGTGTTCCCTTCATAAAGAGAAATTCAAAAAATATGAAATTGCAAAAAATTGTGGGATAACAATGGTTAGATCACCACCATATCATTGCGAAGTAAACCCGATTGAACTGATATGGGGACAGATAAAGGGAGAAGTTTCAAGAAAAAATAATTCTTTTAAAATGAGTGATGTTAAACAGTTGTTTTTGGAGGCTGTAAATAATGTGAAGCCTGAAAACTGGGAAAAGGCAGTAAATCATACGATTAAAGAAGAAGAGAAAATGTGGAAGTTAAACAATATTACTGATGAAATGATCGAGCCACTCATTGTAAATATTGGTTGCGACAGTTCATCTTCTGATTTCGATTCTGATTTGGATTTGTAGGTAAGAAGTAGTTTTTATATTAAAATTATGATTTATGAACGTAACGTTGTTTAAAAGTCAAAGTTTAAACCCTTATACCTACATAACCCGTTTGACACAATGTTCTTAACATACCTTGTGGAAAAATAAAACATTTTAGAAAAATTGCACTTTTTTACCTTCAGCTGTTTAGAAGTTATAAGCAGGTTAATTAGGTGAAAATATAAGTGTATACTCGAGGAATAACTTCAAAAAATATTTTAACTGTCTACTAAAAGAAGTGGTATGCCTATGGATTACGAACGCTTTATTATTTTAATACTCTCTCATACATAAAAATAGACATATCAACTGGATAACCTCAATTAAATTAATATAAATTTCAAAGTAAAAAGCTTATTAGACCTAATGTTACGACTAGAGTTATATACTGTGGCGGTTACGAGAGTGGATATGGTCTAATTCTAGCAAGAGTTGCTATTAACCGGTTGTTGGGCGCCATTGTTAGAATAACAAAATTAATTAAATTCAAATCACTTGTTTATAACTACCTTTAATTTAAATCGAATTATTAAAATATTTGTTTTATAAAACCATTCATCTTCCACAATTACTAAATATTTCTCAGGGGTAGGTCCGACTCTGTGGTTGCAGAGATTTATTTGTTTCATGCCAGACGGCGCTGCGATACGAGCTCGTCCGATTTTACCAATATGGTTACTTGTTATTTATGCTTGTGTAAAGTTTAAACCAAAAGAAAAGCGAATATAAGTGCAAACAAAGAACATTTATTTATAAGGAAGAAACAAACGCAATCTAGCAAGTTTTACCAAAACACAAGGAACAATTAAAGGAACAATTAAATAAATATTTTATAAGATTCTTCCAAGAAATCATTAAGTTTCATTCACAAGGTTCGTAGTAATAGCTAGTTGATTCACTGTTAATATTTAGATTTTAAATTATTCATTTTGATTACTTTTAGCTGCGAGACGAAACCATATGATTCCTTTTCTATTTAAATTAAAATTCCGAATGACATATAAATTTCTTACTTGAGCTGTCTATTTCGTTCAGTTTGATTTTAACAAAATCTAAATTAGGAGATATTTATTTGTCGTTAAAGTTAAATGTTAAAATTCATTATAAAAAAAAATTATTCACTACTAAAATTAAGATTCAATTTTTTTTTAAAATAGAACTTTTATCAAAGTTTATAGGCCTTTCATATTGTTAATATTTTGCAAAATATTTAAGTTTTTGTTACCTGAGATCTCATTTTTAATGTTTTAGCGCAAGAATATCACTTTTATGCACAGCTTGGAGAATCCTATGTCCAGTCTTGTAGAAATGTGTGCCCTTTCTGGTTCAAAGCACCACAGCAACGTTTGTGAAGAAAAAACTAGACTCTGTGATGTGATTTTGCAACGAAAATCACTTGTAGAATGGAAAATAGGTAATTTTCTACCCAATTTTCAGAAGAGATTTTTCAAATTCTCATTTTTTTCTTTATTCCACCACACTGTCCCAATTGTTCAAACAGTTTCCATGGAAACCGAACCGAAAACTCTCACATATTCCCTAATCAAGTCACTTTTGTCAGGTAAGTTGATGTATTAATTTTAATAATTAAAATGTCAGGTTATATACAGGGGGAAACAAAAGTATTGTCTTTTTCTTGGCTTTCACTAATAAAAGTGTTTCTTGTTTTGTTATCACTTTTTTAAATGTAAATGAATCATTTAAACACTTATTCTACTTCTTAAAACTATTTACAAGTATTTACAAACTCAATAAAATATGTGTTTTGTTGTCAGGCATAAAGTTTCTTAATTTTCTCTTATTAAGTTGAGTTTATTAGTTTAATTTGTTTATTGATCGTTAACCTACATGCTTCTATCTATTTATCATTTTTTTCCTAATTATTTAATGTTATAAACTTTATTCTTTGTAGATTTCCTGCACTTATTTGGAGAAAACTGTTTCCTGTGGATTTTTTTAACGGCTTGACTGATACTATGATACTACCAGTGAGATCAGTCTTATTTGTATGCAATATTCTCAAGGACTCATTTACAGGTTGCAAATTATTGTTTTATTTGTACTTCACAAACCTGTTAAAGCAAAATTGTAAGTATTGCGTTATTAGTAAAAAATTTTGTATGTATTATTATTTTATTCATAATTATTCTCATTATTTGAGACTTATTTCGTCTTTTCTTCTGGTCAAACTAATTCATTTGACTAAAAATGATGCACATTATTTATTAATTGTTGTTACTTTGCGGTTTGAAATACCAGGTGATTCATAACTTCAATTATTTCTTAATTATACATGATTTTGCGTTAATTTTCTTTAATTTCAACTTATAGATTTTATTGACCGTTACAATACATAGAGGGGCATACAAAGTTACTTGGACATCACAAGATAGGATAAAAACTTTTCCTACGACCACTTAGGAAAGTGACACATATCACACTATATAGACCTATGGAAAGTGCCCTATATCACACGCGTATGAATAAGAATTTACTTTCCACCCAAGTGAGAATATGCTACTTTCCGCAGTAGCTGTCAGAAAATGTCAAACACATAATTTCTATTTTGATCTATGTAATGTCCATATTAATACTAAAATCGATATGATTGTTAAATTATTGTAAATTAGATCCTAGATATTTATCTTTAACAATTATTTTTAAAATAATTTTAAAATAACTAAGATATATTTGCTTTTTATTCTGGTTAAACACATAAGCGATTAGATCAATCAATTACCGTAAGGCCTGTTAGCTCAGTTGGTTAGAGCATCAACTTTGCAATTTGAGACCGTCCAACGACCGCGATCGAATCCTGGCTGTGCCAGAATTTTTTTTTTATTTTTTTTTTATTTTTTTTTATTTGTTTAGAAATTATGAAAATTTAATAAATACGATTATTGTTGATTATTTTTTTAAATACATTTTAATTATTATAATAATCTGGTTTTACATTTTTTGATGAAATTATTTTGTGGTCGTAGGAAAAATATTGTACATCACTTGTGTGAAAAGTGATTTTCCACACTCGTGTGATAGTCGCACTCGGCTTACGCCTCGTGCGACAATATTTCCCACTCGTGTGAAAAATGTCACTTTCCACACTCGTAATGTAATATACTATTTCTCGCTCGGGGGCATTCGCCAAGCTGAACACAACCAGAAAACTGCCAACGGTAAATAGTAGGAGCACCCAGGACTAAAAGAGAGGGTAGAGTAATTAAGGTTATAATTAAATTTTAAGTATATTTAAAAATTTGATTACAATGTTTAATTTGTTATCATTGAGGTTACATTTCCGATTCTGACACCGTGGTGTCAATATTGAAATGGCGGTCTTAGAATCGGGAGCTATGTGTGTATGTGTTTCTGTAAAAATCTTAAATGAGAATGGCCATCGATTAGTAAATCTAGCCTTAATGGGATTATGCATCCTGTTAAGAAGTTTCAAATACATATTTTAATTATATTACTTGAGGGTATCCGATTGCCAAGAGCAAGGCAACACTACTCTCCCGTTTTGATAGTTGGGTAAATTGTCCTGTAGGATATAGCCCAAAAAAAGGAAAAAGAAGAATCATTGAGGTTAGCCAAGATAAATTAAATGACAAAGGGAGTAAATATGAAGACTAGAGATAGGAGTAAAGAGCTTAATTTTTGCCAACTCAGGGTATAATTCAACGTTTGTCATCGTATTTATGGGGCATTCTAAGATAATGTTATTTAAAAATTTGATTATAATGTTTAATTTGTTATCATTGAGGTTAGCCGAGATAAGGTCAATGTTAAAAGCAGTAAAGAGCTTAATTTTTACCAGCTCATAGTATAATTCAAAGTTTGCCATCGTATTTATGGGATATTATTCTAAGATGTTATTTAATGAGCTGATTTGACCACACACACAATATGGATCATCTTTTACTCCTATACGAAATAAGTGATATGGAAATAGGTAATGTCCTGTCCTTGTCCTAACTATTGTAGTTAAATATCTTTTGTCGTTGTAGGGAAAATTTACAAACCAAGCGATTTTATCAAATCGTGGAACCGCTTTAGAACAAAAGAAATTCTTCCTACTCTTGAGAATATTCCATTCTTCAAGCCATCTTGAATTTACAATGTTTCTGATGAATGGAAAGTAAGTATGGTAGTTTTATTTGTTATTCACTGGAATATTTAGAGATCTTTCTATATTTGCCAAAAATAAGGCGACAAAAAGGAAAATCATGAGTGAAGGATGGAAGTGTCAAAACGATCTACTCTATACAACCAGTTGCATAAAGTATAACATTAGCCAGCTGATTACGAAAAGTTGATTATGTCTTCAGTTACGAATTGAAAATAAATAGAAATGTCTTTTTTTTTTAGTTTTTAAATCGGAAAATCGAAAAATCGGAAAATTGAAAAATTAAAAATATTTATAAATTGAAATATTTGATTGGAAGTACCTAAAAAAGAATCAGTTTTTAAAAAGTGCTCAGACATTCTAGGGGTTGCTCACCCCACTGCTCGAGGACTGAAGTATAAATGATACAATTAGGAAAAAAATGTGTCCCCCTCTAAACTAAAAACGACGTGTCCGAGCGTTTCTTCTTTAAATCTAAGGAAACCAAGAAAAGGGAGGATAAATACTTTTCATTGGACCACACTGTATGTTAATTACCATATTATATCTAGGATTGGTTTAAGCTATTCATTTATTATAAATGGTACGTTTTAGAACGTTCCATATAAAAGTTGAAATGGTTTTGGCTGAACAGATCATCATATCTAGAAAGTAGATAAAATAGTCTAAATAAGTGGTCGCCAACCTGTCAATCGCGAGCTACCGGTAGTAGCTCGCGGAGGCAATTCTGGTAGCTCTCACAACGATTTTAATTTAAAAAATACAAACTGCAAAAATCAGATAAGCTTCCGAAAATTCCACAAAAAAATCTAATTGTCATAATATTAAACATAAACAGCGGCAACGTTGCGGTGAGCGATCTGCCGCTGACGCCATCAAGCTAGAATCGGCTGGAACCGACCAGCCAGACCAGCGCGTTAGTGTTCGAGAACGATCAGGATTGCTTTGAACGGGATAAATATGCACGGAGCGGCGACATTGCGCTTAGTTTATAACTGAACGCGTAACCAACGTCCAGCGGTTGGGTTAATAGAAAACAACAAAAAATAATATTATGGCAAGCAGTTGTAAGAAGGTAAAGACATACCACTTTCATTCGAAATGGGAAGAACAATACTTTTTTACAGAAGTTAAAGATAAAAATGTGTGTTTGTTATGTAATACTTCGGTCTCCGTTGCTAAAGAAGGAAATATTGATAGACATCATAAAACTGTACATTCTAATTTTGAAAAATCTTTACCACTACATTCTGCCGCCAGAAAGGAGAAACTAAAACAGTTAAAAAAGCAGTTAATTGGACAACAATCAATATTTTTAAGAACAGTCGACAAAAATAAGGCTGCAACTGAAGCATCGTACCGTGTGTACCAGATAATTGCACATAATAAGAAATCTTATGAAGACGGGGAAATGATAAAACAGGCGTTTTTAGAAGCTGCTGATTCGTTATTTGCCAACTTAAGAAATAAAGACAAGATAGTTTCAGCTATAAAATCTTTGCAACTTTCTGCTAATACAGTGATGAGACTTGTAGAAGTAATGAGCAATGATATTTATTTACAGTTAAGAACTGACTTAGATAACTGTGTTTATTTTTCACTTCAACTGGATGAATCAACAGATGTCGTTGACACTGCCCAGATGGTCGTGTTCGTCAGGATGGTTTTTAGTGATTTTACGATTAAAGAAGATCTTTTGAAGTGTATTCCACTGAAAGGACACACTACTGGACAGGAGTTGTTTTCTCATTTAAAAAATATTATTTCGTCCGAGAAAATTCCAATATCGAAAATGGTAGGCTTGACGACCGATGGCGCTCCAGCTATGGTGGGTTGTGATAAGGGTCTGGTGGTGTTATGTCGTAAAGATGAATTTTTTCCGCAATTTCTCTGTTACCAATGCATTATCCATCAGAAAGCATTATGTGGAAATTTCCTGAAACCAAACAACGTTATGAAACTGGTGGTAAAAATTGTGAACAAGACTAGAGCTCAAGCGTTACAAAGAAGATTATTCAAAACCTTGGCCGATGAAGTTGACTGTCAATACGGGGACCTACTCCTTCACTCTGAAGTCCGATGGTTAAGTAGAGGACGGGTGCTGAAACGTTTTAATGATGTCCTGTCTGGCATAGTTCAATTTTTTAAACAACGTGATGAACCGACTCCGGAACTAGAAAATTCAATCTGGCTTAAAGATTTTGGTTTTCTCGTGGACACTACAGAGAAATTAAACGAACTTAATTTGCAGCTTCAGGGGAGAGACAAAGAACTAGCGGAAATGATTTCTGATATAAAAGCATTTATCAAAAAGCTGGAGTTTTGGGAACAAAACCTAATTAACAGCGATGCCAAGCATTTTCCTATTCTTTCAGAAAAAATATCTCAAAATCCATTAGAACCCTATGACAGCAAATATCATGTAGAAATAGTTTCTACGCTGAAGAATAACTTCAAAAATCGTTTTAAGGATTTCAACGAAATGGCTTTAGTAGCGCAATTTGTTGTTTCACCCTTTATGGAAATTGATATCCAACAATTTGCAACTTGTGTTATGCAGAACTTTGGCGAAGACATCGCTGCAACAGAAATGGAAGTAATTGAGTTTCAAAATGATTTAGCCTTAAAATCGTTAGTCTCATGTACCAAATGTATCTGGCCTATTGTAAGTAAAGACAAATATTCAGTTCTATGTCGTGTTGCCTTAAAAGTGAAAGCATTATTCAGTTCAACCTATTTGTGTGAACCTTCTTTTTCCAATATGAAGTTTATTATGAACAAATATCACAATCGACTTACAGATGAACATTTGGATAATTGTATTCGAATGGCTGTATCAAATTTTACTGCAAACATTAAAAAAATTATCGATGAGTCTGAGTGTCAGCCTTCTCATTGAACGTGCTTTTTTATTTTTTAATGTTTGTGTTCATGATAGTGCGTTACTTTTTTGTTGTTATTATTAACTATTTTTAAATCTTACGTGACATGCCGTTGTGGCTGGATAAAAGTTTGTGTTTATTTTTTAAACACCTTCTTTTGGTAGGTAGGAATGTAGCTATGAACAATTACGTACTAGTAATATTAGTTATTTTGTTAGTAGTTTATTATTAGTACCTATGTATTATGTATTACCAGTTAAATAGTAAAATAAATACATATAATGATAAATTAACTGTGGATTATTTCATTTACGTTGCGTTACGTGGCTTCCGTGTGGGTAGCTCGCTGTTTATTCCAAAATTAACAAAGTAGCTCAACGCATTGAGAGGTTGGCGACCACTGGTCTAAATACTCATAGATGTGCCAATTTATAGAAAATTGGGATAGACAACTTAATGTTTTCACACACCCAGCTTTCCTATCAACAGCTCATTAATAAACAGCAATCTTGCTGTTAGTGAATTACGATTGTGATTAATGAAAATATTACAGGACTTTGTACTGGTTCCTTCGGAATGTAAGAATATTAAAATCATTTTCATGCATATCAAAAATGATTAACAGCTATCTGTCAGTAGGTATAACTGACCGCTAAGTTGATTTGATGTGATATGCATATCGACATCTGCAAAAATTAAAATTAACATTAATTTACATACAAGGTAAATAGAAATCACTTACGAGTTATAAGTTATAATCTACTCAAATGAATTGCAACTTGTTTAATAATGCATGCGACACTTTTTTCAGATAATACAATGATAAAACAAATTGTATAAACAAATTATTCGTCCTAGGTGACAACTCTTATGTACGAAGCAAGTTTTATGGTTAGTGTTTAAAATAATCATAAAGGTAGAGGGAATATGTGCATATATACAGCTCAGCACTCCCAGATCAGGTAAAATTCAAAAATTATAATTTGAATATATTGCAGATAGGGAAAATTTTCACAAAAGAAATTTTGAATGCCATCAAGTCACTGAAACCTAACTCTTCAATGGGTATTGATGATATACCTGCTTATTTTCACAAGGCTTCCGCAGAAATATTATCAATTCAGTTAAAACCAATGTTTACATTATTAG
>OV651823.1:38308440-38325440 GCA_927349885.1 Psylliodes chrysocephalus
AGATAAAGCAGGGCTCTTCTTGAGAAGGATAGGTGGTATTCCATCTGGACCAGAACCTTTGGAAGGATCGAGGTCCACATTTTCTTCTTTATTTTATCTGCTTTTAAGATATAAAATGACAGGTGGGAGCCAAATTTAACGGCTTTCAGGTGGTTTAAGTCAAGAGTGCTGTAGTTATCGTAGCAAAATTTAAAATGTGCAAAAGCATCAGCAATAGATAACGGTGTCATTAAAATATCATTGTTGTATTTTATGATAGAAGGCATATATTCTGTACATTTTAGACTATTAATAAATGTCAAAAAATATTTCACATTTTCCGAAATAACATGTTCAGTATTAGTATTTTACCTCACGTCGAATGTCGGAGTATGTTTTATAGTCTGAAGCATAGCCAGTCCTTTTAAATTTATTATATGCTCTGTTTTTTCCAGATATTATTCTTCTCAGAATATTGGATATTTTTTATTTTTCTTTTAGGAACATATAAGTCAATGGCCTTAAACAGGCATTTATAAAACATATCCACCATTATATCGAGATCGACAGCAGTGTATAAAAAGGACCAATTAGTTTGTTCCAAATATAAGTTAAGTTTCATAAAATCTGCCTGAGGATACTGGTACACTAATAGCTCATGGTTACTCCTCAATGGGCCATCGAAACTGAAACTTAAAATTGTTTCTAAACCAGGGTGACGGTAGGGATCTAAAGGTAATAAGGGCATTTGAGATTCTGTTACAGAAATGTCATTAAAATCGTCTGCGAAAATTAAGTCCAGGAATCTTCCGCGGCTGTTACGGATGGGATTCAATTGCTGAAACTCGAGGAAAAACATCGTTTCAATCAAAACTGCAGCCGACTGCTTTGGAATTCGATTGGGGACAAGAACATTATCATCCAAATACTACTAAATGTCCGGCAGATTAAAATTACCATATATAATAAACTTAGTATTTTCATAAATATTTTTTAAATTTTCACATGTGTGGCAGAAGGATTGATAAACTTCAGAATTCGAATATGAGGGAAAGCAAACGTTGTCCGGAATAAATTTACAGTTTTCTTTTTTAATATAAACCCAAATGTCATCGTAAGACGCTATCATAGGTGTGGATAATAAGGAAGCTTGTATAGTTGATAGCAATGCAACAAGTACTCTACCTCCACGATCACAGTCGAGCTAATTGTATAACCTATCACGTCGAAGAACTGTATATTGATTGGAAAAGAACTCAGAATTAACAAAAGAAATATTTAGCCAAGTTTCAGTTAAAGTTACAATTTCATAGTTACAGGAATTTGAACTCAAGGAAAGTTGGTTGGTTTTTGCCCGAAGCCCTCTGACATTCTGATAGTAAATGAACATGAATGTATTTTTCACTTTATTGTGATTATTTACAGAATCGATGTGTGGGGAAAATTTGTCTTCTCAGATGAAATTAACACACCCGACAAAGAACAAGATTCAGAATTGGAGATAGAAGTCCCTTTTAATGAAACTGATAAGGAATTGCATGTATGTGAAAGTATATATCGTGCATTCGGCAGAAGAAGTTGACATATCAAATTTTGTCAAAAGTGAGTTATTTATAGAAATCGATTTTGAATATTGTAATCTATCATGAGAAAAAATCTGATGTGTCCAACACATGACTTTCATATCTAGTTATTATAGGCTTTTTCCGGTTATTTTGTATAACCTATTGCAGAAACTCTATAAATGTTTAGAGGATAAACTAAATATATACATTTTCTACATTAATCTACCTCGAAACCTTTTTCTACAGGTATTCATTGAAAACGAAAATACTGAAAAATTAAAATTTACTTTTCCTCCAATTTTTTCATTACGGTCTATTTTAGAAAAATCATGTTATATACAAAAATTATAGAGATTGATATCGCAAACAACTTTAAGTTTAACAATTTTCTTAAAAATCAGAATTTTGCACATTTTGTCAAATTTCTCGAATACGGACCATTTCAGAAAAATTTGGCATAGAACAAAAATTATAGATAATAATATTGGAAGTAACTTTTATTTGAACAATTTTCTTCTCCAAATATAAATAACAGATATATTCCATAAAATATAAAAACGGCCTATCATAAAGTACCCCTCAGATGTTCCGACTTTGTCCAAAATCTAATCTTCTCACGTCAGGCCAAAATGAAACTTAAGTTTAAAATGTGTAATGTTTTTTCCTTTATCCGTTTTTGAGGTTTCTTCAAAATTCTAAATTTACATATTTTCTTAAATATCTCGAATACGGTCCATTTTAGAGAAATTATGTATAGGATATAAATAGAGAATTAAATTACAAATAACTTTTATTTGAACAATTTTTATAAAAAATTATTTATTTTACTTTTGTCAAATTTCTCGAATACGGACCATTTAGAAAAATTTTGTATGAAACAAAAAAATATTGATAGTAACATTATAAGTAACTTTTATTTGAAGAATTTTCTTCTTCAAACGTAAATAACATATATTTTATAAAATATAAAAATGACCATCAATAAAGTACCCCCCTAGATGTTCCGACTCTGTATTTTGTATATCTGAAACTTGGTTACACAATAGAATTGATGATGAACTAGTTAAATTAAAAGGTTACAACTTGATTAGAAACGATAGATCTGCTAAACGAGGGGGTGGTGTGGCAATATATTTAAAAAAATCAATTGAATCTATAAGGTTTTACTTATAGAAAATTTTGAGTCTATTGAAGAAATTTGGATATTATTCAAAACAAATAATGTAAAATATGGATTAGGTGTAGTTTACAGGCCTCCTAATAACACCAATGATATTTACCAGTCTTTTCTTAATCATTTCGAAAATGCCTTGATTCATGTTTACCCGGAAGTCGATAAAATGTTGTGTCTTGGCGATTTTAATGTCGATAATTTAAAACTTCAATCTCAAAATCTTAATGATCTAATATCTGTTCAGTTAAATCAAATTGTTTCTCATCCTACTCATTTTTCTAATAATAGCATAACTCTAATAGATCATAACTATACAAACTTCGATGTGGACTTTTGTGATGTAACGGATGTAAATATAGGTAGACATTCCCTGGTTTGGTGTAAATTTAGAACCTCTTTAGAAAAAGCGTGTTCAAAAAGTGTAACTTTTAGGAAACTCTATATTATAGATTTAAATATTTTCCAACGTGCGCTGGAGGCTCAAGATTGGAGACAAATTATGTACATTGATAATATTGATGCTAAATTAAGCTATTTCAATAAAACAATTTTAAATTTAGTTAATGAGTTTGCACCTCTTTAAACTCGCACTATTTTACACAATAATAAAAAACAACCCTGGATTACAGACAATATCAAACTACAACAAAAACTCAGAGATAAGGCTTTCTGTTCATTTTATAAAATAGTTAAGACCAAAATTCCCTCATACATCAAACAATAAGTTTACGGACCGACGTTCATCATATTAATTTAAGGAAAAATAATTACATTACTATTCCATCTCATAATAAAAAAAATGTTCAAAAAATCTTTCAGCTACCAAATTGCATTGAACAGTCCTCTTCTTGATATACCAAATTTCAGTCTTTCCTTAACAGCCTTTCAAAATAAATACAAACAAATTTTCTACACGAACAGACATTTTAAATTTTAAGTTTTGGGTATTTGTTAATATTAATTGATATAGATTAAGGTTCCTTCCACTAGTTAATTATTCTTTTAACTGTATTTTAAATTAATCTCTAAATATGTATTTTTACTCTTTATTTTATTTATTTTTTTTTTCAAGGCGAGTGAGGTAGAATTGGTCTTATGACCTATCACTCGACCTTTTATTTGCCTAATTACTGTAACTATTGTATTTTTTTCTTTATATTTTGTATTGGCAAATAAAAAACTGTTATTATTATTATTATTATTGTGTAAAAAATTCGTCGCAATATTTCTGGGGCTCCGGCACACCCAGTACATTACGCGAAAGACTTGGCCGCTGAGAATTTCACTTCTTACATCCGCTCGGTTAGTGATCTTCGGCCAAATTCAATTGCCTCAAAAGACGAAGGGACCCAAGGACTACCGCTTTCTACATCTTCATTACTAGTTGTTTTGATGAGACTCGGCAAGCTGTTATTTTTTGTAGCTCCGTGAGCATAGTGTCCTAGATTCCCTCTCTAACACCCACAATTAGGAATACCATTCGTACACTATATTCTGTATATATTCTTTGCAACTCGACAATCAGTGAAATGTATTTGGCACGCTTGTCCCCCTCCTTAATAAGAATGTTGGTTTCAGCTGGTGCAGAAAACTCAATAGCAAACATTGAATGACTCTGCTTGTCCAACAGCACCAAATCGGGCTTGTTAGCTTGGAGTCTGGTTGTTGTGGAAAAACCATAATTCCAATGAATACGGCAACTGTTATTTTGCACTACGGCTTCAATTTCGTCTGGGGCGCATGCCAGAACTGGTATCTCATCTATACCGTAGTGATGTCTCAATGCGGCGTTGTGCCTATAGATGTACCCAGACACAGCTTGCACCGGGCAAGCGGAAAAAAGATGCATTAATGTCTCCGGGTATTGTTGGCATGTTCTGCATCTGACATCCGCCACATGCGTAAACTGAGCGCGGTATACGAGAGTATTAATTAGGCCATCCTGGCAAGTTAACAAGAATCCCTCTATCTCAGACTTCAGGTCAGCTGATCGAAGAAAGGAGAAAGGTAATTCCCGAGAAAGATTAAGATCTTCTATGTTCCTGTAAAAAAACACCGTATTGGGGTTTGCTGACGTGATCTTCCAAGAGCAGCTGTTGTTCTGCTGCCCTAACTAGACGTTTTACTTGAGCATGTTCCAACCGTGTGAGAGATTGGTTGTCATCTATTTCAAATCTGAGACCTAGTTCATCGACAGCTTTACCTGCAGGCCTTAAAAAGAAAAGCCCCGATACTAGTTGTTTCGTGGTCTCGAACCTATAAAGACAAATATTGTTGTTTAGGAGACACTGGTTGCAAGTAAAAAAAATATTTTTGTTCAATTAATATTCAGCTAAAGTAACGACACAAAAAACTTTATTTTTTGTTCTTCTAACATTTTATTTTTTAAGGCAATGATTCTTATAACATTAAAAGGTTGCTAATGTCACACACAAAGAAAGAATTGCTCATAAAGATCAAAAAAATGTTGATCTTCAAGAGACACTTGTTGCGAGTACTAATAATAGGATTTTCTTTCTAAATTCATATTCAGTTAAATTAAAAATACAAATAAACCAACTAGCCCGAACTAATTTGATTTTTATCAAGTTGTTACATATTTTTTTAGGAAACAATTACCATGTGTTTCAAGTGTTTTCCAAAGACATCTTCAATAACAGTATCACAAGTATCTAGTACTAAAATATTAACATCATCATCGAGTTGCTATCATCCTCGACATCCAGTTCCTCCTCCAGGTCGAAGTTCTTAATTATGGCAGATCCTTATGGCCGCAATGATAGCGTAAATCCTACATATAATTGGAAGGTAAGTCCGACTTTAAAAATAAAGTGTCTTTGAAGAATCAACCAAAAAAAAAGTAAAAAAAAATCCAATTTCAATTGAAAAAAACGCTAAAAAAAGAAAATTAAATCAATAACTATGGCAAAAGTAAGCAAAAAGCTAAGAAATACAGTTGAAAGCTACAGCTATTTAAGTGTTATAAAAAGAGAAGGTGGTACCAAAGAATAGCTAAAACAAGAACGTCCAGTAAAATCTCTTCAACCCCCATGTGATAATAAATGTAAGCTAAAGTGTTTTAAAAAAATAACTGAAAATAAAAGGGTGAAAATAAATATTTGAAAATTACTGGAATTTGCAGAAAGTTTATTTCTCCAAACATGCAAACAATTACGCAAAAATATAAATGCAGCAATGTAGGAAACCCACGGAAAACAAATAATGCATACTATTTCATTATAGATAACAGAAATGTAAGAGTGGGTAAAAAAAATTTTATTTCAACACTAGATATCAATAATAAAGTAATTGAAACTTTGATCAAGAAACAAAAACACTGTTAAGGTGAAATTGTATTAGAAAGTGACAAACGTGGAATGCATAAGAACCACTACAAAGATCTAATAAGATAAGAGAAGGATTAAGGCAGAATAGAAAAAGATGCAGATAAAAGTAATAAAGATCCATTTACAAAAGTTATAACGTATGACATGCAAGCCGTACTACCATGTCCTGTAGGACTATCATCCTCTTATTATGTTTCAAAACGAAATGTTCTCAGCTTTACTTTGTATGACATAAAGAGTAATGGAGGAACCTGTTATCAATGGCATTAAGCAGAAGCTCCTTGCAGAGCAAAAGAAATCGGTAATTGTATTTTGGATTTCATTCAAAAGATGTGTGGAATTTCTGATACCGGAGACAGATTGAAAATAATCTTTTACTCACTTAATTGTCTGGCCAAAACAAAAATTAGTTTTCAATAAAATCATTTAATATAAAATCTATTACACATAAGTTATTGATAACCAGACATTCTCAAAACGAAGGGGATAGTGTTTATGCGACTATAGGCAGAGAAATTAAAAGATACAAAAAAATCAAATTCAATGCATGCTCCCGCTCAGTATGCATGTCTTATACGCATAGCTTGGAAAACTGGCACCCTATACGTTGTACATGAATTATGCCATCAAAGTGTAAAAGACTTAAGAGCTTTAGCATGTGATTTGCAAATTAATTTTCCTAAAAAAATCTCATACCTCATACGATGAAGAATTTAGGCAAATTTAAATTAGTAATAAAAATCTGATGTGTCCAACACATGACTTTCCTATCTAGTTATTATAGGATTTTTCCGGTTATTTTGTACAACCTATTGCAGCACCTCTATAAATGTTTAGAGGATAAACTAAATATGCATAAATTTGCAAAGTACAAAGTGAAAAGTTGCAAAGTAGTTTTATGAAATTGATCCCACGTCCAAAATTTTAAACAGATTACCCAAAAGTCGTTACCTAACAATGTTGTATTCCGTAACATAGCAAACATATGTATGTGGCCCGAAGGAAAAAAAGGTTGAGAATAGCTGGATTAGATCATTCAATTGACGCAACGCCTATTAGCTAAGGTGGTCCAGAGTATCAAACTTTATCAACTTTGCCATTTGAGACCTGGCAAGCGACCGCGTTCAAATCCTTGCGGGGGCAGAAGTTTTTTTTGGTTTTTTTATTTTTTTTTGTTTTTTTTTTGTTTAGAAAATATGAAAATTGTATGAATACGATTATTATTGTTATTTATTTCATTTTATTTATTTTAATATAAACCTTGTTTTAAATTTCTACATAAGCTGTCAAATAATGTCAAACGTATCATTTCTATTTTAATTTATGTAATGTCCATATTAACAGTAAAATCGATATGATGATTAAATTATTAAAATTGACGATTAACTTAGATCCTAAATAAGGTAAAAGGTCTTTACAAAAATATACCACATATACCTTAGACCAAAATAAGTCGATTTAAGTAAAATTACCTTTGTACAAAGTTGCTTCGTTTGGGCTCCAGGGAGCCTTGAAGTTACAATTTTTAAATTGTTTTTCCCATATACATTTAAAACGGCATATGCGATTTTGCTGAGATTTGGTATATTGGTAGAGTTTTATGTGGTTAAACAAATGGTATTAAAATTTTGTCCGATAATAATACATAGGCGTAGAATTTGATTTTTTAAATAATTGCGCCTTTAAAAATTCTACGCCAATGGAAGAAAAGGAGTTTGAGTATGAAATTTAGATTGTGCAACTCATTTACTTTAAAAAAGGTACTCTTGATAAGACTCGATTACTCTCATGGTTTTGACGAAATTTGCATTTTAGTAATTTTAGAACATAAACAATAATTATTAAAATACAAACTTTCTCAAAACCATGAGAGTAAATCGAGTGTTATCAAGGGTACTTTTTTGTAGTAAATGAGTACCCAATCCAAATTTCATACTCAAACCCCTTTTTTGCCATTGGCGTAGAATTTTTATTGGTGCAATTATTTAAAAAATCAAGTTCTACGCCTATGTATTATTATCGGACAAAATTTTATACGATGAAAAACATAAAATGTACTTTTTTCATATCTTCTTCAACACCTCTAATCGAGACTTTTAACAAAAATACTCGATTCTTGCCATGTACGATTTTTTGAGGAATATTAATTATTTGCCTGCAATACGTATACAAAAACATTTATTGTTGGTTTCCATAGTTTCATCTAAATAAAAATATTGTCAAGTTTTAACACCTAATCTCTTGTTAATGATTAAAAGTGTTCTATCTGACTCAATAATTAAAAAAACAAATGCGTGGTTTATTAATATGGCTGCACAATATACCAATGCAGAATATACCGATATGTTACTGACATTAGGATTTTGTGAAGGAAATGCTCGAGAGAGTGTCAGGGTGTACTCTGAAAGGTTTCCAAATCGTCGTGTACCTATATAGCCACCCAACTTTTGCTGCTGATGAGAGACGTCTTCGGGAGACCGGTTCCTTTGCTCCCAACACTGTTGATAATGGAAGAGAACGTTTTGTAAGGATTCCTAAAGTTGAAGAAGACATTTTAGAACGTGTTGAAGAAGATCCAGAATTAAGCACCAGACGAATTGGAAGGGAACTAGGAGTAAGTAAAGATGTCGTTCATAAAGTTCTTAGAGAACAATTGCTATATCCATACCATAAGAAGCCAGTACAAGAATTATTAGTCCATGATCCTCAAATTCATTTGGGTTTTTGTCGATTTGTTAATATGCAAAGAGAAAGAGATCCAAACTTTGTCAAGAAGGTTCTCTTTACCGATGAAGCGGGTTTTACAAGAAGAGGTATAACTAATACCCATAATGAACATGTTTATGCCGTTGAAAATCCGCATGCAATAAAGGTAAACCATTTTCAGCACGAATTCAAAATTAATGTATGGGCTGGAATAATTGGTAATTTCATTGTTGGTCCTGTCATACTTCCACGAAGATTAACTGGAGAAAATTATTTGGATTTTCTACAAAATACGTTGCCAGAATTGTTAGAAGATTTACCTTATGAACAATATTTACACAAATGGATAGGCAGAGGTAATGACGCACCTGTAAACTGGCCACCACGTTCCAAAGACCTAACACCGATGGATTACTTTTTATGGGGACATCTGAAATCCACAGTTTACAGGGAACCTGTAGAAAATGAGGAACAACTCTGGCAACGTATTCAAGATGCAATAAACAATCTTAGAGGTGATGACGAAGTTATGGAAAGATTCTTTTTTAATTTTCTTCGACGTATAAATCTTTGTATGCGTAAAAATGGTGAACATTTTGAACAATTTTTGTAAAATCTCTATTTTGATTATGTTGTAAATAAATATTTTTGTGAAACCTATACACTCTAAATTATTAAAACAGAAATTTAGCGAAAACCATGAGAGTAATCGAGTCTTATCAAAAGTACCTTTTTTAAAGTAAATGAGTTGCGCAATCTAAATTTCATACTCAAACTCCTTTTCTTCCATTGGCGTAGAATTTTTAAAGGTGCAATTATTTAAAAAATCAAGTTCTACGCCTATGTATTATTATCGAACAAAATTTTAATACCATTTTTTTTCCACATAAAACTCTACCAATATACCAAATTTCAGCAAAATCGCATATGCCGTTTTAAATTTATATGGGAAAAACGATTTAAAAATGGTAACTTCAAGGCCCTCTCGAGCCCAAACGAAGCAACTTTGTACTAAGGTAATTTTACTTAAATCGACTTATTTTGATCTATGGAATATGTGGTATGTTTTTGTAAAGACCTTTTATTTTATTTATTTATTTTATTTTTAACAATTATTATTAAAATAATTTTAAAATAATTACATTTATCTCATTATCTTGGCTTTTTATTCTGTTTATACTTAAAATCGAATTAAAAATGCATTTGACATAAGACCCATTAGCTCAGGTGTAGGGTAGTTGCAATTTGAACTTTGGCTTACACGACGGGTCCGCAGGCCCCAGTTTAAAACTGTGTGGTTGCAGAATTTTTTTTTTGTTTTTTTTTTTATTTTTGTTTCGAAAAATAGGAAAATTGAATAAATACAATTATGGTTAATTATTTTTTTAAATACATTTTAATTATTATAATAATAACCTGGTTTTACATTTTTTGATGAAATTATTTTGTGGTCGTAGGAAAAATATTGTACATCACTTATGTAAAAAGTGATTTTCCACACTCGTGTGAAATATTTCCCACTCGTGTGAAAAATGTCGATTTCCACACTTGTTATGTAATATACTATATATTACGTTGAAGTGGGACCAACGCTAGAATTTTCTTCAGTTTTATGGACAGCAAAATGTCAAACATGTATAAACTTGGAAAAATTCCAATATAAATTCTTAAGTATTTTTACACATATAATAAAATGTATAATAAAAACTACATTATAGTACTAGAAGAACTACGCAACTTGTACTGAATTTTATAGCATCATTAGAGAATAGACGTAAAGTCACATCTTCCTGCACATAAAATTTTAAATAGTACTGAGAACTCCAAGATGCTATCTCTATACTAAGATTTAACGATTGATCATCATGAATGTCAATATTCAATTTATCAGTACTCTTCTACAAATTCTTCGGTTAGGCTAGTTTTATTAACTAATATATTGGATGTTAATTAGAAGATTTCTGATAGTAAAATTAAACATTTAATTATTTAGTATATTATGCAACCATCGAGTTTCATATGCTTGGTATGAGTGTGCTAATAGTCATTACATGAAACTTGCGTACACTAATTTATTGACGTACATTTATACAGTTTAAAAAAATATAAATCAAAACCTCACACACATATTCATCATCATCATCATCCTCTGAATTAGGGCGTGGTTCAAAGCCCACTTGTACTGAAGCTCTAGGATTATTGTACCCCTCACAGTTTCTATCCCATCAGATTGATTTTCTTGATGAATTCAAGAATATGTCTGATGGGCGCTTTCGCGATTTCTTCAGGTTCCGGATATTGTACCCCGAAGTACCATTCCCGTTCCCATTTAAGGTTCCGGCAGTGGCATAGTATGTGAATAGGAGTTTCGTCCTCCTCTTCACATATTCTGCATAGGGAGTCATCAGATATCCCTAAGAGATTTAGGTGTCTTCTAAGGCCGCAGTGTCCCGTAAGGAGTCCTCTTGCGGCCTTGAGTTCGCTTCTGCTAAGGTTTAGCAGTTGATGTTGTCTGCTCGTGGATTGCCACTCACACACACATATTACTATATATTGTGTCCACAGATGTGTTAAAAGTAGCCGGGAAACGGGAAATAAAACAACACAACCTTCTAGTTTTGAGAACAGCAAAAGACTGATTTTTTATTGACAGTTATTGATTTTGTCATTTGTCACAGAACAAGAACCAGTAATACCAACATAGAATATAAGATTTTAAGGTGAAGGGGGAGAAAAAGTCCTTTATCTCTCACAAGGAAAGTCGATGTTTAATTATTTAACAAAACATTGAGTGCGACCGGTTTCGAAGTGTCATCACTTCATCTTCAGGCTCGCCTAGTAGAAAGGAGAATATGTGGTGTAAGGTGTGTTAACACTTAGAGCAAACGATATATAAAATAGTAAAAAAGAGAAAACTCACCATATTCTCCATCCACTAGGGAATACTACAAAACAAGTTTCATCAAATGTGGGGTGAAATAAATTGTAAAATGAACAAAGTTTACAAGTAATAAAAAGTTAAAAATATTTGAAAAAACAAATATTAGTCAATTGAAATAGTAAAATTTAAAATATTCAAGACCATACAAAACAAATCACATACATTAAAGAGATTAAAAGATAAGGCTTATTTTAAACAACCTTGTTTTTTTCAAAAAACTAACATTTTTGAAAGGAGACCTGTCAAGTTAAGGCCTCTACAGGTGGTGGCAAGTATTAACAAAAAAAATTCTTGGGTAAACCCATGACAGGGTATAGGTAATAAGATGTAAACCATGAGTGAAGAAATATTTATTATTTATTATATAAGATTTGGGCAATGAACCAATCACCAAGTGTATGTGATGTTGTAGGAAGAAGAAAGAAGAAGAAATGACTGGGTTAACTGTTGTGAAGCAACTGAAGAATAAAAGAAGAAAAGAAGAAAATGACGGATGTGAAATCGCACAATCTAACCTAATCTTTAAACGTGCTCGTTGGTTTATTATGGGAAAAAAAATTACTTACTAAAATGTACCCCTTGCAAGAAAATATGTGAATAGAAATAAAGGGGGAGGTTAAAAAGAAAGTTAGAACGATAAATTTAGATTAGTGTTGAGAAAACAGGAGGAGTTTCTGACATTATCTGGGCACTTAAGCAACCAACAGGATTTAATTTTAAATTTCTCAATATCTCGAGGCTTTCGAAGCTATTAAGAGTAAATCTATGGTAGGAACTATGTAGGATTTCGAAACCTTCAGTTGAATCGAAGTCGTGATTTGAGTCCAGTAGGTGGTTGGCAAAATGTGAAAAACCTGTTGTATTTTGATTAAGACAACGCAAATGTTCTTTTAAACGGATCTTGAAATTTCGAAATATGCGTTCCACATAGAAAGAATGGCAAGATTTACAAGTTAATTTATAAATTCCAGATAAGTCAAAGGGATCTAATTTATCTTTATTATGAACAAATAACTTATGTAATGAGGAGGGGGGTTTGAAAGATACTTTAAAGTGGTCTTTAAGTAAGCTTGCCACTTTATAGGATGCTTTTCCAATAAAGGTAAGAGAAATTTCTTACCGGTGGTTAGTTCATGTACCATATTAGGATTGTTAATATAAACTAAGTTTTGTTGAATTTTATTTTGTTTGTGACAGCATTTTATCAATAATATCTAGTTCAAAGTTGTGATCTATAGCAATAGTTTTAATTATATTTAGTTCCTTATTAAAGTTTTCCGTAGACAGAGGAACGTTTAATAGCCTCTTTAAGTAGCAATTAAAGGCAGCCAATTTATGTGTTGCTGGATGGTTAGAGGTATTGTCTATAACTGTGCCTGTATGTGTTGGCTTTCTATAGATGTCAAAGTTGAACTTGTTATTATTGTGTGAGATTTTAAGATCTAAGAAGTTAATAGATTTGTTTATTTCAATTTCTAATGTGAATTTAATATTAGAATGTAAGTCATTAATATAAGTCAAGAAGTCATTTAATGAGTCTAAGTTACCTGACCACAAAATCAAAATATCATCAACATATCTATAATAGAATTTCACATTTGAGTGGAAAGGGTTGTTTTTAAGGATTTTTTCTTTTTCAAAATTGTGCATAAATATGTCTGCTAATATTGGGCTAAGTGGAGATCCCATAGAAAGTCCATTTGTTTGTGAAAAAATTTCATTGTTGAATGAAAAAATGTTTTGCTCTAAACAAACCTTGAGAAGGTTCAAAAATTCTACTAGTTCAATATCAGACATATTCGAACTTGACAAATGTGATTCAACAAAACCTAGAACCTCTGGTATAGGAATATTTGTGAATAAGTTTGATACATCTAAAGAGATCAAAGAATCTGTATCATTAATGTGAACATTTTTAATGTTGTTTATAAGTTGTCAATAGAATATAAGAGTTAGTTTTGATGTTTAATAAATAAAAAAGAACACTACATCAAAACCATGGAGGTATACTAATGAAGATGCCATGAGGCAATTGTTTTGCATATGATACGTTTTAATAAAAATTACTCCACTGGGCGTGGCTTAAATGGTTGACTAGCAGGGTCGTATTCAAATATAATTAAAGTCCGTATGCAGAATTACAACTTTTAAATGACTTACTTACCTAAGATTTGTTTCAACATGATCGATTCGAAATTAATTTGATGACATTGCGCAATTATGACTTATACACTATTTACTATTATTTATTAACCGTTTTCCGACCATAAAAGAGATTAATATTATTATATTGTTCTGTCTTCGCCGAAACCGTCCGTTATATGACCTGTGTGATCGAAAATCAACGTTCGAATAACACTGTGCATCAGATTTGTTAATCTCTTTGTGCTTTAAAACTAAAACCCGAACTCCGATTTTTCGTTCAAGGACTCTCTTGTCTTGATCAAAGCTGCCAATGTCAAAATCTGACAATGAGGAGAATTATGACATCAAATTACCAAACCAAAAACCAAACCACTACGTAAATTGTGAATAAATATATTTCAGTAAAAATACAGCCGAGTTTGTAGAATGGACAATTAATTACTTTTAAATGTAAAACATGTAGGTCTTTCTGCTGAAGATGACATACATTAAAAATATGACCCGCTACAGTCAAAAGTAAAAAAAGGCTAAAAATTCAGCTAGGTATGACTTTATGGTTAAAAGTAGATGGAAGAAAACCATGATCAAAACTACTCTGTCAAAACCAATCGGAACTAAAAATACTCAGATAATAGTTGTTGATTTTATTTATGTATGAAATAATTAATTATATAGGATAGGTACATATATTACTAAAATTGCAAGCAAGTACTTACTAAAGATTTCTATAATTGTATAATAAACAACAATTTCACAGATGCACAGCATAAAACTATAAAAATGGAATTATAGAGATAATTTATTTTAAAAATGACTTGACATTACTAAATTTAAAGGCTAAAAGGCAATCGTGGAGGAAGTTCTGTGAGGAGTTATCTGAAACACCCACATGCTCTAGAATCCACAAAGTCTTAGCTAAAGAGGGTGCTGCAAACCAAGTAGGATTTCTCAGGAAAGATGACGAAACCTATACGAAAACCTTCGAGGAAACGTTAACAATGCTCACAGAAGTACACTTTCCGGCCGCAGAAATTTTGCTAGACCCGATAGTAGCATATAGCCCTCAAAGAAGGTCTCGTAGGCCAACTCCTTTGGAATGGAGGCTAGCTACAGAAATATCGAGGCCGAACAAAATTAGATGGGCTACAAACAAATTTCAATCATACAAATCCCCAGGAGTAGATGGAATATATCCCATTCTACTACAAAAGGGACAGGAAATTCTAATTCCACATATGTGTCGCATATTTAAAGCATGTATAGCCTGGCGACACATACCAAAGGCGTGGCAAAAGGTGAAAGTCATATACCTCCCTAAAGTAGGAAGGTTTAATGACATGACGCCAAAGTCGTACCGCCCAATCAGTCTATCTTCATTCATGCTGAAAACGCTAGAAAGACTAATAGATAGATATATACGAGACGAACTACTGAGAGAAAATCCTCTCAGCGACCGTCAATATGCATATCAGCCAGGAAAGTCAACCGATTTGGCCCTGAATGATCTTAACAGGCTATTGTCAAAATCCCTCGAGGATAAAGAAATGGCAGTAGCAACTTTCGTAGATATTGAGGGAGCTTTTAGTAATGCTCAAACAAGATCTATAATTAACGCATTAGCAATAAAAGGGGTACCAGTAGTCCTATGTCAGTGGATAAAAGCCAGCCTAGAAGAAAGGGTAATAACATCATCTCTAGGCGAAGCTACATTGACAGCTAAAGCAGGCAGGGGCTGCCCCCAGGGAGGAGTACTATCACCCCTTCTCTGGTCAGTCCTAGTGGATGAACTTATAAAAAGGCTAATATCTGCAGATTTTTACTGCCTAGGGTATGCCGATGACCTGGCGATCGTCGTAAGAGGCAAGTTCGCAGGTACAATATCGGAGCGCACACAAACCGCTCTAAACATTGTCGACGAGTGGTGCAGAGAGGAGGAACTAACAGTAAACCCTCACAAAACCACAATAGTCAACTTTACAAAACGAAAAGTACCAACAGGACTAAAGTCACCAGTACTGAAAGGAGTGAAGATTCCATTCGCTCAAGAGGCCAAATACTTGGGAGTCATCTTTGACCACAGGTTAACATGGAATCAACACTTGCAAAAAGTCACCCAAAAGAGCACAACGTCCTTCAACTTATGTCGAAGGTTGTGTGGAAAAAATTGGGGATTACAACCAAAAATGTCCCTGTGGTTATATACCAGAGTCATAAGGCCGATGATAACCTACGGGTCGGTGGTATGGTGGCCAAAGACTAGGCAAGCTGGAGCCATTCGACAGCTCAATGGTATTCAAAGGCAAGCATGCCTGAGTACCACGGGAGCTATGAGAACGACTCCAACAGCAGCTATAGAAGTCATGCTAAACCTAACACCACTACATATATTCATTCAAGGCGAAGCCAGGTCTGCCACATACAGACTGCACAAAGGTTCATCGCCCATAAGCAGTTTGCATGGACGCGACTACAGCGAGCTATATAAAGAGTTGGAGAACGACCAAATAATGGGAATGCCTTCAGACGAAATGCTTCCAAAGTATAGCTTTCAAAAGCAATATAAAGTAAGTATACCAGACAGGGAAGCGTGGACGGGAGGACCTCCTATTCATACAGATCTCACCTGGTATACAGACGGCTCCAAAACCCATGAAGGTTCAGGAGTAGGTATATATAGTACCAAGCCAAAGACAGGCATCTCACTGAGCTTAGATAAACATGCGACAGTATTCCAGGCAGAAATAGCAGCAATACATCACTGCGCAAAAGAAGTATTAAGACAGAAGGTAAATGGGAAAACCATTGTCATATACTCAGACAGTCAAGCGACGTTAAAAGCACTCAGTTCCATGCAGGTACACTCAAAGCTTGTGTGGGACTGTTTGGAAGCCCTAACAGAGCTGGGTAGTCAAAACAGACTAACCTTAGCGTGGGTACCAGGCCACAGGGGACACAAAGGCAATGAAGAGGCTGATTTACTAGCCCGAGAAGGAGCATCAAATGCTCTTATTGGCCCAGAACCCTTCTGTGGTGCAACAAAAACAACTATCAGAACATGCACAAAGCAGTGGATGTTTAAAAAATCTCAGGAGTGGTGGGAAAACTCACCAGGACAGAGACAGGCCAAAAAGTTCTTAAAAGGA
>OV651823.1:38325940-38388908 GCA_927349885.1 Psylliodes chrysocephalus
GTGATAAGAACCTCTATTTGAATAAGTATGGCTATGAAAGGGATTTATATTAATACTAGACCAAAGAAAAGTATGGGGTAAAATTGACAATTTTCTACCAAAAGTACTCAGAAAAATCAATACCGGTAGTATATATCGAATCAACCAGTGAAAATCAAGGTCGTATTCATTATAATCATATCTACCAAATAACTAACTACAAACGTTCTTTTAATGCATTTTCATCAAATTTATTCTATGCTACCTCAGGAGTTCCTCAAGGGTCCAATATGGGTCCTTTACTTTTCTTTTATTTCATCGATGATGTCACTGATTATATCGCTTGTTGCAAATTGTTATTTGCAGATGATTTAAAAGTACTTCTTGAAATTTCAGATATACATGATTGTTTATTCCTTTAAGGACAATTTAATAATTTATATGCTTGGTGTATGTGCCATTAATTTGTTTCTCAACATACGAAAATGTCAAGCAGAAAAGTAAACACAACAAATTTTAAGTGTTATTGCTCCGTTCATAAGAACTAATTTGTCGGCATATTACTCCTATTATACCCGTACCTTCAAAATTTCAAGAACGGGTCGTTGAGCCACATTTCCCCTATCATAGGAATTGGATCGACGATTTATTTAGTTATACCGGTGAATTGAAGATTTGAGCGTATTTAGTAAAGCCTAAAAGAGAAAGTTATTTGTGAATTTTCCAATAAAACTAAGAAAATTAGTCAAAACACTCTTCGTTTAAGAACATCTGTTACTAAGGCAGTTTCTTATAAAAAAGAAAATAGTATTAGCACTATTAATAACGTTTTGCTTTTAAATAAAGACATAGTCAAAGCAAGTTTTCACGTTTTTGGTGATCACAAAAACTGCGATATTTATTTTTGTCAGAAGTATACAGATGAAACCAAAAACGAAATAACCAATTTCAGATCTAAACCTGAACTTTTTACAAGACTTCTACAAATTATACATGCTTTGTCAGATTACAGCAGAGGTCTATTACATGATATTGATAGTAATATTGTGGAACAATTTCATGCGACAGTCGCTAAGTTTGTAGGTGGCAAAAGAATCAATTATTCCAGAAGGCGCTCTTACCAAAGTAGATGTTTTGCAGCAGTTGTATCATATAATTCGAAATCGGGGAATTCAGAATTGAAAAAAACTTTAAACCGTACTAACCAATCCATGTTAGTAACTGAATTAAAAAAAAAGGCGACAATTGGCAATAAAATCAAAAGCTAATCGCAAATTAAAAAAAAAGTTATTCTGCAAAAACCAATAAAACTAATTTAGATTATGGAGAAAATTGTACTAAAAAGGATTTAGATTAAAATATTTATGAAGTAAAAAAACTTCAATTTTTAAACGAATTCTTTTCATCTGACGTTAAGAGAAATGTAATTCAGGAACAAACTATGTCACAGGTGAATAGCAGGGTTTGGCTTGAAATTCGTAGAAAAATGATTACGGCCTCGCACTTTAAAGCAGTGTGTACTAGACGAATTACTACTTTATGTGAGCCTTTAGTCAAAAGGATTATTTACCAATCACCAGTCAATGCTGCTCCTATTTCTCATGGCAAAAAGTATGAAAAAAACGGCATTTTTACAGCTTCAATAGCAGGAAAATATAGTGATTAGAGATTGTGGAATTTTTATTGACAAAAAATATCCATATTTAGGTACGTAACAATCAGTTCACATTTTTACTCACATCTCAACTATAACATATTGCAAATTAATTAATTTTAAATCAAAATAATAATTTTTAAATTTGTAGGTGCTACTCCAAACGGCATTCTAGGAGATGAATTAGTGGTTGAGATAAAATCTCCATACGCTGCATATCAAATACAGGTAGAAGAGGCAATTAAATTGAAAAAAATACTCTTTTGGATTTTTAATAACTTCCATGCAACTGGAAATTGTAAAAGAGGATCCAGTTGCAAATACAACCATTGTTTTAGTTCCAGGAGGAACTATTTCTTAAGGAGGGGACAATGTTATGAAATTCTTAAAGCCTACCCTGTGTACGCTCGACCATCCTGACAATATCTACTTCATATTCTTGAAGAGTCTCGTCTCGTTTCTGTTTACGATTCTTTAACTGTGACTGGTATAGATGGTCCAAATGTTCGTGGCCATATCGCATGTTGAGTCTCTCTTTCAGTTGTTCAAAATTATCTGTCTCTTTCACGGGTATAGTCTGAAGGACATCTAAAGCGTCTCCTCGAAGGGCGATTGTCAGATTCACTGCCTTTTCTCTCTCAGACCATTCGTTTGCCTCTCGCAGCTATCTCGAACTGTTTAAGGTAATTGGTTCATGACATCTTTCCGTCGAAGGTTAGGACTTTGACACGAGCAGAGTTTACAGTCCCTTCCAATTTTAACTTCGACTCCACCTCATGATACATTATTTCACCGTCCTTGACTGGTTCTGAATGTTCCAGTCTTCTATCTTCTTTTCCATCTCTTTTATTTTTTCCTCAACAGAAGACATTATTTTATTCTCAACGAAAGAAATCTTATCTTACATAGAAGAAATTTCACTTTTTAAAGAAGAGATATTAGAAGAAACTTTAGTTTCTAAAGAAGAGATATCGTTTTTCACGGAAGACATATCAGAAGACACCTTCTCTTCTAAGGAAGAAATATCAGACAAAACTTTACTTTCTAAGGAAGTAATATCACTTTTTATAGAAGAAACTTCTGAAGAAACTTTATTTTCCAATGAAGAAATGTCAGAAGAAATATCGGTTTTCATGGAAGACATTTTACTTTCCAAAGAAGAAATTATAGAAGACGCATCATCGGAAAATAGATACGTTTCCGGATCCAAACCTTCACTTTCCAGTGCTTCTTGTAAGACGTTCTGCCAGCTCTGCTTTCTTCTCTGTCGTCTCCAGCTCACGATCTTCTAACTCCCGACGTAGCTCGGTCACTTTTAAATCACACAGTTTTTTAGCCATTATTGTCCAATATTTATTTATAGTTCCACTTCTAACACCAATGTGACGAAAGTTTAATTTATTTAAAGTTTATTTATTTAAAAACAATTCTAATTTATTTCTTACACTTTAACTTTTCAATACAATGTTCTATATTAAACTAAACTCGGCGCTGATACGTCAGCTATTTATATTAGTCCAACGCCGCTACTGGAAAATGCTAGCGGCTCTCGACGGTCGTCTCGAACATTCCATTCCTATGACTAAACGGCGCTCTCCGCCGTTCCAGCTGTTTCTCGAGCCTCAGCGGCATTCCCAGAACATTCCGTCGCTCGAGCACGAGTCGGTTGCAATGTGAAGGTCGAGCGTACACAGGGTAGGCTTTAAGAATTTCATGACAGTAATGTCTACGGATATTTCCGGAAAGATGTATTCTACATTGACAGTGGTTTTTAGTGGGCAAGAATTCGACATTGTCTGGTCATTGGGCGGCCAGTCGTCTTTTTGGAAGATTTTCAATTCTCCCGAAAAAAAAAAAAAACGAAACGAACCTCTATTTGAATAAGTATAGTTATGAAAGGGATTTATATCAATACTAGATCAGAGAAAAGTATGGGCTAAAATTGGTTATTTTCTACCAAAAATCAATATCGTTAGAAAATATCGAATCAACCAGTAAAAATCAAGGCTGTATTCATTATAAACAAGTCTACCTAACGACATGAGGAGCACGAGAAAGGTTAATTCTAGAACCATTCTAGAGATACGCCACGAACAATTATTGAAAATATTTTAAAACTGCCAATAACCTCGAAAAAAATTTTTGAATAATTATTAAAAATAGAAAACAAATAGAAAACATATTCTTAAAAAAAATTGTGTCTCTTCCAAACATTCAATATTTATTAAAAGCAAAACAATTTAATGAAATTGGATGAAAAATAAATCAGTTGGAATTTAATTAAATTTAGGAGATGTCCTGACATATTTCATCACTGCACAAAGTAAAATTCATCAATATACATATTATAATAGGTATTCTAAATAATATAAACTGTATTTCACTGTCTGAGTTTCATTTGCTTTCACGAATTTCAATTATGATGGAAACAATTCCATTTTGTAATGTTCATTCTTGACTATTTAGGTCAAATCATATATGAGAAGACCTATTGGGGTTGTGAACGAAATATTTCTTACTGTTGGTAACGACAAAAAATAGTAACTACTGTTTACTAAATTGCAAGTTAGAAGTAATTTATTATTAATTTTCTCTGGAATACAATATTCCTAGTTGTGTTGTGAAAATTTTATCAAAACTATACTCAAACAAATAATGATTGAAAGTGAAAGCAGGTAGAAATACGACCAAATCGGAGGCGTGCTTATTATTTTTGAGAGGGTACAATTATTTAAAATATTCATACAATTTCTTTTATTTATTTCATGAAAACTTTGCAATATCGTAATTTACCTAATCGTTGTAGTCATTAGTGGGGCTTTATGAAAACGGAGTAATAATTGTGGTAATTATAGTAGGAACCAAATAAATTAAGAATATTAATAAAAATCACAATATATATTTCAAATTAAAAATAAGAAAGATACCTAATCAGGGGTTGGTTTGGTGACAGAAACAATATTATCAATTTTACTATTTTAATAATGAATTTAACTTTATTTCACAAATTAACGTATATTTATATATTATGTCGCGGCCGAAGTCAGTAAGGAACTGTCTCTTAAGTTTCTTCTTGGGTTACACATACAGAAGTATTACTTAAATTTTAAATTAAAATCATAATGACGGATATTGCATATCCAATGCAATTGATATTTTTATTTTGTTTAGTTATTTTTAAATTTTTATATTTTTTAATCTTTTTATATTATATTTAGTTTTTAATTTACTTCGCTTTGTCTATAAAATTTTTGTAATTTTTCAATGACAATAAAGCATACCTCTATATATATCTCTCTCTCTCTCTCCCGGTTTACCTGCAGTTCCTCGAATCTAGCCAGCCTTACCCAAGAAACCCTAATTGGGTTCGGCCAACATTAAAAGACATTATAAAGCTTAAATTACTATTTGATTTGTACTTAAATCATAAAAGTTTACACGCTCCTATCATTTCGGAAATCCCTAAGTAAGATAATTAGTTTGGATATAACCTACAGGATTATGTTTTCTTGACCGCCAAACGTAATAATAATAATGTTTATTTCAAATTTATGTAACAATGTACAAATTGATACAATAATAATAATTAAATAAATAAACATTTGTATCCTGCTGAGACATTGTTCATGTCTGTGTACAGGAATTAAAAATACAAATTTATATAATAATTTCTAAATGGTAATAGTGAATGGTAAAAATAAAAATTATACCTAAATATATAGACTTCTTTTTGTGTACAAATTTTCTTCTAATCTTCAACCTCAGATTCGTCACTGCTGCTACCGCTATCATCAAAGTTAATTATGATTGGTTCAATATTGTGTTCAATACGGTTGTCTACGTCCCACATTTTTTGCTCTTCTTTTAAAACATGCTGAATGCATTTCTTCCAGTCTTCTGCAGAAACATTTTGAATGGCTTCTTGTAGGTAACGTTGCACGTCCACTAATTTAAATGTTCTGTTTTCTCGTGCCACATATCCTTTTACTTGCGCCCAGATTAATTATATTGGGTTTAATTCGCAGTGGTACGGTGGTAACCTTAATACTATAATTCCACGACTTAACGCCATTTCATCCACTGCGAATTTTTTATATTTGTCTCTGTGTAATTTTGTTAACTGAAGTAGTTCTGCCTTTAAACTATCTTTTTTATATTGGATGTTTTTATTAATTAACCATTCTTGAATTGCTCGTTTTTTCCATGATTGTTTCGGTAATGATTCTAAATACCGACTATGATATTGGGCATTGTCCATGACGACGACAGACCCAGGTTCCACAAGTTAAATGATGCCTTCAAACCATTTTTCAAACACCTCCGCATTCATCTCTTCATGATAGTCGCCTGTTTTCTTGGATTTAAATATTAATTCACCATTTGGTAAAAATCCACTGTCGCTTCCTATATGCGTAACTATCAGACGACTACCTTTTCCAGACGGCTGTTTTAACCCAGTTGACAAGCCTTCAATAAAGGCTTGTCGTGCACTTGTTATATGACCATCCTGCCATACTTTTTTGACCGTATGTCCTTGGTTAACCCACGTCTCATCCATGTAGTAATTTTTTTTTTGATATTACGAAATTCCTCAATTTTTCGGAGATAATTTCTTCTCCATACTATTATTTCCTGACGTTCAATGAGAATGCTTTTCCTGTCGACTTTTCCGTACGTAAATTTTATTTCGTGTAAAAGTTTCCTCAAAGTGTCTTTACTCATTTGTGGGACCAATTCATGATCGCTAACTGCCTCCAGAACTTTTTGCAAAGTCGGCAGCTCATTTCTGAAAAAGAAACTGTATACTGTTTTTGGCTTCTTCATCAACTGTGATTTTTTTTTTCTTCCGCTACTAGTTTTTGACGTTTGTACTTCCCCATGAATTTTGTTTTCTCTTAGTATTTTGTAAACTGATGATTTTGGTACACCCGTATAATCGGAGCACATATCAACTAATTTATCTTTTGTAATTGTGGAAGTTAATGATGTTGGAACGCCCGGTTGGTTATTCGGAGGTACATCCGTAGAATTACAGCACATATGCACTAAGTTATCTTTTGGTCGCTGATGATCTCTTTCAAGACAGTGAAATACTCGAAGTACAATTTGTTTTTCACTTAGTGACCGAGACTTCGACCGTTTTACCTTTTTCGACGTTGAAGGCCCTTCAATGTCTTCCATTTTTTGCACCGTTTTAGAACGTTGTAGAAATATTATTATTTAATGTTTAAACACTTATTAGCACTAATATTTTCACCAATTGTTCTTACAACACGTCGATTACTTACTAACTTAACTGTAAAACTTACAATTCACACCGTATAATTCAAAACCCGATGTTACGCTCGTGGTTACAAATACACTACTGAGAACGTCATCGACGAGATGGATTTTACGCGTAACAGACAAAGACACAAATATCGCTCCGTACACCGATGCCATTAGTTGTAACAAATACTGAACAATCCATAAAATAATTAATTTTAAATGATCAAGAAATGTATAAGTATTACTTATTACTGATTTTTGTTATAATTAATATCTTTTATTAGTACTATGATTGTATATTATCTATAATTTGCCACAAGTTACAACTCTACTACTTACTCTATTTTAATTCTGCTAAAAACTAGTAAGGTAAAATTGAGATATGACAACACGGTTCACTCTCAATCATTATTTGTTTGAGTTTATTAATCACGAATCATGAAAATATTATCGAATAAATTTTAAGTTTTCACGAAAACACCTTTATTTGGATAGACCACAAAAACAAACCGATTGAGTATTGTATCTGAATTCCACTTATTAAAAAAATAAGTTTGATGGAATAAAAATATGTGATAGATTTTATGTTACATAGTATTTTATTTATTTTATAATTATAAGGTCTTCAAATTTTATTTGATATAAGCGTAACTGTTATGTCAGACCTTAATTGATCTAACATAAAACAGTCGAACAGTTGTAAAAAAGGTAGCTATTATTAGAAAATATATTAGGGCATAATAACAAATAATATAAAAATTATGTTTATATGGTCCACTAAACAATACAATTTTATTGTTGTCATGTCTTATGCTATGACATTTTTTTATTTTATTTTTAATGAGCCAAAACATCCTGTTTGTATATTTATTACCTGCAGTTTTAGTTAATAGTCTATTATGGTTATATTGCAAATATATTTTTATTTATCAGTGAAGTAACACTAAAGACACTACATATTTTACTAAGATACAGTGAATCATTTAAAGTACCAGCGCCTTTTTATTATTTGTTCACGTTAAAGACAAATCTCTAACAGAGTTCGAGCGTGTATTTGAACGAGTCACTATCGTTTGAATTTTGCTCCGCAGTTTATTCGTATAAGTTAAATTTCTTGTTAATCTATGGTACAAAAACCGACGTATGTATTAAACATTTTATGTACTTTTAATTGAATTTTTGTAGTCGCGCTGATTGTTTGTTTCTAACAACATACAATCACAACCCACTCTGTCTGAACAAACTGAACAGGTACCTTAAAAAACAAACTGTAAACCTGATAGAAAGCTACGAAGTGAATTCAAATAAAGACCCGACAACCTTCTGCAGTTCTGACCCAAGCCTAAAAACGAGGATATTCCCAGTTTTCAACACAAAGCAAAAACTGAAGTTTACCCGCTGAAGCAGAAAATAAAACAGACGTTATGTCTCCCCCTGCGTCCTTTCCACTTTCCACAGCAGCTCTAAAAGCAACAAAGAAAAAGCGCAAGGTAAGTGGATCCACTGAATCAAACCTCACCACATCCAGACAAATTGATAGCCTTAGATCTGAAGTAAATTCATTGAAAGATGAAGTCAAAAAGCTTAAAGATAGAAAGAACGACACCCCGATGATTAGTGAGGACATTATTACCGAACTTCACGAACGTCAAAAGATAGCCAACAACTTGCTAATCTTTAACCTACCTGAGCCAAACAATGTCTCTGATGATCTTAATCAAGTCAAAACTCTAATAACAAAGGCTGCTGGTGCTAATATCATTGAGTTTTCCGCTTTGGAAAGACTAATAAAAATGGACATCGACCCCTTAAAGTTGCGTTGAAATCAACTCGTGACGGATACGCCATTATCAAACACAAACACAATATCAGCCGCGATAGAAAGATTTTTATACATCTGGATCAAACTCCTAACCAAAGGAAAACTCTGGACACTGTCAGAAGCGAGTTATTGAGACGTTAGCAAGCTGGTGAGCTAAACTAAACAATTAAATGTCAACAATACTCGTGTAATTATTACAAAAAACTAGATTTGGGCAAGCTGGCTGTTTATTACCAGAACGTTAAAGGCATTCGAACAAAACTATCCCAACTATGTCTCAATGTTACAAATTCTTCCTACGATGTAATTATTCTTACTGAAACATGGCTCACAGCTGATGTCAACGACGCCGAACTTGGTCTTAACGGTTTTAATATCTACAGACACGATCGTTTCTCCCAGTCAAGCATCTTTAGCAGAGGTGGAGGTGTTTTAATAGCTGTTAGGAAAACATTCTCTTCGAGTATCATTAACTCTAACCCATCTATTGGGCAACTGTTTACCACAGAAACTGCAAACATATTTTAGGGGCCATATATATGCCTCCTAAATCTCATTCTAATCTATACCAACTTCACTTTGATCAACTTTTAATGCTAAATGAGCAACATCTGTTCAGCCAGTTTTACATTTTTGGCGATTATAATCTACCTACAGCAACATGGGATATTGAAGATTTCTGCTCTTCAGCTTCAGCTTATCCCAGTTCATCACTATCGAAAGAAGGTGCCATCGAAATCGTCTCGAACATATGCGCTTTTCACAATGTTTTCCAGTCCAACAAAGTGCTCAATCAAAAAGGAGTTATCCGCGACCTTGTTTTGTCCCCGGTGGAACTTACAGTGATGTTAGCCGTTGATATATTGATCCCACCTGATGTTCATCATCCTCCTTCTCTTGAAACTTTAATTCAATATAAGATGAACTCAAGTGATGCTCCTGTAGAAGAGTATTATTATGATTTTCGCCACGCCATTTTTGAGGGTATACGCCAATATTTGGAGGCAATGGATTGGGATAGGCTTCTTCAAGGAAAGGAACTTTCAGAAATGATTCTTACTTTTTATGACGCTTTGTACTCGGTAATTGAGTTATTTCTTCCCTTAAAGAAATTTATTATAAACAGATTCCCACATTGGTATTCTTTTCAACTCAGAAGCTTGGTTAACGATAAAAAGGTTGCACATAAGATTTACAAGCTAAACAGGACTCCTCAAAATTATGAAATATTCAGTCAGTTAAAATCACAATGCAGGATTATATCAAGAGAATGCTATTCAAATTACATACATTCTGTTGAAACTTCTGTTAAAAGTAATGTTAAAGCCTTTTGGAATTTTGTTAGTACCAAAAGATCTAATAACACCATTCCTGATAATATGAACCTTGAAGACTCTTTTGCTTCTTGTGGTAGTGAAGTATCAAATCTGTTTGTCAAGCATTTTTCATCAGTTTGCACTAATCAAAATCTAAATCAAAATTTCAACGATATTGAATCAAAACTTAATGTTTCCTCTTACCGCATTTCTATTTCGACCATTTACGAGAAATTATCTAATCTTGACATAAAGAAAGGTTCAGGTCCTGACATTATTCCTCCCATCCTACTCAGCTTCGTATTGTCTCGCCCTCTCTTCTATATTTTCAATCAATCTATCGCCACAGGTAAGTTTAGAGATTATTGGAAACTATCTTATGACACCCCAGTATACAAATCGGGTAGCAAGTCAGACGTCAAAAATTACCAACATCTATTCTCAGTACTATACCTAAGGTTTTTGAGAACATTATAACAGACTACCTTACCTATGACTGCTCTGGTATCATAACGGATCCTCAATATGGTTTTTGTGCTGGGAAATCGACTGAATTATATCTAGTTACCTACGTCGAATTTCAAAGTAAAACCAAATCCAACCCCGAACCTCCAAACTCAACAAACAACTCATATCCTAAAGAAATTCCTTACAACTATCATCCTTTCTTTTTTTTTTTTCATTCTCTTCGAATTAAATTCTTTCACTAAAGAACACAGCTGCAGGACCGGACGATATACCTATGGTCTTTCTAAAACATTTACATCCAGTTACAAAAACTAAACTGCTTGAACTTTACAATAAAATATCGTGCAACCAATAATTTCCGGCTCTATGGGGGGAATCAATCATTATACCAATTAAAAAGAACGACTCAATTACTAATCTTCCAAATTCCTTGAGACCAATTTCTCTCACCTACACACTGTGTAAAATTCCTGATAAAATGGTCAACAGATGCCTACATTGGTACTTAGAATTGCACAAGCTTTTATTTACAACGTAGGCAGGTTTTAGTTCAAACAGATACACATTAATCAGGTATGTCACAAGCTACTGAAAGCAACAAAGACATAATCTCCGAGAGTCTAGATATTGACAGCGCTGTCGATTCAACTTGTAAAACTTCCACCTTCAAGAAAGTCATAGACTAACTTATCTGGGAACATTCTTTCCTTTCTAGAACACTTCTTTACAAACAGATCTTTTAAAGTCGTTACAAATAGGCAAACATCTACATTGGAGATAATGTAGTAACACAAAGCTTGGTTCTTAACACCACTTTATTTCTGATGAGTAATAATGATATATGTTCCTCAATAATTTCACCTGTAAAATATGTACTATAGGCCGACGATCTTATTCTCTACTACCAAGGCAAAGTAACGGCTAGCACTTGTACTTTACTTCAGAAGGCTCTAGAAAGTATCCGCAATTGGTCTCTCAAATCCGTTTTTCACATTTCAAGAACCAAATCCAAAGTAATCCATTTCAGCAAGAGACTCAATCCTCTTCTTCCACAATTAAGTCTCAATGGAGATCCGCTACATGTAGTTGATCAACATAATTGTTTGACAAAAAGTTTACATGGAGGCAACATATACAGGAAACTAAAACCAACTGTTTAAATAGAATTAACATCTTAAAATCATTAGCACATCACCAATGATGAAGAAGAGGAAATATTAACAAGGATTTACAGATCACTGGTCTGCTCCAAACTAGATTATGAAAGTAGCCTTTATATGAGCGCCTCCAAAATCTCTTTACAGTATCCATATCATAGCATTACCAATATGTTTAGGCGCTTTTAGATCCACCCTCACTGAAAGCTTCTACATTGAATCTTCTGAACCACTTCTTTCCATACGACGAAAACTCCAACTATTATCTTATTTTTCCAGAATATCTGTCTACCCACAAAACTCAGTAGTTAAATTAATTGACTTTATACAATCAGCTCCTGTAAACAGACCCAGAACATCGCTCTCATCTCCACAAAAGTTACAATCTATTATAAGAATGTTATGTTATGTTGAGAATGGGGTGTTAATACACTGCGACCTAAAAGATCTATTGTGCCTCCTTCTGTCGCCACTGCACTAAGGAAATGTCTCAATGCCTATAGCGACCCTTCCAATCCTATTTTCTCAAGGAAGTGTAAGATTTGAAGTGGCTTCAAGTTAGGTAAATCTTCCTCTTCTATTTGATATCCTCCTATATATAGTGCCCTTGGATTCTGGAGTGCTAGACATTCAGTTAGGATGTGAATGGAGGTTTCGTCCTCCTCCTCACAGAATCTGCACTCACTCTCCTCTACTACTCTCAGTTTACTTAGGTGTCCTTTTAGTCGGCAATGCCCGGTAAGGATCCCTGTTACAATACGTAGCCTGTTCTTGCTCAGGCAAATGCAGGCTTCCGATCTTTTCTGGTTATATTCACCCAGAAGTATCTTGGCCTGTCTCAATCCCAAGAGATTGTTCCAATTATCGGTTCTTCTACTGTCCAATTCTTTTTTAATCTCTCCTAATATTATGTTACTGCTGATACCGCAGAACGGCTCAGGTCCTACAAAGGGAGTTTGAGCCCCTTTCCTTGCAATTATAAGAAACACTAGCCCCAAATTTACAACTCTCATAAAACTTTCTAAAACTCTTCCATGGACCAAAAACCTTTACTACTAACACAAGCCTAAGCATCTACAACAAGTGCAAAACACCTAACATAGTCTTTAAACAAAAATTCAATGTTGCCATAGAAATCAGTGCTTTTTTACTGGTTGAATTAGGTAGTTTTATCGCGCCTAAGAATTGGTCATGCTCTTTCAGCTTGAAATACACCAACATTTAGTACCGGGCGACCAAAGAACATGCTGCTATACAGGGTATAACTAAAGTGTAAAACATTTAAGAGAGTGATTCCTCATCGAAAAAAAGATAGGATCTTTCATATAAAGAAACTTCATTGAAGTATCCCTTGTTAAGATACAACCCCTTAAAGGGGGTACATAAAATTTGTTTAACAATTTTTTTCACAAGCACTAAACAAGTTACAATATTAAAATTAACCTGACATTTTCTACTACCCAAAAGACACTTAGCCAGTAATTTGTTTGGTTTACCCCATGGTTGTAAGGGGTGGAAAACGCAACCCCTAAAATTTCGTTCCAACGTAACTTTTTGTCTTATTATTTGTTTACCATTTAAACATTTATTTCTGATAGCCTGTTTCATTCTAAACAAAAAATCTCTCTTGAATTTTTTGCCCAAAATAAACCAGTTCGCAGCAAAAAATTATTTTACGAACAAGATAGATATCACCATAAAACGGAAATACGAAAATAATTTATCTAGTAGGACGCTATTAGCGATACTGACAATTACATTGAAATCAAGATGTCAGTTTGTAAAATTTTGAAATTGAAGTAATACTAATTGTGTATTGTTCTGTTCGTAATTTGTTACTTTAATAATTCACTTGTTATTAAAATGGTATACACAAATGAGGAAATGGCTGATATGCATTACGTTTACGGTCTGTCGCAGGGGAATGGATTAGAAGCTTCTAGAACAGTGGTCGCCAACCTGTCAATCGCGAGCTACCGGTAGCTCGCGGAGGCAATTCTGGTAGCTCTCACAACGATTTTAATTTAAAGAATACAAACTGCAAAAATCAGAGAAGCTTCCGAAAATTCCACAAAAAAATCTAATTGTCATAATATTAAACATAAACAGCGGCAACGTTGCGGTGAGCGATCTGCCGCTGACGCCATCAAGCTAGAATCGGCTAGAACCGACCAGCCGAACCAGCGCGTTAGTGTTCGAGAACGATCAGGATTGCTTTGAACGGGATAAATACGCACGGCGCGGCGACATTGCGCTTAGTTTAAAACTGAACGCGTAACCAACGTCCAGCGGTTGGGTTAGTAGAAAACAACAAAAAATAATAATATGGCAAGCAGTTGTAAGAAGGTAAAGACATACCACTTTCATTCGAAATGGAAAGAACAATACTTTTTTACAGAAGTTAAAGATAAAAATGTGTGTTTGTTATGTAATATTTCGGTCTCCGTTGCTAAAAAAGGAAATATTGAGAGACATCATAAAACTGTACATTCTAATTTTGAAAAATCATTGCCACTACATTCTGCCGCCAGAAAGGAGAAACTGAAACAGTTAAAAATGCAGTTAATTGGACAACAATCAATATTTTTAAGAACAGTCGACAAAAATAAGGCTGCAACTGAAGCATCGTACCGTGTGTCCCAGATAATTGCACAAAAAAAGAAACCTTATGAAGACGGGGAAATGATAAAACAGGCGTTTTTAGAAGCTGCTGATTCGTTATTTGCCAACTTTAGAAATAAAGACGAGATAGTTTCAGCTATAAAATCTATGCAACTTTCTGATAATACAGTGATGAGACGTGTAGAAGTAATGAGCAATAGAGCAATAATATTTTTTTTACAGTTAAGAACTGACTTAGATAACTGTGTTTATTTTTCACTTCAACTGGATGAATCAACAGATGTCGTTGACACTACCCAGATGGCCGTGTTTGTCAGGATGGTTTTTAGTGATTTTACTATTAAAGAAGATCTTTTGAAGTTTATTCCACTGAAAGGACACACTACTGGACAGGAGTTGTTTTCTCATTTAAAAAATATTATTTCTTCCGAGAAAATTCCAATATCAAAAATGCTGGCTTGACAACCGATGGCGCTCCAACTATGGTGGGTTGTGATAAGGGTCTGGTGGCGTTATGTCGTAAAGATGAAACTTTTCCGCAATTTCTTTGTTACCACTGCATTATCCATCAGCAAGCATTATGTGGAAATTTCCTGAAACTAAACAACGTTATGAAACTGGTGGTAAAAATTGTTAACAAGATTAGAGCTCAAACGTTACAAAGAAGATTATTCAAAACCTTGGCCGATGAAGTTGACTGTCACTCTGAAGTCCGATGGTTAAGTAGAGGACGGGTGCTGAAACGTTTTAATGATGTCCTACCTGGCATAGTTCAATTTTTCAAACAACGCGATGAACCGACTCCGGAACTAGAAAATTCAATCTGTCTTAGAGATTTTGGTTTTCTCGTGGACATTACAGAGAAATTAAACGAACTTAATTTGCAGCTTCAGGGGAGAGACAAAGAATTAGCGGAAATGATTTCTGATATAAAAGCATTTATCAAAAAGATGGAGTTTTGGGAACAAAACCTAATTAACAGCGATGCCAAGCATTTTCCTATTCTTTCAGAAAAAATATCCCAAAATCCATTAGAACCTTATGACAGCAAATATCATGTAGAAATAGTTTCTACCCTGAAGATTAACTTCAAAAATCGTTTTAAGGATTTCAAGTAGCGCAGTTTGTTGTTTCACCCTTTATGGAAATTGATATCCAACAGTTTGCAACTTGTGTTATGCAGAACTTTGGCGAAGACATCGCTGCAACAGAAATGGAAGTAATTGAGTTTCAAAATGATTTAGCCTTAAAATCGTTAGTCTTAAGTACCAAATGTAACTGGCCTATTGTAAGTAAAGACAAATATTCAGTTCTATGCCGTGTTGCCTTGAAAGTGAAAGCATTATTCAGTTCAACCTATTTGTGTGAATCTTCTTTTTCCAATATGAAGTTTATTAAGAAAAAATATCGCAATCGACTTACAGATGAACATTTGGATAATTGTATTCGAATGGCTGTATCAAATTATACTGCAAACATTAAAAAAATTATCGATGAGTCTGAGTGTCAGCCTTCTCATTGAACGTGATTTATTATTTTTCAATGTATATGTTCATGATAGTGCGTTACTTTTTTGTTGTTACTATTAACTATTTTTAAATCTTACGTGACATGCCGTTGTGGCTGGATAAAAGTTTGTGTTTATTTTTCAAACACCTTCATTTGGTAGGTAGGAATGTAGCTATGAACAAGTACGTCCTAGTAATATTAGTTATTTTGTTATTAGTTTATTATTAGTACCTATGTATTATGTATTACCAGTTAAATAGTAAAATAAATACATATAATGATAAATTAACTGTGGATTATTTCATTTACGTTGCGTTACGTGGCTTCCGTGTGGGTAGCTCGCTGTTTATTCCAAAATTAACAAAGTAGCTCAACACATTGAGAGGTTGGCGACCACTGTTCTAGAAGATATGCTGAAATGTATCCTCAACGGCAGCATCCTTCACATAGAATATTTGCCCGACTTCATCAACGTATACGAGAATATGGTTTATTCAACAAAAGAACGCATAATTGTGGTCGCCATCGAGAAGTAAAAACACCACAGCTTGAGGAAGCACTACTTAATTTTATTGAAAAACAACCTACTACCAGTACTAGAAAGATTGCTTTCCAGCTAAATGTTGATCATATGACGGTATTTCGAATTTTAAAGGAACATCTCTTATACCCTTACCATCTGCAACGAGTACAGGCACTGTTACCGCAAGACTTTCCGAACCGTCTTGAAATTTGCAATTGGATGCTGGAAATGATTAGAAGAAATCGTGACTTTCTGAAGACGATCGAATTCACAGACGAATGTAGTTTTTTTTTTGGGACAAGATTATTAATTTTCATAATTACCACATATGGGCTGATGAAAACCCTCACGCTATTGTCGAAACTCATCTTCAAGAACACTTTTCTCTTAACGTGTGGGTTGGAGTTATTGGTGATTATTTAATTGGGCCTCATTTTCTACCTCCTCGATTAAATGGTGAGGCATACGTTCAATTTTTAAGAGAATTGCATCCCGTACTGCTGGAGGAAGTTCCTTTGGACGTCAGAAGGGGTATGTTTTTTATGCATGATGGGGCTCCCGACAATTTTAGTCAAGTAGCACGTCAGCATTTAACTGAAACATATGCAAGTCAGTGGATAGGTGGAGGAGGACCACATAATTGGCCCGCTCGATCCCCGGATCTCAATCCTCTCGATTTTTCTACTTGGGGCCATTTGCAGTATTTGGTTTATCGTACTTCTGTTCGCGATGTAGAGGACTTAAGAAACCGCATCATCGATGCGTGCAGGGTAATTAAAGAGACTCCAGGATTATTTGAGGGAATACGTGGCTCAATGCGTTGACGTCTAGACGCATGCGTAATGTCTGAAGGTAGACATATTGAACATTTACTATAATTTTTACGTGTTATATGTTTTGTTATTAATAAATTAGTTTTGATTATTCACCTTTTTAATCATTTAATGCAGGTAGTAACTACAAAATAACAATAAATCCAGTTAGCATTTATGACGATGTATCTCTGTAGTTGTTCGTAAAATAATTGTTTGTTGCGAACTGGTTTATTTTGGGCAAAAAATACAGGAGACATTTTTTGTTTAGAATGAAACAGGCTATCGGAAATAAAATTTTAAATGGTAAACAAATAATAAGATAAAAAGTTACGTTAGAACGAAATTTTAGGGGTTGCGTTTTCAACCCCTTACAACAATGGGGTAAACCAAATAAATTACTGGCTAAGTGTCTTTTTGGTAGTAGAAAATGATATTTCAATATTGTAACTTGTTTAGTGCTTGTGAAAAAAATTGTTAAACAAATTTTATGTACCCCCTTTATGGGGCTGCTCCAATTAAGTTTCTTTATATGAAAGATCCTATCTTTTTTTCTATGAGGAATCACCCCCTTAAATGTTTTACACTTATTTAGTTACACCTTGTATATGTGATACACACTGAACTGGCAGAATTTGATCTTAGGGCTGTTTATACAGGTACTGACATCTACTATCGCAATAAATGCCGTAAGTTTATTGCTAATGTCCACTTACCTAAGATCTGTTGGTCCATATTCCAGAAACAAGTACAATTAAATATATCTTTATTGTAAAATAAATTAAAATTAATACCTACATTAGTTAAGAACATAAAATTTTCACTATTTACTATATCTGGAGGTAAGCTATCCCATGTGTAAAATACTATTATAAAAGACTTTTACAGCGCCGCATTTATATATTCCAATTTTCATTTTGTAATAATGTCCTCCTATCTGGTCACCTTTGCTAAGCATACAAAATTCTCTCAGAATGCTGTAATTATATTTTATAAATCTAAATATAAACATGAAGTCTTCCTGTAGGCGACGTTGATAAAAGATATTTTATATCTGACGAAAGCTTGATTTCAACCAGTTCCAACCGGTTCGATAATAATATATAATACATCATTTGTAGGTACATGTAGGTCGGCGGGTCCTTTTTGCCCACAAATCTCTGTTTTCTACCTGTGTAAGTAAAGGGGTGCGTTAATCTTACTGGTATTTTGCCCACAGTAGCATTCAGGTACCTAAACCTGCAAATTACATCCGCCCACAAATAGGTACCTACCTGATTATTAATAATTCTAATAGGTACTTACTTTGGGTGTTTACTGTTTATATTTCAGTCAGTTTTTATACGTTGATTATTGTAATTCGAGTGTTTATAAACAATAATTATTTCTATAATGTCAGCTACATTGATTAAAAGCACACGCGGGAAAGATGTACTCCTTTTGGAGAATTTTACGTTTGCCAAAGATAGAGAAATGAAAAGTGGAGAAGTTTCTTGGAGATGCTCCCAAAGAAAAACAAATGCTTGTAATGCCACTGTATTTACAATTGGTCCTGAACTTTTAGTATCCAGAGGCAACCTAATTCATAGCCATGAAGCAAATGAACCGAAATTAAACAGGAAAATTATTTCTAATTCGTGTAAGCGAAAAGCAGTTGATGATATTTCGGAAAAACCTTCTAAAATTATCCGTAAAGTACTTGCTACTAATTTACCAGAGTCACTAACTACAATTGATGTGTCCTACATAAGAAAAACTATATACAACAGTCGTCGCAAAATACTACCAGGTCCATTACCTACAAATATACAAGAAGTGCATGATGCAGTTGACTTATATTCTAATACATTTAAAACCAGTAAAGGTGAACATTTTCTTTTAATAAATAGCAGAGAAAATAATATTATTGTATTTACATGTGAGACAAATATTCGTACTTTGTGTAAAATGAACGTCTTGTATATGGATGGAACATTTTCGTATTGTACAAAGTTTTTCCTACAATTATTTACCATTCATGGGCTGTGTAATGGACACTATGTGCCCCTGGTATATTGTTTATTACCAAACAAATCTACCGATATATACAAACATTTGTTTTCGTTATTGCATTATAAAATTTTGGAAACTTACAGTATTGCTTGAAATCCATCTAAAGTGTTCGTTGATTTTGAAATAGCAATTCATAAGGCGTTAATTTATATGTGGCCTAATACTGTAATTAATGGCTGCCGATTTCATCTACATCAAGCGTGGTATCGTAAAATTCAGTCTCTGGGATTAATGACTGAATATACAACTAACAGTGATACCGGAAAATGGCTTAAAACATCATTTGGGTTGACATATTTAAACGCCGATGAAGTTGGAGACTGTTTTGTGTTTGACTTAATGGCAAGTAAACCAGAAAATGCCGTTCTCGATAGGTATGCCGATTACCTATTAGAAACATATATTGAAGAAAATTCTACATTTCCTCCAAGTATATGGGCAGAAAAAACAGCTTTAATTACAAGAACTACAAATGCCTGTGAGTCGTTTCATTCAAGGTTTAATTCTTCATTCTACTGTACACATCCTTCTGTATATATTTTTATAGAAAAGTTTAAAGACTTTCAAATCGACACGTATGTCACAATACAAAGCTTAAGTATACCTAAGAAAATCAAAGACAAAAGTGTAAAACAAAAAATTCAGTGTTTAGAAAAATTTATACAGCGATTTGATCTGCAGCAAATCAGCAGATTAGAGTATATAAAATTTGTATCACATTTATCCCTCCCAGTTGAAAAATATGTAAATAAAATATAAATATATAAATATATAAAAAATATAATATAACTTATGTATACTTACTTTTTTATAATAATAAAAATTAGTGTTTAATATAATTTTTAGTTTAATTAATAATGTGTTTTTACTTTTCGATAATATATAAAAAATAATAAATGAAAGATATATCTATTATGATTTATTCAGTTAGAAATAAATTTGGGCAAAATACCAACAGGATTAAGATGACCTTTTACTTGCTGTGGGCAAATTACCTATAGGATTAGCAGCTTTAAATATTTTGTGGGCAAATTACCTCCGCCCATGTAGGTACACTTTGAATAAATAATTGAAATTCCAGCAAACGTTTAAATCAAGCCTTGTACGCAAACTCAACAACACGAATTGCCAGTTTTCATTGAACAAGGCTCTTAAGCCATCCGGTCCCGAACCGTAGAAACCACTTTGCAACAACATAACGACTTGTTTTGCCAATTTGCGATTAAAGGCTACAACAATATTGCTCCACACAGAGAAGGCCTCTAATCCCTGTTTGTGGGAGTCCTCTTGTAATGCTTTGGGGACGGTAAATAGACGGAAAGGGGTGGTCTAGAGGTTTAAACTCACGGACGATTAAGGACTGCTTTTTAAATTAACCGTTCTATTGAATCATTAAGTTGCAGTTAATGATCGAAGAGTATCAAAAATTCTACAAAGGAATATAAATAATGTGGTAATAAAAAAGTACCGCGGGAAACACAATATTATAATAATTATATATAGGGTGTTTATTAAGTACTTGTACAAACTTTAAATGGTGAATCTTTGACTTATTTTAAGGCAAAACGTTCATATGAATACATGTCCCAAACCTCTTAACTTTTGAGCTACAGGGTGGTAAAGTTTTCAGAAAAAAATTTTTTTTTTCTAATAACTGTAAGAGTATTGCAGATATTTTTACGAAATTTGGTACACGTCTCCTACGCATTATGATGCATTTTTTAATGTACAAATAATTTTATTATTTCTACCAGTGGCGCCCGTACGGGTTTCGTATTAAATATTTTTGCCGAAAAAAATAGTACGCCACTGCTTCATCTTAAAATAACAAATATTTTTGCAATCCTCATTTAGTTTTGAGCAAATTTGGTCTGATGAGTTTTTTCTACGACGCATAGTTTTCGTCCGACGCATAGTATTCTGCATGGAACAACTGAAAAATGTGTCTTTTATTAATCAATATTGTTATGTGATAAACTTAGATTATTTACAGACTAAAACTAAACTACTTTTACAAATAAGTTAATAACATTTACATTAATTGCTGAAAATTCCCGCCGCCTACTGCAACGCATGCGTTAATTCGCCCTAACATTGACTGACGTACTCTTTCGAATATACCTGGTGTCTGATTAATAATGGCACACGATTCAAATATCCTTTTTCTTAGATCTTGCTCATTTTGAACGGATGTTTTGTAAACTAGTGTCTTTAAATGACCCCACAGAAAAAAATCCAGAGCATTTAAATCTAGTGATCTGGGAGGCCAGGCTTGCGGTCCCGCTCTTCCTATCCAACTATTAGGATAATTCTCGTTCAGAAATTGAAGTGCAGCCAAACAAAAGTGTGCGGTACGCCATCGTGCATGAACCACATCCTGTTTCTGGTAGCCAAATCAATTTCTTCTAAATGTTCAGGAAGCTCGTGCTCCAAAAATCTTCTGTACTCTTCGCCATTTAGCCTTTGTGGAAGAATGCAAGGTCCAATAAGGTGAACCCCGATAATTCCGACCCAAATATTTAGAGAAAAACGATCTTGGAAATTATTTTCTATGATAGCATTGGGATTATCCTCAGACCAGATATGGTTGTTGTGGAAGTTCATGATGGCGTTTCGAGAAAAAGAAGCTTCGTCTGTAACAAGTACATAGCATAAGAAATCCGGGGTTGTTAATAATTTATTTCGCAGCCAAACGCAGAAATCTACTCTGAGACAAAAATATCTAGGTACTAATGCCTGTACACGTTGAATATGATAAGGATAAAGTTGTTGAGATTTTAAAATTTGCCACACAATTGTATGCGTAATATTCAATTCATGAGCAATTTTCCTTGTACTAGTTTGCGGGTCTTCTTCAATTCTATTTAACACAGCTTCTTCAATTTCAACTGTTCGAACTGTCGCAGGCCTTCCTGGGATATCAATTGTTCTTTTAAAGCTGCCAATTTCACAAAGTCTTGCGTAAATATTAATGAAAGTTTGGACATGTGGAACCACCCGTTGAGGAAATCGGGCTTGATACATTCTTTTTGCAACTTGTGCATTATCGTGAGCCATTCTGTAGACGAAATGAATGCCTGCCATTTCTGCATTGGTATATTCGTACATTTTGAAAACAATAATAGACAATAAATTATTACATACATACATGCAAACATACATTTTTAAATGACAAAAACCATGATCTTTTTTTTAAATAAACTGTCATGACTGATTCCGCTACCATGGAAACCTCTCAGTTGTTTGCAAGGCTTGCTATGCATGTATGTACAATTGTACATTTTAGCAATTTGACTCTGAAATAAAACGGATTTTATTTTTTTAAAGCGTAACCAGCGGTCCGCAACCCTGGGGTCACGACCCCGTGTGGGGTCGCGAAAGATATTTATGGGGTCGCCAAAAAAGTCAACAAGGTCCCGCGCCCCCACCCCAATCTCTCTTACTTTGTTCAGTTCAGTCTGTCTGTTCAGTCAGTTCTATCCGCACGTGCGTACTCATCGCCGCCGCTTTGTCGATTGCAAATACATACTAAATTGATGTCAAAACATGGAAGATTACTTCTGTAGAAAGTTTTTTTTTGAATATTAGCGTTCTCGTGGATAACCACGCACACGGTAAGTAACTGTGCACTCAAACTTAGAAAATAAAGTGAGGCGTCATCGCAGCGCGGCCATGTTGGACGCGTGGGTTCAATAACAAAACCAGCGCGAATTTATAACTTCTATACTTTTAAATTATAATTCATTATACATATTATTTTATTAATGGCCCAATATTTTCTGAAATAAAATAAAATATTTTTTTATTATAAATTTGAAGTAAATCCTGTTACCACGCGAGCATATGACGATAAATCTAATATTACTCGTTTGGAATACATTTTTTATTTATTAATACGTATTTATTATTGCAGTTAACAATGGATAAGTGGCTAATAAAACGCACATCTAAAGATGCAGGTGGTGGAAGTCCTAATAACGCATCACAAATCAAAAGAATTAAACACGTAGTTCTTGACAACAGTGTCGCCTCAGATTCAACAATGACAACGACTGTTACGAGTAATATAAGTCGTGAAAACAATGCCGCCACTTCAAGTACTGGTAGTGTTATTACTATCGATGACAGCAGAGCAACATCTAGTTCCACTACTATAACTATTAGTCATAACAGCGATGATTGTAGTTCAACAGCCACATCTACCTTTCACATCGATACAGAAAGTGACGCTTCAACTTCAATTAAACAAGCAACAGCTACATCGGAGACAACTGGGAAGCGTCAACGCATTTTTAAAAAATCGTACATCCAGTTTGGTTTTAAATGTACAGTGTTGAATTTTGAACAACGTCCACAGTGCGTTGTTTGTTCGGAGGTTTTGGCAAATGAGAGCATGAAGCCGACCAAACTGAAAAGGCACCTAGAAACTAAGCACCCACAGTTAAAGAATAAAAATGAATCTTATTTTAAACGACTTGCCACCAAACTAACGACACAGCAGGTTGATTTCCAAAAATACACAACGGTTAACCAAAAAGCCTTACAAGCATCTTTCGAGGTTTCCTTTTTGATTGCCAAAAATAAAAAACCTTACAACATTGGCGAGACGCTCATTTTGCCAGCTGTAATGAAAATGGTTTCGATCATGCAAGGAGAAAAGTATGCCAATGTACTGAAAACAATTCCACTATCAAGTGACACTGTTCATCGTCGTATCAATCTACTTGCTGATGATATCAAAATACAACTTATAGATCGCGTGAAAGAGAGTCCCTATTATGCTATTTAGCTGGATGAAAGCACTGATGTAGCTAATGTAGCTCAACTTCTGATATTTATCCGATACCGATATGAAAACGACATATGCGAAGATTTGTTATTTTGTCAGGGATTAGAAGGAAGAACAACCGGTGAAGCAATTTTTAATGCAGTTAATACCTTTTTTGAACTCCATGACATAAAGTGGGAATATTGTGTATCTGTGTGTACAGACGGCGCAGCTGCATTGACCGGCTCCAAAACAGGATTCAAAGCAAAAGTAACTGAGATTGCACCTCACGTAGGCTTTGTTCACTGTATGATTCACCGTGAAGCCCTTGCAGCAAAACATTTGCAACCAGATGTAAATAAAGTGTTGGAACAAGTCGTAACAATAATACATTTTATTAAAGCTCACGCATTAAACAGTCGCCGTTTCAAAATAATGTGTCGTGAAATGGGATCAGAATACGAAAATCTACTGTTACATACGGAGATCAGGTGGTTATCGCGAGGAAAAATACTCCGATGTGTATTTGATCTCAAAGATGAAATCAGAATATTTCTACTTGAACGGGAACCAAAGCTAGCGGAATATTTCTTGAATGAAAATTGGCTGGCAACAGTTGGCTATCTTTCGGATATTTTTGAAAAACTTAACGACTTAAATCTATCGTTGCAAGGAAAGAGTACAAATGTATTGATTTTAGCTAACAAAATAAAAGCTTTTTGTAGGAAAATAAGTTTGTGGATAGATGAAATCAGTGCTGAAAACTACGAGATGTTTGCATGTTTGGAGAAATTTTCTGAAGAAAACAATATAAAGCTCGAAGAAGAAATTAAAACCAAAATCATGATGCATCTTACAAATCTTAAGCAAGACTTGAAAATAAGATTCCCAGATACGTCATACGGCGACCAATGGATCATTAATCCATTCACTTGTGATCTTAACACTGTGAAGATGAACTTAAAAGAAAAGGAGCAGCTGATCGATTTAATGTCCGATGAAAGCCTTCGATCTATTTTCAAAACCACGGATCTATCCAAGTTCTCGATAATGACGGAAAAGGAATATCCACTGTTATTCAAAACATCTCTGCTGAAATTGCTGCCATTCGCATCTACATACCTTTGCGAGACAGCTTTCTCCACATTAACTGCTATAAAAACAAAATATCGCCCCAGACTTAACGTAGAACCTGATTTGAGGGTGTCTGTTTCGGATAATATATCACCAAGAATTAATATACTGACTGCAAGTGTGCAATCACAAGGTTCACATTAGTTTGTAAGGTTACGTATATGTACCTCTTTTTTTAAATAAAATATTAAAATAATTGCTTGTCTCATTTAATGCCATCATAAATATTACTCGTATATTAAATGCATATTTTCTGGTTTGCTCCAATATTGGGTAGTATGATTGAACGTTTACGTTATCCGTAACGTACATGTTAGGCCGAGTTTTAACAGTAACACGGCAAGTTCGTACGATGGAAAAATTTTTCCAACACATTACTGTTATTTTTCGCCTGTTATGTTCTAATTTAACAGGTTTCCATCATACGAACTTGCCTCTTTACTTTTAAAATTCGGTCTAACATGTACGTTATGGATAACGTAAACGTTCAATCATAGCACCCATTACTTTCCAAAATAAATAAACTATTTAATATAAATAATTTACGAACTAAAAACAACTAACTTCGTTACCTGAACCAACCTTTGCACTTGTTAACTTAGTGATTTTTTTTTTCTGGGGTCGCTCATAACTCTTTTTTTAATTTTGGGGTCGCAATATCAAAAAGGTTGCGACCGCTGGCGTAAACTATATATCGAACGAAAAAACTCACAAAATTAAATTTGTTTAAAAATAAATGAGGATTTCAAAAATAATTTTTGTTTTAAGATGAAGCAGTGGCATACTATTTTTTTCCGCAAAAATATTAAATACAAACCCCGTAGGTATGGACGCCACTGGTAGAAAACATAAATTTGTACATCAAAAAATGCATCTTAATGCATAGTATACGTGTACCAAATTTCGTAAAGATATCTACAATAGTCTCACAGTTATTGGAAAAAATAGATTGTTTTCTAAAAACTTTACCACCCTGTAGCACAAAAGTTAAGAGGTTTAGGACACGTGTTGATATGAACTTTTTGTCTTAAAATTAGTCAAAGATTCACTATTTAAAGTTTGTACAAGTACTTAATAAACATCCTGTATAAAATAAGTTGCCAAATAAGGAAAGAAATCTCAATTTTGTAACGTATTTTATATATTTTTTTCTCCAATTGGCAAAAACAGGATACGTAAAATAAACAATTTTTTAAACTTAATATTTTTTTCACTCTTGAAGAAAATTGTTTAACGGTAATAACTTCATATCGACGATTTTATGAAATCTCGTACAATAGTTTGGATTTTGCCGGTAACGTATTTGAAATTACGGCAAATCATTTCAGATAAAGTGCCACTTTAAAGAATGTAATTCATCTTAAAAGTGAGTCATGACATTAATTAAAACTTTAAAACAACTACATAAAAATTATGACATTTAAATGGTTACGAAAATAAATGTAATGTCGATACGATTTTGTACATAAAATTTACTGCAATAAATCGAAATGCAACAAATTTTGATTTATTGGTGGGGGGTGGGTGGCTCAGTGATGCAGTCTGGACTTGAGAATAGAAGGGTCCGCGGTTCGAATCCCACCGATGACCAGGATTTTTTTTAATTAAATTAAAATATTTAAAAATATTTTTAAGGCATTGGTAGGATTCCCCACTCTGACCATTCACTGTTGGGTTTTAATTAACACTGTTGGTCCTAAAGTGGCACTGGGAAACAGTAAAAGGACTGTCTGTGGAGGTGCAAAAGTATTATAGTACTAGGAATCCTGCATTATGTAGTATTAGAATACTAATAACTCAAGTTGTCGAAGCCAAAGTCACCAATGAAAAAAAAAAATACTTATTGGTATTATTGTTTGTACAGGGTAGGCAAATTTCGATGTTTCAATAGAGAATCTCGTTAACTATAAATGGTATAAAAAATGGACCTTACATCCTCGATCTCTTATTTTTTAGAAGAACTTAATAGCATTTTCAAAAATTGGCTATCGTCTTTTGTTTTCGAGTTATAAACAAAAGTTAGTTTTTTTCAAATTTTCATTGTCATTATCTCGCTTATTTATGAAAGTGGAAAACAATAATTTATACCTTCTTCAGGAACTTTTTTCATAAGAATCCAGTGGCGTAGTCAATTTTTTTTTTAATTATTTATTTATAGCAAAAAAATTTATTTTTTTATATAAAACGGGTAGTTGGCTGTGGCATACAAAAAAATACCAAATTTTTCCATTCTAATGATATACAGGGTGGTCCACCGGTAACGCCTCGGTCTGTATATCTAAAACTAAACTTTTTTAAAAAAATCGGTTTTTACGGTGAGATGTATATTAGAAAAGGCAACAATTTAAAAATAATTTCAATAATACAGGGTGCTCCAGGAAATTGGAATATATCAAAGTTAGGTTTTTTTAATCGGGACACCCTATATTTTATTGAAATCTACAAAGAAAATTAGTGTAACTTTGTTAAGGGGTTGTTATACCTAGAGTCTATCATTTTTGATATATTCGAGGATTTTCAAAATTTTGGGGTTTTTAAAAATTGCAAATATATCCTACATTTCTTAATATTTCAAAGTGATTTTTTAAGGTACATTAAGCGTCTTCTGGGCTGTAACCTCAAATACTTACTAATCAAAAATATCGTATAGATATCGAAATAGATATTTAGTTTTCGTAGATTTAAACACCAAAAACTTCGTTATTTTAAATAGAACACCCAGTATATTTAACATTAGAAATATCTTTCGAAACCCTTTCAAACAATATACATAGGTATTCCCTATACCTATATGTTGTTGTTTTAGAGATAATTTATGTAAATAATTCATTAAATTTAGTTAATAAAGGTGTCTGGGCATTGATTGTCAATTTATGTCATTTATGTTATTAATAAAATGAAGCAATATTCTATGCAAGAAATGGTGGATATGATTCTCACCATAGGTGAGTGTTATGAAAACTGTTTTTTAGCAACACGGGTTTATGCCCAAAAGTATCCAGACAGAAATCAACCGGATAAGAGAACTTTTGAAAGAATTTAAGAACGTTTTCGTACAACAGGCAGTATTGCATATTCAAAACAAACTGTGAGTAAACCCGTAGTTGATAATGAAGACAACGAATTTCTAGTATTAGGTTCAGTAACGGAGAATCCTCACATTAGCACCAGGGAAATTTCGAGGCAAATGGATATACCTAGAACCAGTGTAATGAGAATTCTCAAGAAACACCGATTCCACCCTTACCATATCCAATTTCATCAACATTTATATGGTACTGATTTTTAACGACGCATAGATTTTAGTTTATGGGCGCTAGAACAGGTAGGAGAAAATAGAGACTTTTTCGATTTTGTCTTATTTACAGACTAATCCACTTTCCATTACAATGGATTAGTAAATCGCAGTAATTTCCATTACTATGATACAGAAAATCGGCACCTATTTAGAACTATTGACCGACAAAACAGATGGAGCATAAATATTTATGGGCGGATTATTGGAGAGAAAATTATAGGCCCATATTTTTTTAATAGTCATCTAAATGGAAATAATTTTTTGAGGTTCCTTCGTTCAGATTTTTGGCTGCTTCTCGAAGATATACCATTGAACGTACGGCAACAAATGTGGCTACAATTAGATGGTGCTTCTTCTCATTTTGCGCGGGACGTGAGAAATTACTTAGACCGGAAATTTCCTAATAAATGGATATGAAGAGGAGGCCCATGCCATTGGCCACCTAGATCACCTGTTACAGCCCAGAAGACGCTTAATGTACCTTAATAAAATCAATTTGAAATATTAGGAAATGTAGGATTTGCATTTTTTAAACACCCGAAAATTTTAAAAATCCTCGAATATATCAAAAATGATAGACCCTAGGTATAACAACCCCTAATTTTCTTTATAGATTTCAAAAATTCAATAAAATATAGGGTGTCCCGATTAAAAAACCTAACTTTGATATATTCCAATTTCCTGGAGCACCCTGTATTATTGAAATTATTTTTAAATTGTTGCCTTTTCTAATATACATCTCACCGTAAAAACCAATTTTTTAAAAAAGTTTAGTTTTGGATATACAGACCGAGGCGTTACCGGTGGACCACCCTGTGGTGTCAGTTTACTCATTTTCATTGTTGTTTTTTTTGCAAAAACTTATTATTTTTAAAGTAATCTATTATACTTTGTTGTTTTCTGGTAGGCTTGTGTAATTCAAAATATTTCTGACAGAAGTATTAGCATTTTTTTCAACACCCATATTATAATAATGCATTTGTATGCCCATAATCCGTTTCATAATGATATCCATAATAATACAGATTTTTCATAACGATACATATTTTTAATCAATAGAAACCCATAATTTTTCAATCAAGCATGCAGGGACGTTTCGGTTTTAGTGTTTGGTGTGCCCTATTGGGTAATTGCATTTTAGCCTACCAAATTTGTGTTGGAAAACTAAATGACCAACGATATTTATAAATTTTAAACGAACACATATTAGCTGATTTTTTGGACGAGAGAGACAAGATATATTTTTTTAACACGATGGGGCACCCCCTCACCAAAAACCTCTCTGAATTGTTCATTTTAGATAGGGACAAAAGGACCGGTAAGGTGGCCACCACGTTCACCAGATTTACCGTCCCTAGATTTCTTCTTTTGAGGATATAATAAAGACAATTTATACAGAACTACTTCTAACAATATTAACGAGCTAATGAAAAATTTTATACAGTGCGTTAATTTTTTCTCCAATATCCATATTTATAACGCAATTCTGAATGTTTCCAAACGATGTCGCAAATAATGGACATCAATTTGAAAATTTAGTCTAGTTTTATATTTTTTAATGATGTTGTAATTGGTAAAACAGCATCGTCAATATTTTAATTCTTTGTCTCTGATTTATTAAAAGTTCCATAATGTATGAGATTCTCTTTTAATTGTTTAAAAATAAAATATTAAGTCTTCTTTCCGGGTATCGATTAAAATATAACTCACTTGCATTTTCAAAATTGTTATTACTTTGAATAAAACATTCTTACAAATTAAATTTTTATTTATTTTCATAAAACCTGTTGCCCTTTAAAAGTAATGTCATAAACAATAAAATGTTGTTCAGTATTTTAATAGCATGTAATAACAGATATTTGTTCTGTCAGAAAGATTCTAAAGGACAGAAGCCTACTAGAAAAGAACAGAGTATTATAGATTATTTTAAAAATAATGTGATTTTGCAAAATAACAATGAAAAAAATAAACTGACCCTAATTATATATATCGTTAGAAAGAGAAAATGTCTGTCTGTTTTTGTAAGCTATAGTACACGTTCCATATAAAAAATACAACCTTATACTATAATTCGAATTTAAAGAATTAAAAAAAAGTGATTACGCCATTGGATTCTTATCAAAAAAGTGCCTGAAGAAGGCATAAATTATTTTCTTTCACTTTTATAAATAGTGGTACACACAAGACGAGAAAAATCTCGATCTCGTTCTCGAGATCGAGACGAGATCCGAGATCAAGATTTGCAGAACAAGTCGAGATCGAAAGTCAAGATTTCGGCGAGAACGAATTATCAGTGACTTCGGATGAGTCGTAGATTGAGCTAAGGTCAATATGATCATCGGATGAACAATTTGATGATAACGATGACGAAGCTGAAGTATTTACTGCATATAAATATATAATATTGCCGCTTGTAAATAGCTTTAAAATCTGTAATACTTTTTACCTTTATCTCTCTGTCCCATGTTGTACAATTGAAGCTATCCAGTTTATGTCTGGGATCTAAAATTAAGCAAACACAATATATCCAATTGGATTTGTAATAATGTTCGAGTATCTTATCTCTCGCAGCCCGATATGCCTCCTCAAATAATGGATCCATTTTAATGCTTTCTTTCTTCTTCAGATTTTGTACTTACGAGGTATTGATTCTAGGTCATCGATAATAAATATATAACAGTATCATTATTTAAAACTTTAAAAACTGACCATTTCTAATACCTCTTTCATATTAAATACTATAATGGACAACAACAAAAATTAGCCATAATTTAAAGTTTTTAAAATAGAGTTAGAAATATGTATTGGAACAATGATTCTTATGTCAAAACATCAGGTTTTCAATAAGTTTAATTTTAGCATGTAATTTATTTGCCTCTATTAATTAAGCTGTCACTATTAGTAGCTGAAGTTACATGAATATGCTTTATCTCTAATAATAAAATAATTTCATTCACTCTTACCTTTTTTTGGTTTAAAATCGAGTAAAACAATTTCTGTAATGGCGTCTATGATCGTTACCTGAAACAAAATTTTTGTTTTGAAATAAACAAGTTCATAGTTATTTATCATACAAGGGTGTCAATATGTGCGCAAAAGCAATTAATAAAAGGGTGTCATACAACATTTTGTTTAAGACCAGACTTAAAAGAACAAAGAAGGGTAGAAATCTTTAGTTAATACAATATGAAATGATAATTAAAATTTATTCTCGAACAATATACTATAAGTATAAAAATCTGATATGTCCAACACATGACTTTCCTGTCCGTTTTTTTTACAACCTATTGTATCACCCCAGTAAATGTTTAGAGGATGAACTAAATACATACATTTTCAACACAATATTACTTAATTTTTTTTATATATTCATTGACAACGAAAATACTGAAAATTATACACATTTCATCAACTTTTTCCAGTGCCGTCCATTTTAGAGAAATGCTATATGAAATAAAAATTATAGAAAATGATATCAGAAACAAATTTTAGTTAAACATAGTCTTTCCTAAGAGTAAATAACAGACTTATATTCAAAATTCGAAATTTTCACTTTTCCTCAAATATCTCGAATATATTTGTTCGTATTGAGGGTATGTGTTGAATTGGTTGGCTAGTTTATTTAACAGCTTTAAATAATTAGTTATCACTGATTTGGTAATCTGTGAGCTCTCTCAACTATTTGTTGGTTGAATGATTTTTAATTTTTTCTATCTGTCTTCGTAGCAGTTTAATTTCTTTTTGTAATTTCCAAATTAAACATTTTTTTTAAATTCTCATCTCTTGTAGTATTACTTTTAATAATATCTGACTTGTCTTTTTTATCGTTTTTAAACCACCTTGATCATTTCTTTAAATGCATCATTTTTCACTAACTCAGGTTTCTTAGTTTCCCTATTCACGTAGGTCCCTGCATCATTGTTGATCAATAGCGCTTCATGTGCATTTTTCAAGTATCGTAGTTTTCTCTATTGAGAACTTCAAATCTTTCTGCGGTATTTTATCTCAAATAGGTAACTTTAACACGTTCCTTACCAATGACGTGAATTCGCGTCATTAGCAATGTATCATACACGCCGAGGACGTGAATTCGAGCCATTGTTTACGGTACTTTCTACGAACTCCAAAGTCTACGGGCGTGGCAAACGTAGATCTAATATTTGTATAGCGAAAGTAAAAGTTGAAAAGTCTTTTGGTAGGTAGAGAGGGGGTAAACGTCAAACCACGTCGGGAGGCTCCGAGAATTTCACAGTAATGTTTACCTGCCAGTGTCGTTTCATAGAATAAGTAATTTTAAATTGTTATCGGCGGAACCGGACAATCGCATGTATTTATGGATTATAAATAATTATTAAACATGTATTATAATATTCAAATTATAATTTTACAAAATTTTAACAGCTATTCACAATTTATTAAACTATTTACTCGAAATTGTTATTAACATCTATAAAATAATTTTGTACGCCAATGTATCGCGTCCACTTCGGTAAGATCCGCTGCCAACCTGTCAATTTATGTGTATAAAGTGGGAGAACTGGCAAAAGCATTTCCAACTTTTACTTCTGTTCTATGGTGTATTCCTAGGACTGCAGGTAACATCGTGGTGGCCTTGGTTTTTCAGTTGAGGTTTTGAAGTCTGTGTGTGCACATGGTATTTCTGTGATATAATGGATCGACCTAGTACATCAAAGGATACGTGTGATATCGAGTTTAGTGATGAAAGAAGGTCAAAAAAGTATATTTAAAGTAAAAGTACTAATTGAAAATATGAATTTAAATTACTTTAATTTGAAAATTTGAGGTTATGTTTGTTTTTTATTACAGGTGGCAAAAGAAAAAAGTGTATACTCCAGAGGAGGCAATGGAACTGTTATTTGCGGGTGAATTTGATTCGGATGAAATTCAAAGCGATTTCGAAGATGATTACCATATTGAGGGAGAGTCTTCTGAGAGTCAGTCTGATGTGAATGAAAATCCTGATAATCAAAATGCTCATAATCAAAATTCTGAAGAGGTTTGGGAGTGGACCGACACCATTAATTTAAAAGTAATCGACTTTACAGCCACACATATTCCACTAAATATTGAAAAAGTAAATGAACCCTCCGAATATTTTAATTTGATAGCAACAGATGAATTTTTCGATTTGGTAGTTTCGCATACAAATAAATATGCAGAAGAAATATTTCTTGAGGGAGTAAGCGAATATTCAAGAATAACATCATGGAAGGATGCAAGTATCCCAGAATTTAAAGTTTTTTTGGGACTTCTATTTCACACAGGCACAATAAAACTTAATAGAATTGAGGATTACTGGAAGACTAGTTACCTATTTAATATTCCAGTCTTCAGAAATTTTATGTCGCGCAATAGATACCTAAGCATCCTCAGATGTTTACATTTTGTCGATAATCCTCAAGGACCACCTACTCCAATCGATCGTCTCTACAAAATACGAGATGTGATAATTTTTTTTAATTTTAATTATCCTAGAAAAAATGTATCCATAGATGAATCAATGATGCTATGGAGGGGGAGCTTGGGTTTTCGCCAATATATCAAAAATAAACGACATAAATATGGGGTAAAATTCTACATGTTGTGTGAGCCGGAAGGAATGATTTAAAAATTTATCATTTATGCTGGTGCCAACGATCCAGAAATAAGTGGAAAAGAACACTGTTCAAAGGTTGTAATGAAGTTATTAGAGGATAATCTTGAAAAGGGACAATCTATTTGGACAATTTTTATACCAGTGTAAATTTAGCTTAGAATTTATTAAATAAAGGAACTTACTTGACGGGAACGTTAAGATCTAAAAGACTAAATAATCCTACCGAAATTTTAGAAAAAAAATTGCGCAAAAGAGAACTTGTTGTAAAATATGCAAACGGGGTTGACGTTTTGAAGTGGATGGACAAAAGAAATACATTAATGTTATCTACGGAACACGAGGGAAAACTTATCGATACCCAAAATAGACGGGGGCAACATCAAGTGAAACCACAGTGTATTGTTGAATATAATACATGAGTGGTGTTGACAGAAGAGACCAAATGTTCTCATATTATAATTGTGAACGGAAATCAATGAGATGGTACCAGAAGGTAGGCATACATATTATGCAAAGCATGCTGGTAAACTCTTATTTCTTATACAAAACAAACGTACCGAAAGGAAAACTGTCTTTGTATGAGTTCAGATTAAAAGTGATTGATTACCTGTTATCTTTTCATGAAAAAGACACTAATAAAAAACGGAAAAAACAGTAGTCATTGTCCACAGAAAATTCAAAAACAGAATAAGGATGGCAATCTTCGTTCAATACGACGAAAATGTAAAATGTGCTATTCTAAGAAAGTAAGAAAAGACACTATGTACTGTTGCCTTGAGTGTGAAGATAAACCATCTTTATGCCTTGATTGTTTTTCGACCTACCACAACAGTGTCGAGTAATATAATATAGTAAATATGGTATTCATTTTATTTTAGTTTATTATAATTTATTTTTGTTATGTTTTCTTTTGGAATATAATATTGATTTTACTTAATATTGTTTATTTATAACAAATACGTCTCATTCATTATAATTCATCATTTTACTGTTGTCACGGGAAGCACAGATATTTCAGTAAATATACTTAATACAATAAATATTATTACTACGCCAATGACGCGAATTCACGTTTTTCATGTCGGACGCCATGGACGCGAATACACGTTTTGACAGTTTCCCGCCATCAGATGGCTGGCGCTCGGTAGTAGTGGTGTATAGAGGTCAGCAAGGAACGTGTTAGGGTAATAACATAGTGGAGCAGCTCACATCGCCGCGCCGCTCGCTGCGCTGCTCGCCACACGGCGATGGTTAAACAATATCAGTAGAACGCACAATCCTAATTATATTCGGCGCTTCGTCCGAATAGATTACTTTATAATAACTTAGTAGTACCGGTTTTCGGTGCTAGATGGCACAACGTTCAAAGATAAAAAAACTTCTTTATCGGTTAAGTATGCTTACCTACTTTACCGATCCCTTTCACACGTCATAACGTTTTTTGTGCCAAGATGGTATACACGTTCTTTTAGGAATAGAGAAGTTTTATCTCTAAAATTTTATAATTAGTTGTATTTAATAATATTTATTTTTAAGGTAAAATGGGAGAATATAAGAAGAGGAAAAGGTCGTCTTCTATTTCTCGCTCACCCTTGCATAGAAGGCCGCTAACTGCACTGGAAAATATGTTGATTAATAATGATATTGAGGTAATACGACATAAAAGAGCCCCGCGGCCCAACTAGTGGCCCGGCGTCCTCAAACTCAGTTCATAGTGTTGGGGCAAAAGTTCATTAATCACGGAAAAAGAAGTGTTCTGGCTAAAGTCCTTGAACCACAAAGCCGTACATCCCCAGTAAGTTGCTACATACTATATATCCGTCCGCGGCCCAACTAGTGGCCCGGCGTCATCAAACTCAGTTCATAGTGTTGGGGCAAAAGTTCATTAATCACGGAAAAAGAAGTGTTCTGGCTAAAGTCCTTGAACCACAAAGCCGTACATCCCCAGTAAGTTGCTACATACTATATATCCGTCCGCGGCCCAACTTGTGGCCCGGCGTCCTCAAACTCAATTCGTAGTGTTGTGGCAAAAGTTCATCAACCACGGAAAAAGAGAGTTCTGGCTAAAGTCCTTGAACTACAAAGCCGCACTTCCTAGAGCTAGACACTGATACTAGCTCGTCTAGGAGACGACCTGGACATTGAAAACAAAAATGATGTTTAATCCTTACATTGGAAAAAAGTTGTCTTTAATTTTAAAAGATTAGGCAAGGAAAAAATAAATATTTGTCCTCTATTAAAATCCCCAGAAATATATCAAAAATATTTAACTGACATATAAAGTCAATAAAATTAAGTCTGGGAGTGTCCAGTATTGGTAAGGTTATAAATATATTCTTGTCATCTAACAATGAGACATAAAAAATAGTCTGGGAAAACCCTTCGCAGATTTTTCTATAAAATATCAAATGATTCTTTGGTAACAGCTCTGCATATAAAAATGAAATTGATAAATTCCTGTATTTACTTATATATAAACAGAAATTCTCGATTCAGTTAGGTATAATGTTTGATATACAATAATATATTTAATTAAAATTAATCAAAATAATAGTTAAAATACAAATAATGCAATACAATATGGTTCTAACCCTGGAAATTAATATAAAACCCAAAAGGTAATAGACAAATCAGTCGTGATGTATTTTTACAACACTACTTCTAAAAACAGTCCAGAAAAACCCAGCTTTCAATATTTCGGGAAACTGGAGGAGCCTATTTTGCACCAGGGGGAGGGGGAGGCAGAAAAACTGGACAGGGACCCCCTTCTCTGTTGCACAGAAAAAGGAAGATGAACTATTCTGGTCTGTGCTACCCTCAAAACAAATATTAAAGGTAGGTTTAAAAGCAAGGGTGCATCAAAAAATTAGTTTATTGCGCCCCTTTTTTCCTAGTTAAAAAATGGAGTGGTAAAATTGATTTATTCTAACTATATTTTACCTGACCATTTCAAAATGGAAGATTAAAGAATCGTAAAATTATCACAAAATTCATTTATATGTAAGTACAGTCATTCTGTTGGCTATCTCGATGTGTACAGACTTAAAAGATGGCTATTAATTTCCAAATACCAATTCATAAATCTACAAAATGTTTAAGATATCTTTAATTAGTAAAATTATGAAAACATTTGCCTTTTAAGAGAAATTGACATTTAGTTGTTTAGTTTACTTAGACGATGGTCTAATAATGGCGAATTCAGAATTATATGCTTTACAAACTAAAATTATAATAGGAAACTTGAAAAATCTTGGATTCACAATGAACTTCAAAAAAGTAGGTACTTAGTTTAGTTCCTAGCAAACATTATAAATTTTTTAGGGTTAGCCTTCACTGTTGTAAATACTGAAAATCTTATGTCGATTGTACCTACTAGCCGAAGAAAAGAAAATGATTAGTTTCAAAGCAGTCACAAAATTAAATAATGAAAAATAAGGCTTTTTGCTCCTGTTATTGATCTCCTGGTATCTGCTATGCCAGCTGAAAAATATATAGTCGTTTATACATCAAGTCTTTAGAAAAAGAAAAAGTTTTAGCTCTACGATAACAATTATTAATAATATGAATATCATATTGTAATCATTTATAGTTTGTTGCATTCTATTATGCCCCAAAAATGTCTTGCTCAAAATTGTAATTTTGCAAATATATTCGTGAGGTGTGATAACCACTACCACTTTATATATATTTTTGTAAGTAAACAAAAAAGGACAGTAGGTATCTATAAATCATAAATATCTGGATGAAGTTATAATAATATTTATTTACCATAAAAAATACATTTTCTATTGACTTAATACAATAAATATATTATATTTGCTAAAGATTTGGAGCTGGTGTGAATCAAAAAATTACTGGATTCAAGCATAGTGTACTTATATGCGCATCTTTTCTACTTACATTTCATATACCTATATTTGTTCAGTAGAAAATAAAGCAGATAGGGGTCACGTGTCAGACTTCTTTAGAAACAATATGGGAGTTAGATAAGTCAGTATTTAATAAAATACGTAACAAGAAAAGATGGAACTTCTCTACTATACCTAGAAATATATTTGTATCCAACTTAAACCGAAAACTTAAAAAATATGACAATCACGAGATCCAGAGCCAGTCGCAATAGACGTATTTTCGCCATATTTTGAGAGAATATATATACAAACCTATGCATTTCCTCTTTTTCCAATGGTCTTAAGTACTAAGAAAAATTATCATTAATAAGTCTTCAGGAATAATGATTGTCTCTTACTGACCAACACAACCCTGGTTTCTAACAGTAACATCTTTTGAGGTAATCGCACACCCACATATCGGTGACCGATTGGAGAAACTATCCAACAAGGATTTAGTCTAAAAAATATACTCGAGGTAGGCCTAGGTGATACAATGCTAAACTCACTATCAAAAAATATTTTACAATACAGTTGCCCCCCTTAGGGCATGGCGGTCTGGCCTGGTGGAATTATTCTCGTAGAAAATTTTTACAACAGGCCTCTGGAAGAATCCAAATTTGCAGAAGCAATAATTAGGTATTAATTGTTTTACATTCTCATCATAGAATCTTAAAAAAGATACTTTTTCTGTTTACAGAGTAGGTTAGATTGTTTATAAAATTTTTGCTTGTTTTTACCATAGGCTTAAAAACAATAGCTTTTGTTTTTCTAGGAAATATCAAAGAAGATACTGTATAACCTTGATACATTTCCTAAGCCTGAATCAATGTAACTTTAAACAGCCTACTAAGTTATTATAAAGTAATCTATTCGGACGAAACGCCGAATATAATTACCCGATCAAACGAACTTGTGAAGTTCGATCGTAATTATATGAGGCGCTTCGTCCGAATAGATTACTTCCCATCCCATTTTTACCCAACCCATTTGTATTTGTTTCAGGTAGGTATACATCGAAAAACAAATTTTGAATTGCTTTAAACTTTATGACGTGTGAAAGGGATCGGTAAAGTAGGTAAGCATACTTAACCGATAAAGAAGTTTTTTTATCTTTGAACGTTGTGCCATCTAGCACCGAAAACCGGTACTACTAAGTTATTATAAAGTAATCTATTCGGACGAAGCGCCTCATATAATTACGATCGAACTTCACAAGTTCGTTTGATCGGGTAAACATATCGGAGTAATGCACTTAGCCAGGCACATTGCCGCACACCTCGCCATAAATTGAGAAACAAAATAATGTTTTTCGGCAAGCAGCTGCCTGAAAATAGTTCTGTGATTGGTTGTTTCAAGGCCACACTTCTACCTTGAACCAACACTATGACATGAGGCAGTAGTTTGTTCACATCACATACTTTGAATACTATACGAGGCAAGAGAGAGATCCGACACGCCCAACATAGGGTGGGGCCATTTTGAACCCTGTGACACAGTTTACAGCTAAAGAATCAGATCGCTCACTCTGCGTCGGTACTTTTGATCTCAATGTTTCAGTTTATACACTGTGAAAGTCAGATAATACAATATATGACAACCGCCTATAATAAAACAGCAGTCTTCTGCGTATCCTGAATTTGTATGCCTGGAGTGGATGTTATTTTGAAACTTTCAACTGGTCCGAGTGAGCTAACTGATTCTTTAGCAATAAACTGTGACTTCAAAAATAATATTCACTGACACTGACAGCAGCAAGCAAAATATCAGGTGCGTTTTAATCATCCGCTTCTGCTTCTGGAATTGTCGGTTTAGTCGTTTTAACCTGTCAGATTAAAACAAGAAAACCGACAATTCCGAAGCAGAAGCGGATGATTAAAATGCACCTATTAAAAATATTGCGCCAAGATGTGGGCAACACGTAATAAGGGTTCAAAATGAAGTTTTCCTTTTAAAGGGCACTCAGAAAGCTGCGCAGTGCGACCATTCTCCGTATAGTAAAAGAAAATCAAAGTATGTGAGTTTGTTATTGTATGGCATTGACGGCATTTGTAGAGAAAGTTATTTTTTAGTTATGGATAAAGATCTATTAATTAGTGAAATTTACAAAAAAACTCCAATATGGGATCAGCGACATAAATCGCATCACAACAGATATGTCTTGGATAAATGTTGGGCAGAGGTTACTGCTAACTGCAAAGTAACAGGTAAGCTACCTATATTAAATACAATTTACGGGGTCGGTGAAGAATTCAGATGCGCGAATTTCGCAAAATTTTTGAAAACCCTAATAAGTTATGTTCCTCGAAAAAATTCTAATAAAAAACTCAGTTGTATAGGTTATATTATGACAAATTTTGCGAGTTGAAAGCAGCAGCGTTGCCAAGTTTTGAAATAAATTTGAGTATCAAAGAAATCTAAAAATTTAATTTGCCAAATATGTACCATGGATATTGATACTACACCAGCGATTTTAGAAGTCCACCTTGAACCTTGGGCTAGTCAAAATCAGTTGTTCTAACTCCTAATTTATAACTTTATAATGGCAGTTTATTGTAAAATGTTATTCCCATTTGTAATATGGATTAAATAGTTTAAAATTAAAGAAATTGAACCTAAATCTAACTTACAAGTGCCTTTGTGTCATGAATCCAAAATTAATTTATTTATAATTAGGTACTTTAAAAAAAAAAACAATTTAAAGTAAACATAGTTATTTATGTAATAAGTGCATACAACATTTTTTCTTCTACCGTACATATTTTCCACTAGATTATAAATACAAAAGTTACTTTACGCACTAGTGGGTAAAAAGTTTTACTTTATACACTAGTGCGTAAAGTAAATTTAACATAAAATTTGACATTTGTGATGTCAAAATGCTAAAATTTATTTTTACTTTACGCACTAGTGTAAAAAAGTAAAACTTTACACTCCGTAGCGTGCGTAAAGTACGTACTTTATGCACAATAGAAGAAAAAACATATTTCATTCAAGATTTCAATTAATTTTTTGTTTTAGGGTTTGTGGAAAAAAATTATATAAAAAGTTAGGTTAAATAGTGAAAATAATGCATTTTATTATAATATAAATTAAATCTAATTTTCCGTATATAATTTTTGTTAAAATAATATAAAAAGTAAGTTTCTTCAATATATTAGTGATAAAACTTCGATAATTGCGCATCTGGATTGTTAACCAGAACTCAAATTACCTACTTAAATAAAGTTAAAGAGAATAAATATTTTATTATAATAGTTTCTTTATTATGTATGTGTTATAGCCTACTGTAATTACAACATATTTATTTAGGGTGTAATTTGAAAGTATTCTTTAAACGAGTTTCTCACTGATGCAGCTTCTATTATTGCACGATTATTTTTTCTGGATGTCTGAATATCAGGTAGTATACTATCAGTCGTTGCGGTACTCTCGATGTCCTCTATTGTTACGTTTTCTTTATTTATTATGGTATTATGAAGAATACAAACCGCTTTAATACACATCAGCTGTGTCAGGATGTGTTTCGATAGCTTTATGTAATATTCTCCATTTCATTGTCAAAATACCAAAGCTGCATTCAACAGTTTTACGTGCTCGAGACAGTCTCTTATTGAATAGCTCATTTTCTTCAGTTAGGTTGTTTCTGGCATATGGCTTCATTAGGTTTTTCAATAATGGATATGCTTCATCGCCTATAAAAACAAAAGGGGCTCAATTTCTTCCTCTCCATTAATCTATAAAGTTTCTAATTTCGAAACGTTCCTTCATCGCTTTGTTTGCCATATGCGCCAACTTCGATATAAATAAATTTACAATTGGCATCGCTGACTGCTTGCAGTACGATTGAAAAATAATGTTTATAGTTAAAAAACATTGTTCCAGACCGATTGGGACATTTTATTCGAATATGTTTTCCATCTATTGCGCCGAGGCAGTGTGGAAAGTGCCATTTTTCGGTGAATGTCTGGGCAATCTTTTTAAAATTTTCTTGAGAAGGTGGCTTCATATGTAAAGGTTGCAAACACTCCCACAATAATGAAGCAATTTCCTTCACGATGTTTGCAACAGTACTAGCCCCCAACCGAAACGAAAATGCAAGGCTTTTAAATGAGTTTCCAGTGGCTAAGAACCTAAAAAAATGTCAGCATTTAATAATTATTGTACTTATTTCTGGTGTTTTTAAAGTAAGAAATGGATTTTTTGGAAAGTGATTTTATATACAGCACCCCGTATGATATTTTTCTAAGTTTTAAAAATTCTTAGAAATGTTTAAATTTTTTCCTAACATGGTTGCCAAGTCTCAAAAGGTCTAAAATTTTTATAAAAAATTACTTTTTTAAATTTAGAATTAGGGCTTATTGCGAATGAAATACCAGGTATTTTGATTAGCCATTTAATAATTTGATTCTTCTTCTTTCTAAAAGTGTGAAGTTGTTACAATGTTTTTAGTGCTTTAAAGAGTTTTAATTGTGGTTCAAAAAAGATAAAAATTTTTAGGCACTCCAGAAAAAAGTGGCAACAATATCAACAAAAACTTAAAGCACATTAATGAAGTCTAGTGGAAACTGCATGTCGATATATTTTTCCGTTCTCTAGTTATAAGTTGTTAAAACGTGTGAGTTTATAGATGGAAACCCAGTATTATGTTTTTTTAAGTGCAGCAGCTAAGAAAGCTTGGAAAGTATTGAGGCAGCAGTTCAAAGTTCATTTTGATAAGCTTCCTGTTTTACGCTCTGGGGGTGAACCAGAAGAAGACCTTGTGGATTGGCCATATTTTAGAAGTTTGATGTTTTTGAAAGACGTGTTTGAGAAAAGATCCACAACTGATAATTTAGACGACGTGGAACTCGATACTGAAGATGTGGTTGATAATAGAGACGAGGAGGAGGAACACACACAAAATAATGACTGCCGCACGTAAAAAAATTGGCACCAGCTGAGAAGTTAAGATTTAGAATGAAAGTTCAAACAATACTAATGGAGAGCGTTTACAAGATCAGAACAGATATTAGTAGTGATTCAACGTCATTCGACGTACAAGGTTCGTCTCCTTTACTACATGAACGAGAAACAGTCAACCGTGTTTATACAAATCTGCAACCTGGACGATTTGATAATGATTATAATATATAAAAAAATCACATTAACAATGTATTATTACTGTAGCAAATAAATAGTTTAACAAATCTTACGTGAGTGTTACTACTAACCGTTCTTCAGCAGTAATTGGCTGTTTATGTAGGTTGGTGTAGACTTTTTCAATTTTTGGTTCTATCCTATCAGTTGTAAGATGTAATTAAATGTTGGCCTTGACATTTGTAAATATTCAAAATATCGTTCTGGATAATTTTTTAGGTGCTGGTACAAATGGTAGAATTTACTAAGTTTAGAGCGTCCCAGGCAGCACACTTTGGTATAAATTACGTATTTTTTTAGGTACTACCATACGTATGAATACGGTTGATGTACTACCAAATATATTCGTGAAAATGTCCGCCTTATAAACGTCGATTACTAAGAATTTATCCTCTATAATTAAACGTTTTTACTATACGTCTATATTGGATTTATAGTTGTAGTATATTTATACCAATTCACTTTGGTATAAAATACGTTTTTTTATGTACTACAATATAAGTATGGATACTGTTGATATGCTACCCAATATATACGTGAAAATGTCCGTCCTATAAACGTACATTTTTTTTATTTTTTATACGTCTAACATTACTACTTTATCTACCTTTAATTATCCTGTTTTATTATACGTCTATATTAGATATATTTGTATGATTTTTATTAATGTGTAAAATGCGTCTAACTGATATTGTTTTAAATGTATTTCAAACACAAATTAAATAAAGTGATCAAAAAAAAATTTATAAAAGAGGCCATGGAAAAATGTTAATATTTCCTAAATGATAGTTTAGATTTTATCCATAGCAGGTGTGTGTATACACCAGAAATAGGCATTACTCGTATTTATATTTTGGTTGTAATTGACCTAAATATTTATAAATTTTTTTTGATCACTTGTTATATGTACAGAACAATATTTAATTATAAAAAAAATAAACAATAAAATACTAAAAAATAAATAAATACAAAAAAATAAACACTAAAATACTGAATAACAAACTAAACGAGCTTTTCTTTAACTAACAAAAAATATATGTGAAAATAAAAATCTTAGCTTAACACTTTGGACGGGCCTTAGCTAACTTAAGCTAATCTTGCATGGCACACCTAATCGTTCGGTCGGTTAAGTCGCTTGGTCCACCCCCATTCCTATAACGAAAATCTAACTCAATTTCAGGTGAAATATTTTCTAAAAGCTCCGAAATTAAATTCGTATTATTTTCTTGGAAATTATTATAAATAATAGAATCAGATGATATATTAATGTCCGAAGCCTTATTAATGTTATCTTCATTGGGAATAAAAAAAAATGATTTGACTTTAAAGCATCTTGAACATTTTGCGCTATTTTTCTACGTAGATGACGCAGAGACAGAGTTATTTTAGACATTTTATTAAATAAAAAACAACTGACCAAACAGAAGGAAAATAAGTATGCTTGGAATAACTAGGTAACCTAAAAAATACATATAAAAATAAAAGAAACAAAAGTAAGGTTATGTTTTGAAGTTTTTATAATCATTTATATATATATATATATATATATATATATATATATATATATAAACAGTTATTTAGGAAATCGTAGACAGGTCGTAAAAATTAAGGATAAAATAAGTAATGAAAAAAATTTAGTTATAGGTGTGCCACAAGGAACTGTATTAGGTCCTCTATACTTTTTGCTTTACATTAATGATCTATTACAACAGGATATTAATGGAAAGATATATTGTTTTGCAGATGATACGGCCATTATATGGTCTTCTGATACTTGGGATGGGCTTAAGGATCTTGTCGAAAGAGATATGCTAAAAATACAATATTGGTTTAATCACCATTTACTTACAATTAATTTTGACAAAACCTTCTTTATTCCCTTCACAAGTTATGAAAATAATTTACCCGTGTATAATTCTTTAACCATACAAACACCAGACGGTAATTTAATTATAAATTCTACAAATTCTGTAAAATATTTGGGTATCACGATAGATTCACACCTGCGGTGGAACTATCATATTGAACAAGTTATGAAAACCTTAAGAATATTATTGTTTAAATTTAGGTATTTAAGAAACATACTCACTGTCAACCAATTAAGAATCCTATATTATTCTTTAGTGGAGTCACGTATAAATTACTGCATTATATGTTGGGGGAGCTGCGCATCTGCTCATCTTAAACCACTCGAAGTGTTGCAGAAGAGATTTATTAAAATTATTTACAATAAACCTGTATTATATCCTACTGATCTATTATTTATTGAAAGTAAATTATTTAATGTTAGGCAATTGTTTGTGTTCAGTACAATTATATTCATTTATAAAAATAAATCTATATTAAGTAATATATCCCACGAATATAATACTAGATTAAAAAGTAGAAATTGTGTTTTAGTCGAATACTCAAAAAAATCAATTGGTCAGAGAAGTTTTTCTTATTTATCAGGTAAAATAATGAATAACTTACCTGATATTTACAAATTGTATATATACAACTTAAATAATCTGAGCATGATTAAAAAATATTTTAAAAACTATCTATTGAACGAAAGATCCCTGATATATGAACTTTTTAATTAAATAAAAAAATTAAAAAAAAACTCCCTTATTTATATGGTCTATACATTTGATATATATTTAAAAAAAAAAATAAAAAATCTATTACATTATTTTATATAAACATACTTTTCATTTAGCTGTATTAGTGTGAGTAAAACAAAATTAATAATCTGAATGCTTCACTGTTATATTCCAAATGACAACCTTTACACAACCTCCGGGTTCTTAGGGTTCTGTTGCTTTGTTTATTTCAAATACTTAGGTTATCAGTCACTACATAAAAAAAAAAAAAAATCCATCTATAAAGCTAATTGTTCATGTATATTATTTTTCAATTTTGTAAATTATTATGAAATAAACATTATTTATTTAACACACTGTACGTACCTATAAAACAGTAGTTGTTGTAAAATGCAACAATTATTAAAGGAGTAGCTAAATTAAAACATTAATAGAAACTTACCTATGCTTTTAATCAATATCGTAAAAGCTAGGACGCCAAACCAACATGCCACAAAACGTGTACATAAATGAAAATGGACGAACCGATGAACCTGCTCCCACAAACTATTCCCTACACTGTACAATAATACTACACGTACGCATGAGTAGAAATGAGAAAAGACCGTACCACTAGTACGTCATCCTCCATCCGCCATCTAAAAATAGTTCCATGTGTATGGGGAATTTGTTATAAATATTACAGGTAATATAATTAAAAAAAATGTGGATGTAATGTAAATAAATATATCTATAAGCTTTTAATTTAAATAAACCTAAATATATACATATTATTTACTTCTGTCTACTAGTTCATCGTAAACTGGTATTATGCGTTTAAGGTGACTTATATTTAAACGTAGAATAATATAGGTATATTAACTAGTATCGACAAACAAAAGCGTTTAATTTATCTGTTAAAAAAGTATAAAAATGGGATGGTAAACGTTTAAAAAATCAACCAAGACGAAATTTAAACGGGAATTATAAACGAAGAAAACATATTGTATAATATTGTAAATTTATACGAATTTAATTTAAATAAACCTAAACGTATATTTAGGCCCACTGTATATAAATAGTTCATGGCAAACTAAAAATAGTCGTATATTGTTAACTATATTTAAACGTAGACAAATTTACAATTATATACCATAGGATGTATATAAAAAACGTATAATATATCGTTTAAAACACGGTATGTATAATAATCGTAAACTGTAAACGTATACGGAATCAACCAATACCAAAATTAAACGAGTATTACGTATAAAATACGTTAGTTATACTAATGTGTGCTGCCTGGGGTTCTTTATTTACTGGATGCACGTTCCACCTCCTATACCCACTTTGGGATTGTAATAACCAACATTTTACAGCATTACTTGGAGAGTCACTGTCACTGTCTTAATCTGTGTACATGTTTATTACCATTCCGGCATATTAAAATTGAAAGACTGACTGCGATCGACGGCGACGTGAACTGATCAGTTATGTTTCAGAGCGGCGTGTGTCTGTATGTGGCGACCTGCGCGGCAAAGTGCACAGCGAAAGGCGTTGCGACGTGAACTGTTCCACTATGTTTTTACCCTTAAACTCTATTCTAATATAACATTAAACAGTTATCTGCGTAATACAATGGTACCTCTTTACCTGATAATTAACTAGTAGTTTCGTGTAATGGACGTAGAAAAAACTACATGATTACCCAAAAGTACGATGATGCATCTACGTTTTTAAGCGACGAATTGATTTTGAAGTGATTTCGGCGATGATTTCGACCATGATTTTTTCCATGATATTTCGGAATTTTCGAGAAAATTTGTAGTGATTTCGGTGGTTTCGAGTGAAAATGTACCAGTATTTCGGAAGTGGTTCATCCTTCGGCGCGATCCATATGTATGGAATACATTTATTTTAAGCAACTGTAAATTTTCAGAAAATATTCTGAAACAAACCTAATATTCGAACTCGTCTAACGAGGTATTTCCAAATCCTTAATGCCGTATAATTCCCCCAATCGCACGTCAGTACAGCCGGGGAAAACAATCAAACACAGCCAGAGCAAGATTATCGATAAACTATCTCAACCATAATAGATTCTACATCGACAATCTCTGATCAGGCTACTTGATATTCACCCTAAGTTTTCGAGTACATCTGGTCTGCAGCACACATTTTCCTCTCAGTTCTACAGTAGGCAGAAAACAATCCCAGTCAGCTATGCGCCATCCATGAATAACAATCGCGAAATAATACATCATTATTACTCGCTGGCGTCGTGGGTTGTCGAATTAAGAGGATACGACACGTATATCTAGCTAGTTGCGTGCCTGGTCAGTTATGAAAACTCGGATGCTGAAGTAATTAGAGCAGACTGAAAAAATGTATTTTGCGTTTCTTGTCAGACGAGGGTTTCTCGTACGGTAAATATTTAGCAAACTTAAAAATGTATTAAAGAATAAACAATTGTTTCTGTATAAAATTTAAATTCTAAAATTAAACGAATATTTAAAAATTGAAGTGAGAAGTCAGGAATAAGTTCACTACAGAGTCAAAGCAAATGATCGGATATTAACAGTAAATACTTGTGTGATCGGGATGTGAAAATAACACTCTACACGTTATAATTATTAATCTATTAGTGAAATATATTAAGTATACATTCGATCTCAATGGGAGTTTAAGTATAACTGCCTGAGTAGGTGAATATACCGACGCTCCAGTTGTTTTTGTTTGAGGAATGTGAATGGGTTTTTATCGTGACTGGTGCTCGGTTCTTCTAAAGCAACTTTATTGGAATGATCCGATGATTTATTGTAAATTTTGTTTTTTAAATAAACACCTAATACATTTGAATCGGTAATTCTAGATGCTTCGACGGCAGAGCTAATATTAGGGTCATTTATTGTTCCTATAATAAGAGAAACCTTATCTGAATCGGAAAAATTTACTTTTAATTTATTTATTTTTGCCAAATGTTTAAAATGAAATTCGTACAATGAGTCGCCATTTTTAGGTTTATGATTAGCTATGTCTATTAATAGTTCCTAAGCGTTTGTGAAATAAAAATATGTTGTTATTTTCACAATTTTCGACTACTTTTTGTTTCCAAAAAAGAAATACGATGTTCTTCTGTAGATATTAACACATTGTTTAATTGGCTTTTTATTTTTTTTTAAATATTCTTTAGTATTTTCATAATTTGGGAAACAGTATAGCATTGAAACTTCTATACCTGAAAAATTGTGAGTACGATTTTAATTAATTGTCTGTTTTTTTATCTCACAATGTCTCGATAAGAAGTTATATAATAAAAGTTAGTATTCAATATCATTCAGACAAAAAACAAAAACATGTTTAAATTAATATATTAAATAAATTATGCGTATTCTTTAACAGAGATATATTTATTTGTATTATGGAAATAATGTTTATGTCAACTAACTTATGTTCGATATTTGTATCAATTTGTAAAGATAACTCTTGTATAATGATAATATTAAATTTAAAGGTTTTAAATAAGGACTTGCAGATATCACAATTCAAAATTCTTTTTATTGGTCATAATACTTTTTTTGGAATGAAAGCATTAGTTTCTGTTTTTCAGTTAGGCTCCATAAATTTATATTTTAATCTGAACGCTACTTAAGCGAAGTAAAGTTGCAACAACTAAACAATAAAGTGAACTTTTCGAAAATTTCTAAGTTAAAATAAAAATCAATTTTTATTTAAAATTAAATAAGTTCACTTACATTTTTGACCGTTATGAAGTTAATAAAGTTATAAATAACGTCGTTACAAAGATTTATGTTTGAATTTTAAATTTCTATTGATGATAGTTATTCATCTACGTATTACATTAACAATACCTACATGACTTGGCTTTGACACAAAACCCTGTATAGTAAAACTTCTAATCTGAATCGAAATCTTGAAACTATTTTTTGGGGACTTAAAAGCATGGTCCACTACTTGGTGTAGCCTTTTAAATTATTTGGTATAATAATAATAATTATACTGCCACTGGTAAAATCCTAAATTTAAAATAGTGTATTATAATAATAAGACATTATTCATATCTTAAATGGATCGCCTACTACCATGTTTTAGAAATAAATAAAATGTAATTCTTAAATTAATAAAAATATTCAAAATAATTTAAGATTCCTTGCGTTATGTTAATAAACATTAAACAAAATTTTTCACGAATTATTTAATATTCTGTCCCGTACTTCCATGTGTCTATTGCTTCGCTGTCAACAAGTTCCGGCAAGACATATTGCATATAAAAATTTTTTATTTTATTTTGTATCTTTTCTTCTCAAAAGCTGTCAATATGAGATATTTTTTCCACTGTCATTCCTCCAGAAGTCCAAAAGCACAAAATGCAACAATCTATTTGTGTTATGTGCAGCTAGCCCTGAATTTGAAAATACCAATAGTGGTTCTCCTTAATGGAATTGTTCTTTTTCCAAAAAGGTATCTCTCTACTGCATATTTCTTCTGCTACAGTCAGCACTTCAGCTCCATATGAACATTTTAACTCTATCATAGAGTTTTGTTTTTTTTTTATTCCATCCAGACTGGCAGCAACATAATCAAATTCGAATTCAATAAAATGTCCACATTTAAAAACTTTTACTTGCAAATAAATTTCCAAATCTTATTTTGCTCTGAATTTATGTTCCATGCCATATCGGGTGGCGTTAGAAATAAATAAAAGATTTTAGGAGATTTTTTACAAATTTCTCCAAATTTTAAAGCAGTGACTCGTTTCCGTCTTTTATTGTGCCACAATGCACAATCAGCTTGTCAGAATCGGTTTTTTTTCTCATTTATAGACATTGGCTAACTTTTTAAAAAATTTGCTCTTGCAACGCGCCTCAAAGCAAGAAAAAATATTTACATTACTTTAACGGATTGAAGAGATATTAACATGCTGGAATTAATAATTATTGTTGACTCGAAAAAGTATTCATTAAACAAAAACATATAATTCACATCTCAGTGTATACCTTTCAATTTCGTATATATATATTTTTTTAATAAATAAATGATAAAATTAATTTAATATAATTGAGCGAAATTACTGTATGTAAAAAATAACAACATGAATTCAAATCACTTACGTACTGTTTATCACTAAATAGTAGAAAAAGATATGTATTTTGTTGGTATCACCTTCTAGACGAAAAAGCTTTTAACGTATTACTATTTTTATTGTAATAAAAATAAATGCTCCTGTAGGCAAAAATTAAATATATTGTTCTAGCATTTTTTAACATTTCTATTTCTTTTCGTTCCTTTTCTTAGATTTTTTCAAAAGAGACTGATTCATATTTTTAAAGTAAATTCAGAGAGGTATGGGTTAAGCCTTTACCTGTACTTACATAAAACTTCTTTTAGTAAAATTAAAAAATATACCGTAAAATTGGTGTACTATGAAACCCTTGTATATAATATACATATATGCCAATCTTAGTATTACAGAAATAAATTACGTAAAAAATAAGGTGTACAAATACGTAAAATTTATTCATCCCTCGTAAAACATCAGTAAAATATACAGGGTGTTATTGAAATACACGTACATATTAAAACTGGGTATTGCGCAGATCCCCACTGAATGTAGAAAAATATTATTTTTTAAAAATACCCCTTATTAAGGGAGTTATTAATTTTTGAAAATTAATTCTAAAACAAACGTACTTCACTGATATGTTGAGGATGATCTATATAAATTAGGTTTATTTACCTATTTTAAACATCAACATAATTAATATGCAAGTTTTTGTCAGATGATAAGAAAACTAGTCTTGTAAGAAATAACCATGTTGCCAAGATTTTCGAATTAATTTCTATTTCCGAAGACTGGTTTTTACTACCCTCGTTATCAAAAAACTAGAATATTTGATAAATGATTGTTTTTAAACTATACATTTTTGAAACTATAGATTATTAAAATTTTAGTTGATTTACGAATCTGGCTAACACGAGCGCGTCATTTCCAAGTTGGTAAAAAGTGTTGTTACGATTACTTTTAAATATTTTTTTACGATGCCACTATTTACGAATATTGAACTAACGGATATAGTGCTGGTTTATGGGGCAGCTGGAGAAAATTCTCGGCAAGCACAAATCCTGTATCGCGAACGGTTTCCAAATCGGAGAATTCCGGACTGTCGTACGTTTATTTCAACTGTTCAGCATCTAAGAGACTATGGAAAATTTGAGAGTGTCAATGCAGATCGAGGGAGAACAAGAACACAAAGAACATTGGCGGCCGAAGAAGAAATATTGGAAGCTGTTGAAAACCGGCATCAATTAAGTTGTAGAAGACTAGGTCTTGAAATTGGAGTGTCCTCATTTGTTGTGTGGCGGACACTTGAAGAACAAGGTTTACATCCTTATCACATCCAAAAAGTCCAGGCCTTATATCCAGGTGATGAAGAAAAGAGAGTGGAGTTTTGTGAATGGATGATTCAAAAATGTGTTGATATTCCTGATTTTCTAAAAATATTATTGTATACTGACGAGGCTTCATTTACTCGTGATGGCGTGTTCAATATGCACAATACGCATATTTGGAGTGATGAAAATCCTCACGCCATTAGGGAAACTGGGCATCAAAGAAAATTGTCAATAAATGTTTGGGCTGGCATAATAGATCAGTATTTAATCGGGCCTTATGTTCTCCCGAACAGATTAAATGGGCCAGGATATCTCCACTTTTTAGAAGATATTTTGCCAGTACTCCTAGAAGAGATACCGTTACAATTAAGGCAACGGATGTGGTACCTACTAGATGGCGCTCCTCCTCACTTTGATTTAAACGTACGGCAGTTTTTGAACATTAGATTTCCTCAAAAGTGGATAGGCAGAAATGGACCTACTAAGTGGCCTCCGAGATCTCCGGACTTAAATCCATGCGATTTCTTTTTGTGGGGTCACATGAAACAACTGGTTTATAATGAACCTATTAATAGTGTTGAACAATTAACCAATAAAGTTAATGCGATAGCCGAGGAACTACGACAAAATTCAAGACTAATTTCTAATGTTTAAAGTTCTTTGGAAAGACGATTGCAAGTGTGTGTAAATAATAATGGACGGCATTTTGAACAATTACTGTAATAAACTTTATTTTGAATTAATTGGTTTTGCTACGGCAACAGTGCAATTTCTATGGGTAAGTTCAATTTCGATTTATTTTACTTCTTTAAATATGGAAACTAGTAGGTCGGAAAAGGGGACTCTTCCCCAATATTTAAATTGTAGAATTTGAAGTTAAAATTGGTGCCAATCGTTTTTGGTCATTACATACTATTCCCCATTTTAATATGTACGTGTATTTCAATAACACCCTGTATAATAAATTGTTTTCAGTCACAAATATTAATTTCTTAAAAATCTAACAGAGGCGCCACTTTCCAGAAGAAAAATCTTGCAATGTAAGGGTTTCGTAGTACCCCACTTTTAAAGTTTATTTTTGACTATTTTTAAAATAAAAAAAATATTTATCTGTAGGTAAAGGTTAAATCTATGCTTCTCTGGAACCACTTTTTCAAAATTCAATTTAGTTTTTTCTAAAAAAAAATTGAGAAAATGGATAAAAAAAAGTCGAATTTTGTATTTTTTTTTTTTTTTAGAAAAAACAAATTTTAAAAATGTTTCCAGAGGCATAGATTTATCCTTTACTTACACGTAAATATTTTTTTCTTTCAGAATAAGTCAAAAATAAACTTTAAAAGTGGGGTACTACGAAACCCTTGCATGCTCCGCTCTACAGCCAAGTAAATACTCCTCTTAAGTAAACAAGTGTAAGTGACTTGTTATTTGTTTTTGTAAAATGTCTGATAGCGAGGCTAGTCCAAGTCACATAATTGCGAAACCAAAGGGGCCGAAAAAAAGGTAAGAGATGAAACGATAATTTGTTATTTTTAGTGTACAAATAATAAAAATTGTCCTAAATAACATCACAATAAAGAAAATTTTGCCGACAAAATTTGTTTTGATTAACGCACCTCTCGACGCACCTGAAAATAACTAAAAAAAATTTAGTGTAAAAATGCCTAGAGAGTTTTGTCCAGGTAGTAGTTCTGCCAGTAGAAAACAGGCCGTTGCTCGCCGTTGTTATGACATTTTGCTACCATAAAACACTCCAGTGAAATAGTCGTATTATAATTTGCTTGATGTTGCGTATTTTGGCAGGAGCTGCAGTCGCCTAATAATAATAGTAATAATTATTATTATTATAATAAAGCCGGCTACGGACGATGAGCGATAATATAATATATATATTATAGTTCACATATTATAAAAATATCGCTTTTCATTAAATAGTGCAAGTAGCCGCGCATTGATGCTATAATATATATCTATATCCCAGCGATGTCGGGCGATATATTTAATGTTGGACGAAATATGCTTTCCGAGCGATTTTTAGAATATATATTCCCCCCCTCTTGTGTCGCTCTGCCCGCCAAGAAAGCAAACCGACGTTGTTAACATGTTTGTTTTGAATATGATTTGATAAAAAGATTTTGTAGGTTTGTAAAATTAGTTGGTATTTCTACACAGATTTGTAATTTTTATGTTTTAATATATTTTTTTTTTTAAACTCTTTAGTTTTTTAGTAAAAGTCACTTTCCTATAACTTAAGTATAATCTATCTATATACATATCTTATAAAGTAACAGCCAGTCGCTCTAAGGAACTAATGCTTTTCGGCGTATTTTCTATATAATTTTTTATTAAATTATAAAATTCATAAAATTTAGTTCAGTCCATTCGAAAATAATTTGTAAATTTTTCGACATTTAATTCGTTAAAAAGTGTAAATTTTCCTCGTTCTTTTCGGTATTTGATATGATTAGATAACCAGAATCTTGATGTTTCTTTTTGGTTACTAACCCTAATTGCTAATAATAATAATACATTGTCGCTTCCAACATCTGATTCATCTTCTGATGAGCTATCAATGGTATCTAGTAATAACAAATTTTTCTCCATAGCCATTTTAGCAACTACACTATATAGTTCACTGGATTAGCGTACTATATTGAAAAATTAAAAATATATATATTCTCGTCCACTGCAGTAATAATATAATATAATATTATAGCTCATTGCCGAGCTATAATATATATTATATTATCGCTTATCATCCGTAGCCGGCTTAATGGTGATCGGAAACTTATTATTGCAGGCTGTCTTCTGCAGAGTTACTAAAGGCAGTAAAAAAGTTATCAGATGAAAAGCCATTTTTTGCTTCAGATGAAGAGGAATATATTGTTAAGAGTGAGATTATAGGCCCTTTTGACTGACCCTAAAGTCCACACTTATCGGTAACCACGGGTTATATAGAGGGGCCCAATTTGTATTTAAATTGGCCTCTAGATAACACACAGCTAGGGAGTTAAGTTCAGACAGGATGGGCCTAAGGAACCCTGACGATTATTCAAAGGGCGGGGAAAGGGTTTGCCCTACAGGCACTATTCCCTTTGGCAGTATCTTTCTCTCTCAGAGATCTGACTAAACCAATATCCCCGCCTTTAAATGATCGTGAGTGTTCATAAACCAAAAAAATTGAAACAACAAGCGTAAAACAACTAACTATGATTTATTTAACAAATATAGAAACAACTAGTATTGCTTCAGCAATTCAGTAGTATTTGCTGACTACACAAGACTAAATATTACTACTCAAAACTATTTACTTACATAAACATATTTTAATCCGTTAGGCTGCAGGGCTGGCTGAGGCGCAAGTTACTTTTCCCACTGTGTGACTTTACAAAAAACCTAACCGCGATTTCACGTGACCGACCCGTGATTCTACTTTCCGACACAAAAAAAGGAATTCACTTAGTACGAATGATTATAACCGCTCGTCAACAAAAACCAAAAGGAACCTCTGAAAATTAACTTGTAATTTTCAAAGAATCCTCTTGTTGATCTTTCTTGACCCTGTACTTTAATATTATGATTTAATAAAACCTTGCCCAACTACACGTTTGATTATTTTATTAAAAATCTATTTACGACGCATGCTCTTGGACAAAACTTTACAAATCATAACATATTTATTCGTAACAATATTCCAGAGGTATCAGATGGCGACTTAGAAGAACCTCATATCGAAAAGGAGCCTACGCCTACACAAACATCCTGGGCTGGTAAGAATATCACTCAGTGGAGTGACGCACCAACAATACTAAGGCAAACGTTAAGTCGTAACATTCTCCGCGAAAAAACCGGCCCACCATCCTTTAGTCGTTCATATATGGCCCGAGAAATTTTTTAGTCTATATTGTCTCCAGAAATGTGTACCTTAATTATCAGGTATTCTAACCAAAAAGGTGGTAGTGTATATTCGAGGAGTTATATTTATTGTGTAGTATATTAGGTAGGTACTTTAAAAGTTTATTAAAAAGTAAAATATTGGTGTCTTTATAAATTTAATAAAAACAATTTAATAGTAGAATTATATTATTACGGGTCCAAGTGAAACCCAATTACGTCGGCGAAAACCCTTATCAAAGGATGAAAAGAACATTATATGGAAAGTGTATGATGGGCTGAAACAGACACTTCCTACAAATGAAGCTGTAAACCGCAGTTCTTTTTTAACTGGAGTATCTGTTTTAACAAATAAACGTATTGTACGCGAAAAGACAAAAAAGGCTCCTTAGAAGCCCCTAAAACGCATACCCGTGGTCGAAATTTGTTGAAATTGGACGATAACCAAAAACAAATCATTCAAAGAACTGTACATTCTTTTTTTTTTTCGAAAACAAAGCCCCAACACTTAAAGTTGTTCTTACGAAATTAAAAGAAAACGAAGAAATTCCATTAATGAGCCGTGAAACTTTACGAAAAATTTTATGGAGTCTAAAATTTCGTTTTGTCAAACAGTGTAGGAAATCAATTTTAATTGAGGGGTCAGATATAATGTCCTGGCGATGGTGTAATTTACGAAATATTAAAGAGTTTAGAGCCGCTAAAAAAAGATAAACTATCTCGATGAAACGTGGGTGAATGCTGGATACACGGTATCTAAGATATGGCAAGATACTTCTGTAACTAGTCATCGCCAAGCTTTTATAGAGGGATTATCTACAGGTTTAAAAGCACCATCAGGTAAAGGACAGTGCCTAATTGTTACCCATATCGGAAGTGACAGTGGATTTTTGAAAAATAGCGCTCCTGTGTTTAAATTGAAAAAACAGGAGACTACCACGAGGACATAATGCGGAATGCTTTGAAAAATGGTTTACTGAAGTATTACAGCGTGTAGAACGAAATTCAGTCATTGTACTAGATAACGCTTCTTATCACAGTCGACGAGTTGAACGCATTCCGATAATGTTCAGTAAGAAAGCGAATATGCAAACTTGGCTGCGGGACAAAGCAATAACATTTGCTGAGGAGATGCTTAAAGTGGAATTAATGGACCTAATAAAGGAACACCGCCATAAATATATTTAATATGTTGTCGACACAATGGCTCGTGATCGTGGTATTTCGGTACTAAGACTTCCCCCTTATCACTGCGAATTCAATCCTATTGAACCAGTTTGGGCGCAAGTGAAAGGGTTTCTAGCTCGAGAAAATAAAACTTTTAAAATAGCCAACGTTCAAAGTTTATTAAAAACCAGTATAGAACGTATAAAACCTGAAGATTGGCAGAATGCTATTTCCAATTATTGTAATTAAGGAAGAAAATAATGTGGCGCTTGGACGGTATGATCGAATCGGTAGTTGAACCTTTAGTCATAACCATAAGTTCCGACGATAAAGACGATTCCAGTGATAGTTCTGCAGAATCAATGGATTAAGAAACTTCATAGATTTAGAATTCAAGTAAGTGATACCAAGCTTAATTAACATATTTTTATAATAAACAAAATACAATTATAAACATAGGTGAATTAATATAACAAAAATAGATAACCAACCTACTTTCATCTAGTAATATTCACAAATACCCATTTAATTTGCCAATATATTATTTCTGCGACACTGGAGGAGTGCATTTTGATATGATAACGATAACTTTTAAAGTTTTAAGGCGCACTTTCTTCAATATTTTGTTCTAGTATAATACCCCATTTAATTTTCCAATAGTGTTTCTACACCACTGGCCTAATATTTACATTTTTTAACAATAAACAAAACACAATTATAAACATAAATGATTATTACTACAAAAATAGATAAACAACCTACTTTCATCTAATATTATTTACTATTACCGCATTTAATTTGCCAATAGTTTTTATACGCCACTGGCGTAAGATATTTTGGCAATAAACATGCATTTATGACTAGTTGGCACGTGATACCGATAACTTCTGCAGTTTTCAGCGCGTGATTCCATTTATTATGCTCTGGTATAGTATGATTGTTGTACGTGAATAGGGAAGAATCACCTTTTTCAATATTTTGTCCGAGTATAATTATTAATTTTTTCTTTGGTTATTTACTTGCTTTGGCTTCTTTGGAGTTACCACAGATGCTGAGCCAAATCTCGTATGGTAACGTTCGATTTTATCTTCACCTATATTTTGTGTCTTTACGGATCCTATTTTTTATGCCTTCCGCGGGTTGCTTGTCCGTTATAATAGGCTTTTCGGCAACTAGTATCTCTTTAGTTTCGAGTTGATTGGTAATTAAAGTTGGCGTAGCTGGTTTACTAAGAATTTCTCTAACTTTCAAAGCAGAGAAATGTCCTCGTCCCTCGTCTTCTTTTACATCTTCCTCTCCTACAATAAATTAGTATATTATCTTTTATAGTAGCACGCTTTTGTAAATTTCTAGCTTCTTTTATAAATTTTATAAGAACCTTTTTTATTGCATAACTTTTATCACGGGCTTTGAGCGCGGCGACCAAATCAAGAAATTCCGTAACGTCCGTAACGAAAAAAAATCTAACACCCCCCACTCCGAACGGCACAGCAGCGGTGCGGTTAAACAATATTAACTTCTCATTTGTTCAATAAAAGAAAATCGAAAAATCGAAAAGTCGAAAAATCGAAAAATCGAAAAATCGAAAAATCGAAAAATCGAAAAATCGAAAAATCAAAAAATCGAATAATCGAAAAATCGAAAAATCAAAAAATCGAAAAATCGAACAATTGAAAAATTGAAAAATCGAAAAAGAAATTCCGTAACGAAAGTAAACCTAACACCCCCCACTCCGACCGGCACAGCAGTGCGGCGTTGAAAGCCATGCATCGTCTAACGTCGTTTCAGTTCGACGGTGTCTGTGTGCGTGTAGATGTATGCGTGTAGACTAGCTGCTAACTGCTCATAACTGATTCTATCTCTTTTAGATACAATTTGGGAAAAACTAAATTTGAAAATGAATAATGATCCACCAGAATCCACAACAAAATATGGGACCACCATTGACGCGGTATTTTCCAGATATTTAGAGGATATCAAGTCTCAAACCTATGTTTCTTATTTCAGTTACCATAAACCTATAGTTTCAATAATAAAAAATTCTTAATAACCTACATGTATTGTAAGATATTAAAAATATTTTAAACAATATTAACTTCTCATTTATTCAATAAAAGAAAAAAATTGTTTTCTTATCGGTCACCACGCTCAAAAAGTGTAACTTGAATTAATATTAAAGAAAAAAATACTGCATAAATAAAATAAATAAATAATTATAGTTGCATAAGTTGATAAAAACTGCTATGCAATAGCTTTACCGCGGCAGTCCCTGAGTGCCACAGGTATTTTTTTCCTCTAGATATATGTAGATATCAGGTCTTCTGTAATAAATATTGGCAGGTTTTTCAATAGTTTTAAATAAGAGTGAAATTTTACTAATATTGGTCTAGTATTATCACTATTCTTTCCGAATCGATACATATCAATTATGTCAAACTTTTTAATTTCGATTTTTAATTGATTCTTTAGTATTTTCGTAACGGCAGTTAGTATTTCCTTTTCATAACATACTTTGTTAAACACGCGTTATATATTTAAAAAGACCAAAACTCACAGTTTTTTATATGTTGTAAGGGGTTTTCTCGCCACAGAGAAAACGGTTCCTTACGAATGACGCTGGTTACGGGCGGTTCTCGAGCGCAAGATTTTTGGTAATGATTTACTCCACAAACTCTCGAAACGGCGTCGAAAGTACTCGGGTAGCTACAAATGAAGATGAAAAATTCCAGGGGTCAAAGGTCACTTAGACACAGGTAATAGTTAGCCACGAGTAACGGGCTTTAATCGTTGCTTGGGCTGGTACAGAATTTATCACTAGCTGAAATACAAGGGGGAAATAAAGAATGGAATTAGTAACCAGTAATACGGCAAGTTAACATTGACACATATATTGGTTTCAACTATTTACAACATAAAAAAAATTATATATTTCAACGCCCACCCCAGTTGTGGTGATAGTCAATATAACCCTGAACAAAAAAATAAAGAAACAAAACGGACGGTATTGAATCCCGACTAGTCTCAATCAGACGTCAAAATTGAATTAAAATAAAATAAACGTTTCGGTCGCAAAAAAAATTATTAACTTGGCTATTTACTCGATAATTAAACTAAAACTTAATTTCCGATTTCGTTAAGGAAAAATCCTCAGAGCGGTCGTAGTAAAAATAAACTATTTAACTGGTATATCAGGAATCAAACTAAAATGTAGGTACTTTACTATTTTGGTAAGGAAGAATTATCAAAACGGTCATAGAGAGTGCGAGGAGACAGGAACGCGAAAGAACGACTTATAGTATGTTATGTTATGTTGATAATGGGGTGTTAATACACTGCGACCTAAAAGATCTATTGTGCCCCCTTTTGTCGCCACTGCACTAAGGAAATGTCTCAATGCCTATAGCGACCCTTCCAATCCTATTTTCTCAAGGAAGTGTAGGATTTGAAGTGGCTTCAAGTTAGGTAAGTCTCCCTCTTCTATTTGATATCCTCCTAGATATAGTGCCCTTGGATTCTGGAGTGCTACACATTCAGTTAGGATGTGAAGGGAGGTTTCGTCCTCCTCCTCACAGAATCTGCACTCACTATCCTCTACTGCTCTCAGTTTACTTAAGTGTCCTTTTAGTCGGCAGTGCCCGGTAAGGATCCGTGTTACAATACGTAGCCTGTTTTTGCTCAGACAGATGCAGGCTTCCGATATTTTTTGGTTATGTTCACCCAGAAGTATCTTGGCCTGTCTCAGCCCCAAGAGGTTGTTCCAATTATCGGTTCTTCCTCTACCCAATTCTTTTTTAATCTCTCCTAATAGTATGTTACTGCTGATACCGCAGAACGGCTCAGGTCCTACAAAGGGTGTTTGAGCCCCTTTCCTTGCAAGACTATCTGCAATCTCGTTACCCTGTACCTCGTTATGTCCTGGGACCCAAGTGAGAGTAATTCTATTTTTCTCGCCTAGCTCATTCAATTGTTCTAGACATCTCCAGACCATTTTTGAGCTGATTACGTAAGAACTCAGCGCTTTGATGGCTGCTTGACTATCGGACATGATGATTATCTCTTGTCTATGATAGTTTCTCTCGATGTTAAACTGGATACACTTCTCGATGGCGTGAATTTCCGCCTGGAAGATGCTTGGGTGTTTTCCCAAGCTTTCGGAGTGCTTCGTTCTCGGCCCATACACTCCTATTCCAGTTCCTTCTATGGTTTTGGAACCGTTCGTATACCACTAAATAGCACGTCTTTCGGTTGCAAGCGCGATGGATTCTTGACTCAATTCTTTCTTGCATCCCAGCTCTGTGGTTTTTCACAAAACTGTACTTCTTTTGCATTTTATCCTGGGGCATGTCCCAGGTATCTTTAGTCCTGAAGCAAGTAGACTTTCGTCTGATTACTCCGTTCCTGAGCATTCTATATCGTGTCCTTTGTGCCACATTCTCTATCATCAAATGTATAGGGGTGAGGTTTAACGATGACTTATAGTAAATATACGGAAAGAAAAAAAAAATAAATTTATACCCAGGGTAGCCTATTATCCCAGAATGAGCAGATCGTCACCACGAGCCCGCTCAGACAAGGTAATGAAGCTATTTTTAATTTCTGCAAGTTGCAGTTTGCACGAAAAAAATGAAAAATATAAAGGGAAAAAGAAAACTAACGCGGATAGCACCTAATCCAAAAATGAACTGATCGTCATCACGAGCCCGTTCAGACAGGGGCAGGATACTATTTAAAGTTATTTAAGTGGACGGTGAAAGAGAAAAACAAACTATTATCGGAGGGAATAAAATTACTAACGCGGATAGTACCTACTCCAAGAGTGAACTGATCGTCATCACGAGCCCGTTCAGAGAGGACAGGATACTATTTAAGATTATTGAAATTTGCGGTTTTACAGAATAATTAAATAAGAAAAAATAACGCGGACAGCACCTACTCCAAAAGTGAACTGATCGTCATCACGAGCCCGTTCAGACAAGGACGGGATGCTATTTAAGATTATTCAAATATACAGTAAAAGAATAAACAAACTATTAAAAGAGGGAAAACGTCTCCTCGAAAACTCCGTTTATAAATATTCCCAACTTAATTACAACGCGGCACTTACTAAACAAAAGTATTTATCAATAAAATCAAATTTAATTCCAAATTTAACCTACCAAAAAGAAAAAAAAATAATTTCCTAATACAGACTAACAATTAAAAGTCTAAATCCCGGTTTTACAATATTACAGGATCAAATCCTATTATTTATTATTTAAATCAAATTCTATTCCTTTTAAAGAAAGGGTATTATATTTGCCAAGAAATAAATTCAAATATTTATTAATGAAATCAAATTAAAGTCTTTTAACTCAACACTATCTATGAAAAAAACGGTATTATTTGCCAAGAAACAAATTCTATTATTTATTAATGAAATAAAATTAAATCTTTTAACTAAACACTGAATGAAAATATTCCTATTCCTAGAAGCTAATTCGGTTTTTAAAATGAAAAACGGTCTCAATATAAAACGTAAAAAGCAAAACGAGGTTTTTTACCTAACGGATTTGTAAATACGAGAAAAAAAATTATCGGCGGTGATTTGATTTGTGCTGCGGCTTATTAGTCTCGACTGGTGGCAATCAAATATTTTATCGAACTGATAATTTTAATAGCATCTCGGGTCTCGTTTAACTACTGAATCCCTTTCCCCATCAGAAACCCCACTTAAGCTCAGACCCACCGCGCACGATACTCGATCGGCGTTGGCGCATATAAATCAACTGAGAACCAACAGTTCCATCGTGTTTAATATTTATTAAAAATGAAAAATGAAAATAAACTGATTGAGAAAAAATTGACTTCATTACAATGTCAAGATTTATTTAGTTTTGTTCATTAAAACTGATATCTTCAACATAA
>OV651823.1:38389408-38407134 GCA_927349885.1 Psylliodes chrysocephalus
CAGATAGCGACTTAGAAGAACCTCATATCGAAAAGGAGCTTACGCCTACACAAACATCCTGGGCTGATAAGGATAGCACTCAAGGGAGTGACGCACCAACAATACTAAGGCAAACATTAGGTCGTAACATTTTCCGCGAAAAAACCGGCCCACCATCCTTTAGTCGTTCATATATGGCCCGAGAAATTTTCAAGTCTATATTGTCTCCAGAAATGTGTACCTTAATTATCAGGCATTCTAACCAAAAAGGTGGAAATGAGAGTATTTATTCCATTCAGTGTAATAGAGTTAGATGCATTTTAAGGAATTCTCATTGCTGCTGGATTACACAGGTCTAACAGGGAACACGTATCTGAAATGTGGAAGCTAGAATCATTACCTCCATTTGTGCTGCCATGTCTCGTGATCGGTTTAAAATGTTTCTCAGATTTATTCGCTCTGATAATCAGAACACTCGTGCTAAACGCACCAAAACAGATAAAGCAGCACCAATTCGAGATATTTGGATTACGCTAAATTCAAACTTGGCAAAAAACTACAAGCAAAAAGAAAGTATAACTGTGGACCAACAATTGTTTCCTTACAGAGAAAACCAGCAAAATATGGTATAAATTTTTTTGGGGATTGCGATTCAACAAATGGTTATCCTTTACAAGGCTAACTGTATACTGGAAAAACGCCAGGTGGTGAACGTCAGGTAAATGTCAGCGATCGTACAGTTTTGGATCTAGTGACAAAGTATAAGGGATCGGGAAGAAATGTAACAACAAACAACTTTTTTACAAGTTTGCTAATGACTCGTACTTTGAATTTATTAAATATGACTTTGGTAGGTATTCTTAGAAAAAATAAAGAATTTTTACCTCCTAATATGCAGCCACCTAAAGATAGACCTATAAATTCTACCATTTTTGCATTCAACAAAGATACAACATTATGTTCCAAAGAAAAACAAATATGCTATCCTTTTATCAACCATGCACACAACAAGTCAAGTGTATGATACTACTGTTGCAAAGCCTGAGATAATAAGATTTAAAATAAAACAAAAGGAGGCGTTGATACCATGGATAAGATGCTAAACGAGTATACAGTGAAACGTAGAACAAATCGGTGGTTATTAGCATTTTTTTAACATAATTGACGTTGGTGGTTTAGCTTCTTACTGTATTCACCAGGAACACAATCCAAATTTTAACTGATTAACATCGTAGGTTTCTAAAAGACCTTACCAATGACCTGTGCTTGCCTGCCGTTTAAATGGGTTCCCTTATTCCAAAAGTTGTCTGTAATTATTTCACACGTCAGTCACTAGAAATGGTTCTTGGTTGGCAAATAGTTGATCCCATTGTTGCTTCACAAAGAAAAGAACAAAGGCGTGATACTTCTGAACGCATTATGGTGGTTGGTAAATGTCAAATTTGTCGAGAGTTAAACCACAGACAGAGGAAGACCCGTAAAGCGTGTAAATCCTGCTTCAAACCAGTTTGTAATGATAAAACTTTATGTCAAAAAAGTAACCAATAAAAAATCTGACTTTACATAAAAGCGTAACTTGTTTTTTGATACTATTTATACATTAAACAAATACCAGATAAATTTTGAATTTTCGTTTTTGCTACAAAACATTTAGTAGCATTTGCAGGTGATAAAACTTTGTCCCTTATTAATTTCAAAAATTTTTGAAGTGTTACTATTACTTTATTACCTAGTTTAGTACTAGAAGCTATAAAAAAACTTACCATTGAAAAGCTTCCTTGGTTTATTTAAACTTAAAAAAAAACATTTAAAAAAAAACATTTAACTGAAGTTTTCTTTTATTTTCTCCAACATTTTTCGCACAGTTGACACAGCAGTTGACATTTATTTGTACTTAAGATCTATTCGCTTATCCTCAATGGCTGCAAATTTGTCTATAACATCGTCGTAAAATTTTGGATTTTCTGATAACTGTTTAACAAGCTGTTTTTCAATGTATATTAGAGCTAAATTAAAAAGTCTGTCTTCACTTGTTGAATTTCGATAAAACTTTTAATGAGTTTTAAAGCTGAAAATCTTCGCTCAACTGACGCACTTGTGGCTGGGATGGTTAGTACTAATAATAATAATAATAATAATAATAATAATAATAATAATAATAATAATAATAATAATAATAATACTCTCCCTAATTCACCCCCTTACGAGTGAATTTCAACCCCTGAAGTCGACTGAACGACTTGTGTAGGGGAAGGGACGGCTATTATTATTATTTGCCGTGGCGCTCCGGGGCGACTTAAAGATGATTGATGGTGCCATTTGACTTACAGGTGAGGAAAACCCGGAAAACCCGGAAAACCTCACCCACCATCATCGAGACAATAATGTATGGCGAATTTTTTTAATCTGCATGTCATATCAACAGAAATTGAATTTCTATTAATACGCCACACATCAAATCCTAAACCGAACCATGCAATTTAATTAAAAATCCACATGGTCTGGTCTGGGATTCGAAACCCAGCAGTCTCAGACTCATAAACTTGCCTATAAATGAATATAAGCGCGATAGACCGCTACACCACCGTCCCGATACTAATTCATACAACTTGACGACTTTACAAAGGGACTTATTTAAAACAGTTGTTATAAGGAAATTTAACACATTGATGGGCGTCTTTTTATCACTAATTTCAATTGTTTCATAAACAACACTTAACTGGAACTTTAATGCTGGAATATCTAAAAAAATTCCATAATTTAATTTTAGTGTATTAAAAGCTTCCGATGAAAATTTTGATGAATCGTAGTTACTAATATTAAAATTTCACAATTCAACAAATTTTAATTCGTTAAAGTTTTGAAATCAAGAGTTCATTTGTTGTAGAATATTATCAAACATTTCGGCGTATAATCGACGATAGGAGGTCTCTTTGTCGCCGACATTATCAATTTTAATTCTCTTTCTTTCAGGTTCCAAGCCAATGTTTTGGGTCTTATTCCAAAAGTGTTCAAACTGATCTCGTTTTTTATTCATTTTATTTTTAAAATCATCAATTTATTTAATGCAAAAGCCAATGTCATTTGACTTTGTCTGTAAAATGTCAAATAAAATATCAGTAAAAGGGAAAATCTGTGCAAAAATGTTAAACAAAAAATTGGAATCAAAGTTTTGTTTGAGCTAATGCAAATACCCTTTAGCAGCAGTAACAGTTTCAGATCCCATGTTTCTTTATTATCTCAAACGTCTTAAAAAAATTTATCAAAGAATCACGGTATTGAAACACTGTTTGCACTAAACGTCCATTGTGGTTCCATCGCGTCGAAGCAACTTTTGGAAACCTTCTTTGAACGTGAACGTCCAAAGCGCTTGTTCTTTTCGATGACTTTGAAAAGAACGAAGCCAAACCACTAAGCGTCGAAAAAAAAACTTTGCAATCTTTAATATTATCCATGCTTCGTGATAAAACCAAATTAAGTCTATGTGCTATACAGTGAACGAAAATGGCATGTTTAAACTTTTCTTTCACTTTAGCTTGAAGGCCTCCTAAATGGCCAGCCATTACGGCAGCACCATCGTAGCTCTGGGCAACAAGGTTAGAACCACATTCTAAACTTGAAATAATGTCATAAACAATTTTAAACAATGCATCTGCAATTTGTTCGCTAGTGACGTCCAAAAATCCTAAGAATCGCTCTTGAGGAATGCCATCCAATACATAACGCACAACAATGGATAATTGACTTAAGTTTGCTACATCTGTGGTTTCATCAAGCGCAATTAATACGAAAGGTGCTTTTTTAATTTCACTTTTAATGTGATCCATCACAACGTCGGCAGTGCATTTAATTAAATCATTTTGTATTCTGTTTGAGGTACCTCGGAAAGTCGTCGAATCAATAAAATGATTTTTTGGGGTATTATCGTATTTTGCTAAAAAACTTAGAAGGTCCATGTAAATTCCTCGATTGGCGGATCCACTTTGTTATTGTCTGATCCACCAATTGAACAATAACAATGTGAAACAGAAAATACTCATTATAAATACTCACGAGTGAGATGAGAAATAAAAATGGCTGCGCCCATAGAGTCGCATCTTGTTCTATTAATACAATATGCACATTGGCTTTCTATCTCACTCCAGTTCATTGTTGCAAACAGACTGAAACTGTCGCTGAAAAGCAGGGCCAATGACAGTAAGCGAAATCACTTGCAAGATGAACAGGTTATTTCAAGAGGCGCTTCCGCTGACAGACCGTTTGTACGTTTACACAAATAATTTTCTGATGGGTGGGGCGTGAGTTTACACACCAATGAATTTTTAGTACATTTACGAAGAGAAAATATAGTACATAATTTAATATTAATTTCTATGCATTGTAAACTTAAAAATATTTATTTTTAAATTTTAAAGTGTAGGGAAGCGGTGCTTCCTCCGCTTCCATGGACCGCACGCCCCTGAAACTGATATCTTCAACATAAACATTACAAATGAGGGAAAATATATATTTCTGCCTTATTTTATGGTCAAGCTTTTTTAGATAGGTTATAGTTTGATTAAGAAATTTCCTTTACATCACGCTTAGCGAGAATGTACTTTTGCTACACGCAAAAAGCGACGTAACCTCCTACAAACCTCGGCATGTACTCTTGGCGGCGCCCTCTGTGTGTGGATGGAGCCTTGGGCGTAATGAATTCCCAGGAATACTAGATGATATGACTCCGATAATTTATGACGGCGAACTTGTTGTGGCTGAATATAAGGAGGATGTTGTAATTTCGGTAGGATTATTGTTTGCGAATATAAAGTAGATTTGATGCAGTATACCAATAGAGCACTACCAAATTTGACAGAGAAATAGGGCATTGTCGGTGATTTATATGCAGCCATTATGCAAATTTTTTAATATTAACTCGGGAGTGGGATCGGACTTATTTTGAATTGGAATATACACGTACCTACCGCTAGTCTAATAAAGATTTAAAATTTCATATGTACAGGGTGTCTGATTAAGGACTCGTAGCGGCTGTATTTCAGAAACTATTGATCCTACGGCTTCGAAAAACAAAATTATAACAAAAACGGTCAAGAGAAAATGCTGGAAATTATTTTGAACTTTCTATTTTAACCGTTAGAGGGCGTAATTCGCTATGGTAATTCAAAAAAATCACTTTTCCCCTATAAATGTCTTATAATAGTATGATAATAATAATCGAACGGTAATTTTGATTAAATTTTACAAAAGTTTTATTCAACACTTTTTGCTCTATTCAATAAAATAACAGGTAGGGGCGATTGGGAACCTTAATTTAATAAATGTATTATAACTACGGTGTCGTTTATCAGATTTTGAAAACTTTATATCGATTAAAAGAAAATTGATTGTTTAGTAAAATATTTCAAAATAGTTCTGATTCAGTTGTTTAAAAGGGCACTAGGTGGCGTTGTTTAAGCAGTAACCATTTTTTTGAAGTTTTCTTGAAAAATTTAAATGGAATGTTATAATTTTTATACGTTATTTAGAAAGAGAATTAAATTCTGACAAGAAACAAAAAAAAACCGCATCTTATTATCTTTTTCCTAACCGAAAATAAGCAAAAGTCTATTAATTTTATACTTAAGCTTTATTCCGGCGTTCAATGAACTGATTTTGGTCAGAGTCGGAACATCTGGGGGGGTACTTTATGAGTGGTAATTTTTATATTTTATGGAATATATCGGTAACTTACGTTTGGAGAAGAAAATTCTTTAAATAAAAGTTACTTACAATATTATTATCAATATTTTTTGTTTTATACAAAATTTTCCTAAAATGGTCCGTATTAAGGGAAATTTGACAAAATGTAAAAAAAAAATATTTTTTATAAAAATTGTTAAAATAAAAGTTGTTTGGAATATAATTCTCTACAATTTTTATTCTATACATAATTTCTCTAAAATGGACCGTATTTGAGAAAATGTGTAAATTTCGAATTTTAGAAGAAAACTCAAAAACTAATAAGGAAAAATATTAAATTTTAAAATTAAATTTTATTTCGGCCTGACGTGAAATGATTAGATTTTGGACAAAGTCTGAACATCTGGGGGGTACTTTATGAGAGGCCGTTTTTATATTTTATGGAATATATTTGTTATTTATGTTTGGAGAAGAAAATTGTTCAAATAAAAGTTACTTATAATATTATTATCTATAAATTTTATTTTATGTCAAATTTTCCTGAAATGGTCCGTATTCGAGAAATTTGACAAAATGTGCAAAATTCTGATTTTTAAGAAAATTGTTGAACTAAAAGTTGTTTGTGATATCGATCTCTATAATATTTGTTTATACATGATTTTGCTAAAATGGACCGTAATTAAAAAATTGGAGAAAAGGTTCTAAATTTAAATTTTTCACTATTTTCGTTTTCAATGAATATCTATAGAAAAATGTTTCAAGTTAGATGTATGTGGAAAATGTTTATATTTAGTTTATACTCTAAACATTTATAGCGGTGCTGCAATAGGTTGTACAAAATAACTGGAAAAAGCCTATAATAACTAGATAGGAAAGTCATGTGTTGGACACATCAGATTTTTAATATAATTTATATGAGTATTATTTTATACATTATATTATTTAATTTTCCACATTTTAAGGACTGGTAGCTTCTGAATCAATTAAAACAATATACCTCGATGCAGTTTTCACTAAAGACTTAAGTAGGGTCGTAAGTTTTATGTGGGAATACCGAAAATGAAATTGTAACTTCCCTTTAGAAAAAAACCAAAATGGCGCCATTTTAAAAGTTCGTATTCTAATTTGCTTTAAAGCGTACACAGCATAATAATACATTTTTAAAAAATCCCATCCTTTATATATACAATGGTGTGCTTAGTTTCAAAATATTTTCGAAAATGTCTACGAAATTAAATCAAAAAGAAATGTTGGCACATTTCAATCTTAGATAAAATTTATTAGAATTATTAAACAGTTTGTGTTTTACAATTGTTGATAAATAATTTCATAAGTCCTAATATTGATGTTATTAAGAGATTTTCAAAATTTATTGGTCCGTTTTAGTAAATGTTTACATGAAGCAAATAAAGCACATTAAACATTAAGTAGACTGGGAGTGGTGTACACACTACTAGTAAAATGTAAGTGGAATAAGTTATATAAGTGCGTAAAAAAATTGAATTTTTTTATTAATCGTTAGGCTATGCGCTTTCAGCTTAACAAAAACATCATCAAGGCCGTCCTAAAAGGCGTTACAAATTAAAATTTTTAAATGTCAACACATGAGAAAACTTACGTCTAAGATAACTTTCACATTGAATCAATCAGACTATACATCATTATACATTAAATTGTTAAAAATACAATTAAAAGAAAATTGAAACATTAATAAAAACCATTTAAGGACGATAGAGGCACCGAACCTCAATTAATCTTAAAGATATAACATTAATGATGAATTACAATAAATTGGAAAAATTATATATCGGTTTAAGTGGTACAACATGTGACAAGCGTACCTAATTTTGAAATTTGACAGCAGACATATGACATAGACAGACTGACAAGTAGAAAGAGCGTCCGAGTGGTTCTCGGGTCAACCCGGGTTAGAACAGACATTATATAAAAAAAAACTAAAAAAGATATAATAATAAAAAAGAGGGGTAGGGATATACTAGACTTTTAAGAATATGAACCATACAGAGATCCTCAGAAAACTAATTATATTTGGTTTTGGGAAACTATTGAACATTTTAATTTGAAGAAAAGAATGAAAGACAATGACTCTAGATTTATACTATGTTAGAGAACTTGAAGTAAATAGACGTGAGTAGACCATAATCCGTACATGGCACCTAGTCGAAGAAAAATGGTAAATTAAATAAGAAGGAGGAAAGAAAGAGTTAAAAAAAGTGACAAAGTTGTAGTAAAGACAAATTACTACCTAGATCTATACTAAGACAGCAACAAAGTAAAGTATAGACACTTATTTCGCCTTTTACGACCGGACAACCACAGTGAATATGATAGGTATGATCAATGAAGAAGTAGGCTTTAAAACCATCAACGAGGCTGAAGTAACAAATAAGTAGAATGAAATCACAAAATTAAATTCCAAAGTGGAATAAAATAATTGAAGATCAGTTTGAAATAACAGTATAAAATTGAACTTATGTTAATAAAAAGTAAAGTCTTAAGAAAATAATTTTATTATAAGTAGAAATATGTAAAGGATGAGTAAAGGATGTGATTATTAAGATTAAATGAATTAAATAAAATTGTTTTTTTTAATTTAGTTGTTCTGATTCCCAAAGAGTTTTAAATAACGGGTTATAATTCCAATTTAAATGAATGTGAGTATAGGCCTTTTCATCACAATTTTTTTTGTGCGTATGCGTCAGTATATGCCTTTTTTTCCTACTGTTTTTTGTAATCAAACATGTTAAACTGTCCACATGGACAAAAAATATATTCCATTAATATAAATTTAAAAATATTTAGATAAAAAAAGGAAGAAAAAATAAGGTAATGTGTCTTAATTGAAAAACAAATGTTTGCAGTCAATTATAATTATGTTGTCTATACAGAAATAAACAACAAAACGGTGTTGATATAGAGTATGTGTTCCGACTTTTTCGCGACAACCAGTGGAAAAGAGCCGAAAACAAAAACAAAACTGAAACAAAATGTAGTCCACTTGATGGAAACAAGAGTTTTGGCTTTGTCATAGTTTCATTTTTGTTTTTCAAGTTCCAGAAAACACAAACAAAACATATACTCATTTGTCCATTCAGTGGAAAACCGTCTTAAAAGTGAAACACGGTATATTTTATTCAAAGGCAACATATTATTTTATAAATTTTCCAAAGCCTTGTAAAACATCCAAGACATCAGGCAAAATACATATTAAAACATGTTCAAAAAGTGCAACAAATGTGGTCGAAGTGATAAAGGTTTTCTATCGATTGATAATGTTACTAAAGATAGATAGATACCTATATTTGTTTACTACATTTTTATGGAGAAGGTGGTCCAACAGAAGAAAATCCTTATGTGGTATTATCCAATTTTTTTAAATATTAAATACTACCTACTTCGGTGTAACATGATTAAAAATGTCATGTTGATCCTCAAAATATGAAATAATATATTTAGTTTCTAATTATACTTGTGATTAACTTTAATGTTAATTAAAGTGTTTTTGCGTACCAATAGTTGGTGGGCATAATTAATTAAAATAGAGTTACAATTATTATTTGTTTTCATTAATTTTTACTTTCCTATCTGTATACAGATATAAGGAAAGTATAGGAATCATGATTTTTTCGACCTGGAGTTTTCGACAGATTTTTACGTTTTGAGGTCCCCTGAATCCGTTTTGACTATTTTCGCGATGATGTCTCTGTGTGTGTGTGTATGTGTGTGTGTGTTTGTGTGTGTGTGTGTGTGTGTGTGTGGTGTGTGTGGTGTGTGTGGTGTGCGTGTGCGTGTGCGTGTGCGTGTGCGTGTGTGTGTGTGTGTGTGTGTGTGTGTGTGTGTGTGTGTGTGTGTGTGTGTGTGTGTGTGTGTGTGTGTGTGTGTCGCATAATTCATGAACCGATACACATAAAAACACCAAATTGTAAACTTAAGATTTTTTCCAGCGTCCAATGAGCTGATTAGATTTTGGGCAGAGTCGGAACATCTGGGGGGGTACTTTATGGGTGATCATTTTTATATTTTATAGAATATATCTGTTATTTACGTTTGGGGAAGAAAATTCTTCAAATAAAAGTTACTTCTTATATTATTATCTAAATTTTTTGTTTCATACAAAATTTTCGTAAAATGGTCCGTATTCGAGAAATTTGACAAAATGTAAAAAAACATTTTTTTATAAAAATTGTTCAAACAAAAGTTGTAATATAATTCTCTATAATTTTTATCCTTTACATAATTTCTCTAAAATGGACCATATGAGATATTTGAGAAAATGTGTAAATTTCGAAATTTGAAGAAAACTCAAAAACGGATAAAGAAAAAAACATTAAATTTTAAACTTAAGTTTTATTTCGGCCTGACGTAAAATTATTAGATTTTGGACAAAGTTGGAACATCTGGGGGGGTACTTTATGGGAGGCCGTTTTTATATTTTATGGAATATATCTGTTATTTATGTTTGGAGAAAAAAATAGTTTAAATAAAAGTTACTTCTAATATTATTATCTATAATTTTTGTTTTATGTCAAAACTTCCTGAAATGGTATTCGAGAAATTTTACAAAATGTGCAAAATTCTGATTTTTATGAAAATTGTTGAAATAAAAGTTGTTTGCGATATAGATCTCTATAATTTTTGTTTATACATGATTTTTCTAAAATGGACCGTAATGGAAAAATTGTAGGAAAAGTGCTAAATTAATATTTTTCAGTATTTTCGTTTTTAATGAATATCTATAGAAAAATGTTTCGAGGTAGATGTATGTTGAAAATGTATATATTTAGTTTATCCTCCTCTAAACATTTATGGAGGTGCTGCAATAGGTTGTACAAAATAACCGGAAAAAGCCTGTAATAACTAGATAGGAAAGTCATGTGTTGGACACATCAGATTTTTTACACAGTAGACAAGTATTGATACCTAACCCCTCAATCAGTACACTTTTTTTTGTTATAAACGTTCGTGACACTTTAACCACCTTTTGCAATTGCTTACAACTATGTACTTCCACAAAATTATAAAAAAGTAAATTACCGTCAACCATTTTTTCTAATGATTGATTTGTCTGTAGAGATGTATTGCTTTTGCAGCCATTGGTGACAAAACGGTATGAAACGTTTGAATTACCGCTATTCCAACAAGGCGGCCGGGCTTGCACTCATTACCTGCTGAAAAGACTTATTAAAGCAATCACCAGAATTCAAGTTCATCTCACGAAAGATCTCCAGATTCTCCCTATTGTCAATTTTCCTAAACACCTAATTCCATTCAATTTATTTAATCTTAATTTTAATTTTAGTTCAGTAATAATCACCTCCTTTACTCATTTAGATATTTCTATTTATAATTTTCACACTGTCAAACTTGACCTGTTATTTCAAACTGTTCTTCAATCATTTTATTCCACTTTGGAATTTAGTTTTTCAAAATATTTTAATTTGTTATTTTATTCTACTTATTTGTTATTTCATTCTACTTATTTGTTACTTCAGCCTCGTCGATGATTTTAAAGCCTCTCCCCTCGCTGATCATATTTCATCATCATATTCACTGAGGTTGTCAGGTCCTAGAATAGAGAATTCAGCATACAGTTGTGTTGAAAAGGCGAAACAAGTGTCTTTACTTTACTTTGTTGCTGCCTAATATGGATCTAAGTAGTAATTTTCCTTTCCTATAACTTTGTCACTTTTCTTCCTTCCTTTCTAATTTACCCGTTTTTCTTGGACTAAGTGCCATATATGGGTCATGGTCTACTCACGTTTATGTTCGTCAAGTTTTATGGCCTAGTATGGATCTAGAGTCATTGGCCTTCATTCTACTCTTCAAATTCCGATGTTCAATAGTTTCCCAAAACCAAATATACTTAAGAATTCTATATAGTTCATATCCTTAGAAGACTAGTATACCCCTCTCGTTTTAATTATTATATATTTTTTAGTTTTTTTTTTGTTTGATGATAAGTCTGGTCTAAATCGGGTTGACCCCAGAATCACCCTAACACTCTTTCTACTTGTCATATTGTCCTGTGTCAGTCTGTTGTTGTACCGCTAAAAATGAAGTATAATTTTTCCAAATAATAATTATTCATCATTAATTTTATATCTTTATTTAGATTAATTGGGGTTCGGTGCCTTTATAGACCCTAAATATTAAAAAAAATAATTTTTTTACACACCTATCGACTAATTCCACTTACATTTACTATATAACCCAGATTTTAATTTAATTTTTATATTCTTTATTTCAGTACTTGTTTATTGAGAAATTAATATTAAAAAAAAATTTCAAGTAACCTAGTTGAAAATTTTTTAATATTAATTTCTCAATAAATTCCACGGTAACCTATATATTTTATTGTAAAAAACAAAACCTAAATATTTCAAAAACCTTATTTTTAATTTTTTTCTACTCCATCTAATCAATAAATAATAGTATACTTAATTATAATTCGAAAATTGTTGTTGAAGTCTTACTTTCTCGTAAGACACTGTACAAATACTGACATTTTTAAAATTCTTTTTTCTCAAAAATTTGCACGGTAAGGTATAGTTAAAAGTTCACTATTAGATAAATAAGGACTTCAACTATTAGAAAAAAATTAATTTTAGTCATTATCTAATATTTTTTATTTAACATTGGTGGCGAAAGGACCTCCTTAACAAATTCTGGTACATTTAATAGAATTAAGCAATACTTTCCTATTGGGGGCCATTCTTTTTTACCCTGCGATAGGGATTTTGGCTTAGTTAAAAGGGCAATAAAAAAAATTGATAAGAGTTTATTCTCTTCGTCAATATGTCAAGATTTTATATAGTCTTGTGTTCCTCGAAATAGAATATTATATATGGAAAAGACATTAAAAATTTCAAAGACTGGTGGCTAAAACTATATAATAAAACAACTATTTCAACCGAAACGTCACAGAGAGAAATACCAAGTAACCATTGTATTGGTAAACCACACGTTTTGTTTAAAGTTATCTGTTAATTTAAAGTGGCCTGAGGAAATAGCTAATCCATCTGGTAAAGTTGCCATTAAATTCGATAAGATGGACCCCATAAAAAAATCGGAAGAGTATGTCGATGATCACTAAAGTACTACTGCATTTTGGAAAAATATATTTAGAGGGCCCACTCTACAATAAAGTTTTTGAACTATTTTTACTAACTTAAGTGTAGTTTCTTGCATAGTTCCGATAATAAAAATTTTTGAATTAAAAACACATTTTATTTCTTAATTCTGCAAGTTGATTGCAGAAAGGGTACATGTTTCAAATTTTGTTATTTTTATTTGTATGTAACTTTTCACTAATAACTCAAATAATAACAGTAAACATAAGGTGACCATTCGTACTGATTTTACCAGTACAGTACTGTTTTCAGGGAATAAGTCCTGGTTAGTCATTAAACAAAACCAGTACCTACACAAAAACTGGTTTTAGAACTCTAAACCAAAATTTACTCCTATTTTTACATTTATACTGTGGGCGTCAGTGAATTAAAAGAATTTTGTAGACAGAATATAAAAAACTTTTGGATTACAGTGCTACGCGATGGTTAGTATTACGACCAGCTATAGAGCGCATTTTAGATATATTTCCTGCATTAAAATCGTATTTTGCATCTAATGAAAAAATTCCAGCAATTATTAAAAATTATTTTGAGAATCCTGAAACCCAATCTTTGGCTTTTCTTTTTCTATAATGTGATGTCAATGTTTCACAACACGGTTTTAAAGATAGAAGGACAGGATATTTCTATGTTGGAAGCAATAAGCATCATTTATAAGGACCTTAAAATTAAAATTGCTGACAGGATAGCAAATGTGATTCTTCCCCTGCAAGTTTGACAAAATTTAAAAAAGCTGGATGAATAAGAAGGCTTAATTAAATCAAATATTTTCAAAGAAAAAGTGCTGGCATTTTACAGGACGTGTTTTTAGTATCAGGACGAATAGGATGACCATTTTGAGGAAATCGAGAGATTTAATTGGATTACACTAAATATAAAACCTACATATCAAATTATTCAAGAATGTAGTGATTATCTACTTCGATATTGTCCGGAAATAAATTTACACTCCAGATGAGAAACTTAGGCATTGGAATCAAAATTGTGTTTCGGTATCAGACAGGTGGATTAAAAGTTTTAAAGCTTTTAATGAAAATGATGTTTTCCATAATAATATTGGCAAATTGGTAGAGTATTGTCTCTGTATGCCAGGAACTAATGCACCTACCGAACAGGTTTTTTTCTTTATTAAACAATATCTGGACTAGCGAGAAAACCCAATTGAATGTAAAAACTTTTAAATCCTTGTTGATAGTCAAAAATAATTTAAATGCAAGCTGTATGGAACTCTATGCAAATATTTAGGAAAACGAATATTTGTTAAAAGCAATTCATTCTTCAGAAAAATATATGAAAAATCAAACTAAGTGAGATGTGTTGTTTATTGTGTTTTTTGTTTTATTTTTTTTATATTGTAAAATGATATTTGAATTTACCATATTTATTTTTAAATAAACGCAACATTTTTTGATATCTAAGTTTTTTTATTTACTTAGGTTTAATTAAAATTCATATTGTCCTGGTTTCAATTTAGAAAAAAATGGTCACCTTAAGTAAACAGTACTTTTAATATCTAACCAACGAAGATTAAAACAAACAAGTTTTGTTGTTCTTCTAAAACTATCATATTGTAACTTATACCCTTATATCTGCAATAGTTGATTTAATTATTAAAATGGATGTAACTTTTGTAAGGGTTAAACGAGTTTAACATAATTAACAAATTTAATAAATAATTGAAAACTCTTTTTACTCTGATTTACATTTGGGGCATTACTGGAACAAAAGCAATCTTTTATAGTTTTTTTTTAAATATTCAAGCTAGAAGGTATACTTCTGGTACGTCTCGTCGTTAGACAAATAGAGAGATATAGCAAGTTCACATAACTGCAGGCAGTAATAGTACTGATGAAATTATTGGAAAATTAACCGGGCGTTAAAATTGTACTTAATGCTAACTTGAATTTCGACAATACTTTATCCTAAACAAGTTATTTTAAATAGTTTTTAATATTTTTAGGTAATTAAATTTTAAAAGTGTGGAATAGTTTAGGGATTAAATTGGTCTGATTGGACTTTCTTAGAACGTTTTTAAAAGCAGCTAAAGATAGTATGTAGAATTGAAAATAATTATTATGCTATAAAAGGTGTTTTGGAATTCCTTTAACCTTTTGAAATTGAGTCAGAAAATATAAATGTTATAGGATAGCAGAAAATACCTATAATTTTTTTGTAGGCCTTTGTAAATTGTGGAAAGAGTTTATATTTTATTTCTACCTTATTAAGGAAAATGGTACCTATTATTAATAACGGTTGTTTCTGAAACATTACTAAAATTTTCGAAATTTTGTTTTTCTACAAAATAATAAACTATACTATAAAGAAAAAAATTTATTTCTCTTATAATTTTATAAAAAATAACAGGGGAATATTTACATTTCTTGATCTATTAAACAAAACGATAAATTATCTCGACGAATGACACCATGTTCTAGTACGGAAGCTAGCTTTACATTTTTGTTGGTGGTTTCATGGGTTTCATATCAATTTTTTGTAATTGTAGTTTACACGTACATACACCTCTTAACACTTGTTTGCTTTATTAAAAAAGTGTGTTGTTGTGATTTACGTCGAAATAAGTCAAAAACAACTTGAAACCCCATATAAAATCAAAAAGGAAACGGAAAAAAATTGAGCCTGTAAATGAACACAACTCAGAAACAAAAATAGCTATCTAATAATAAAAAATAAAATTTGATTCTTGTGCATCTTCGTTGTAAAAATAGATAATACTTTTTTGATCTTAGGTACAGATATAATTTTAATGGTCTTCCGAAAAACTTTCTTCAGTTTCCATATCAGATTCAAAATCAGTCTCACTGTCACTGTTTAAGTTAATTATAAATCTATCAGTTGCCTCATCCAAAGTAACTTCTCTGTCATAAAATTTTAGCATTATTACAACGAGATTGCCACTCCTCTTTAGAAAACGTATCAAAAAAGTCTTCACACAACAGTTGTACGTCTTGCCTCTTAAATGTAGTGTTGTTACTAGCTACATATTGTTTCAATGATGCCCACACTAATTCGATCGGATTAAGATCAGGATGATACGGTGGCAAACGCAAATAACTAAAACCATGTTCATTTATAATTTCTTCAATTGCATACCTCTTAAATCGTGACTTATGCAATAGCAATAAACTGTATAATTGCGTTTTGAGCATATCCTCTTCGTAAGCAATATTATGATTCCTTAACCAATCCTGCATGTCAGCTTTTTTAGAAGTTGACGTTGGTGCTTTATTTACCTGGACATTATGGTAAGGAGCATTATCAACAATAATGACGCTTCTTGGAGGGAGGTTCGGAAACAGCTTTTCTTTCAACCATTTAGAAAAATTATTAAAATTCGTTTCATCGTGGTAGTCTCCACTTTTGGTTCCAGATTTGAAAATTAACCGGGCATTCGGAATAAAGCCCATTTCACCTCCTGCATGGACAATAATTAGTCTATCACCTTTATTAATTGGTTTCTTTAATCCCTTATTTGAATTATCACTCCAAGCTTTCTGGTGTGTGTGGGAGGCATGAATGTATGTTTCATCTAACTAGACAATTGGACGGCCCTCTGCTCGATAACTTTTTAAACGAATCAGATAGTCTAAATGTAGCTTTTGAATATCAAACCTTTCCATTAATATTTTTCTGTTTGTTTTTGTTTTCCGCCAACGAAATCCTAGCGACTATATTATTTTTCTTTCACTTTCATAGCTTCCTTTGTACCCTGTAGCTTCTCTAAATTTAGTCAGAATTGTTTTTAATGTTGGAACAATATTTTCCGAGATTAACATGAACAGAATAATTCTTTTTAAAATACCTTTGTCAGCTTCATCTATATCATTAACTGTTTTTGGTTTTTTAATGGTTTTTCTTGGTGATGAAAATTCCGATATCTCACGGTTATCGATTCTTTTTTTCTCTCCAGAAATGCGGACGACAGTGTTTTTAGATACTCCTGTGGCTGCAGCAACACGATCATTTACATTTTTAAATGGTATTGAAGGTGAATTAAAGTTTCCTTCTCTTCTCATAAACTCTATAACATTGGCTATTATTTCGCGTGATTAACTGTTAATCACGCGGCCTCTTAATTTGCTATTAAACTCCATACTTAGGTTCTATTAAACTGTAATGAGCAAAAAACACAAACGAAAATAAAAGAAATGTTTTAGCGAAATTTACATCTGACATTTACGTCTGAATAAACTAGTTAAATACTTGATGCGTAGAGAGTACTTTCATTGCGTAAATCCGTCGGCCCCGCCAACCGATGCCTCTCAGTAGTGCTTTCTCTGTCTAGCCGTCGAAAGCCTCTAGAAATTTGATGAACTGTATTTCAGGTACATACTATGGACTGAACAGAATACATATTATGCACTCAAACGATCTCTACAGCTCTACAGTTTATAGTACTTAGTAGAATAAAACGGTGTCAGACAATAATGTTTATTGATTTACAAGTAGGTTTTATTTTATTTTTACGATAAATGTGACGAATTGTGGATATAATTTATAGACCAGCCGCGACCGACCGGCTCCAGGAATCGATACAAATAAGACGGAGAAACATTATAATGCAGACACTGAAGCATTGCCAAATTCTGCCAACTTTATAGTCAGAAGGGAGTGGTGTATTAGAAAATTTATCTCTAGTCGTTCTTTATATAAATGTAATACGTTCATGTAACTACGAGGTTAGTGAATCTTGGAAAAGCCTCTTCTGTTTATTTCCATTAAATATTATTTGCTTCAATCAACTAATATGTTTTGTATTTATTATGGGGTAAACGACTAAAGGGGGTGAAATAAAAACGGTAATATTTGAAATTTCCATTCTTATTTTCTTTGTAAGTAAATGTGAATTATGTATTTATAAATATGATATTTTATGAAAACCAGTTCCACACCTCATCT
>OV651823.1:38407634-38440910 GCA_927349885.1 Psylliodes chrysocephalus
AGAAAAATTACGTCAAAATTATTATTGGAAAAATATGAAAATATCTATCACAAATTATATTAACGCTTGTTCTATTTGTCAAAAAAATAAATATGCCAGACAAGACCCCTATGTTCCGCTAATGCTTACTGAGACAGCTACAAAACCTTTCCAAATTGTACACATGGACGTATTTACTTACGATGCAAAAAATTATTTAACTCTAACTGACGCTTTCACAAAATTAGCTCAAGCATTCTTCATTCCAGGGAAAACCGCAATTCATGTCAGTAAAGCACTGATAAAATATTTCACTTCATTTGGTGTTCCTCAACTAATTGTAGTAGATAAAGGCACTGAATTTAATAACGAGACAGTAAAAAATCTTTTAGCATTACACAAAATTAAAGTTCATTTTACAACTCCTGGTCACCATGAATCTAACTCAATAGCTGAACGAATACATTCGACATTAATTGAACATTTAAGACTTTTACGTGAAATTTACCCAGATGAAAATGATTTAATGGACTATGCAATAATTGGATACAATAACTCTATACATAGTTCGACAAAATTTACTCCATTTGAACTTACCTTCGGACACACAGACTCTAGAAATCCTGACGAAATTTTCCTTCCCCATGATTTTTATACAGATTACGTTAATAAACATAAAGAAAAATTGGAACACGTTTACAAGGGTGTGCATAAGAATTTAAATGATAAAAAAAATAAAATTATTGAAAAAAGAAACGAAAAAGGTGAAACTAATCCGGAATTCCAAGTTAATCAAACCGTCTATAAAGTAAATCCAAAAAAGCGAAATAAAAAAGATAAAAGATTTTTAGGACCTTTCAAAATTACTCAAATTATTGATAGAAATCGCGTTGAAATTTCCACAGAAGCATTAAAACATAAAAAATTAGTCTTACATAAAGAAATTATACACATAAACGAATTAAGGAAACCTCCTGCTGCAGATTCCTCTTCTGGACCACAGCCGCAAGACTAGACATTCCTCAATTCAATAACTTAAACGACAATCCAGGTCTCCTCCCTCTTCATTTAGGAACAGCACAAGTTAATACAAATTTTTGGACATTTATACATATTTATGACATAACAAACATTACAATAGACTTTTTGACATTGCAAGAGCAATATAATAAATTAAACATTTCTCTCTCTACAACTCCCGAAGGTTTTAGTTTCAAAGAAGAATTTCAAAACTCATATCACATGATTCAAATTATCGAAAATAAAATAACCATTCAATTAAATCAGTTAAATCCTTTTTGGAAGTCTAGATCAAAGAGATCCCTTTTCGATGGACTCGGTTCAGCAATAAAGTTTTTAACAGGTAATTTAGACCAAAACGATGCAAAACGATATGACGAAGCCATAACATCTTTGTCTATCATTCAAAATAAAATTAAAACTTTAATCGAGCACCAAGTTACTATTTTACAAAATTCAATTCAAAACTTTAAAAACAATTCTAAATTATTAGCTCATAATCAATTAATATTGAGCTCTCGTATTAATGAAATACAAAAATTAATTAAAAATTTAAATATAGAAAAAACGGAAACATTTCATTACTTTGCACTGGAAAGAATTATCTCACAATTTTCTATTAGTTTTCAAATTATATATGACATACTGGAAAAAATAGAGATAGCCATTAGCTTTTCAAAACTTAATACATTTTATAATGCTATTGCAGATCCTACAGAACTATGTTCTGAAATATCACTAATTAGTAAAAATCTTAACAGTAATGAAAAATTTCCATTTGAATAATATTATTTATTTATTAAATAATATTTTAAATTTTGAAAAAATAATCGAAATCAAAAGCTATAGTAAAAATAATAAAATTGTTTTTCTACTTGAAATACCCATAGTAGAATCCAATAATTATAACTACTATCACCTGTACTCTCTACCTATACGTTCCATAGAATCCTTTAAAACCATTATTCCTCAATCCAAATTTCTTCTCTCAAATGAGCAGCAATATGCACTTTTAAACTTGCGGTGCAAAGAAGTTACTCAAGATGGATTTCTCTGCCAAGATGTCCAGACCTTAAGAATCTCTCCGAATTCCCCTTGTAAAGTACAGCTGTTGAAGTATTCTAAATTTATCAACATATGTCGACAAATTCCAGTAGATGTCAGTGAAATAAAAATCCAGAATTTAGAAAAGAACCAATGGATTGTTATCACACCCCACAGTGTGGTTACAAAACAAAAATGTGGTAAAAATTTAGACAATGTCCTTATAAATGGTAGTTATTTAATAGAACTTAATAATTTGTGTGAAGTGATTATAGACAGTTTTTCTCTAAAAACATTTGAAACCAAAAATTCGAATTTTAGAAATATTGAACTGCCAAGTTTAAAAATTTTCAAAAACAATTTTAAAACCTCAACAATAAACTTAAAACTAGTGCAAATAAACTCAATAAAGCTCGATGAACTTAACAATATTTATGGTGCACTCCAGGAAGATAAATTGAAATTAGAAGACATCGACACATCCCCTGTGCATTTTCAAAAAATAAGTTTTTATACAATTGTATTATATATTATAATTATTTCAGCAATCATTTATGCAGCTTTTAAATTTTACATTACAAAGAAGTTGACCGAGAAAAAGAAGAAAGAAAATCCTCAAGATATAGACCTCAAGAATTTTCCGCTCATTTCGAACTCTGGTTCAACCCCATAGTTCTCATCTAGCCCCGGAGGAATTATGGAAACAATCCCGCCGACTAATACAAGAATAGTGTTTACGTTGCACTCTGGACTAAAATTATAAATATAAGTCGGAATAAAAAAAGATCAGATCATTGTTAGCTTTCTGTTAATAAAGGTTTCATTTAAATTTTTGTTTTTTAAAAAGTCTTTTTCGAAGTGCTCACACTTCATTTACGGCTTGAAAAATTTGATATCTGATGACTGAAGTTTTGGATTCTGCAGGACTTTTTATCAAAAATAACTTTTTTTCCTAAAATCGATAATAATTTTTTTTCCATATGGTTCCAACTGAAGTAGGCACACTGTACATCCTATCATACTATTTAAAGAATCCAATCTATTTTGTAAAATAAATTTCTCCTAAGTTTTTTAATTATATTTTTTTTTTTTGGCATAGAATCTTCTTTTGGGCAAGAGCTATATATGCTCTAAGGCTATAATAATTACATTATTAAAGCTTTGACTTCCACAGTTAAATACACATTCCACTAATTACTATTTTGGTATAATACACACGTATAACCACTTACTGTATATGTACGAGTACATACATAACTCGTTAAAAGAGACAAATCTGTTGGTTAAAACATTATTACCCTGAGCCATAACAGAATTTTTTCCCGCTGTATGTGGTGGTTTTATTCATAATTACAAAATCACGAACTGTTTGTAGCAAATTATGTGTTCATGTACAGCCGGGCGAATGCGGTGCGTGTCTACATTTCAAACACGTTAATTGTTAAACAATGAAGGTTTTCAATTAGTATGAGAGTACTCATCAATCCTTCTGAGCCGAAATCGAACTCAGGTCGTTTAACGTTTAGCAGTTTACCGTAATTCGATGATATTAGCGATGCTATTACGGAGTTATTCTACTACACCTTGTTTAATGCTAAATAATTTCTCTCGTATATAATTAATTGATAATCTATAGGTATATTGACTAATATTTTTATAAAACTGTAAGGAAAGAAATCAATAATCCTGGTCAGGGATTATTCGTTACAAGTCCAATTTAAGAAGTGCGGAAGAATTGCTTTGGTAAAATTCTCTGTTATGGTATTCAAAGAAAATCACAATTTAACTCAGTCTGTTTAACAAATTTGTTAACAAACTAGATTCTTAAACTTAATACCGTGGAGTAATCGAAATGATAGCAAATCATTATTAATGAATTTATTTTGACTTGTTTGACATTATGTGTTAACCTGTCAATGAGGTTGAATAATAAGACTATTGTATGTATAAAATGTTCAGCATCCCATGAAACAATAGAATACATCACTGCTGCACTCAAACCAACATGCATACACCCCGAACCACATACTTTGATTACTATACGAGGCAAGAGAGAGGGCCGACAAGCCCAACATAGAGCGCGGCCATTTTGAACCCTGTGACACAGTTTACAGCTAAAGAATCAGATCGCTCACTCTGCGTCGGCACTTTTGATCTCAATGTTTCAGTTTATACACTGTGCAACTCGAATAATACAATATATGACAGCCGCCTATAATAAAACAACAGTCTTCTGCGTATCCTGAATTTGTATCCCTGAAGTGGATGTTATTTTGGAACTTTCAACTGGTCCGAGTGAGCTAACTGATTCTTTAGCAATAAACTGTGACTCCAAAAATAATATTCACTGACACTGACAGCAGCAAGCAAAATATCAGGTGCGTTTTAATAATCCGCTTCTACTTCCGGAATTGTCGGTTTAGTCGTTTTAACCTGTCAGATTAAAACAAGAAAACCGACAATTCCGAAGCAGAAGCGGATGATTAAAACGCACCTATTAAAAATATTGCGCCAAGATGTAGGCAACACGTAATAAGGGTTCAAAATGGTGGAGTTTTTTTATCTCCTTTTAAAAGGCACTCAGAAAGCTGCGCAATGCGACCATTCTCCGTATAGTAAAAGAATATCAAAGTATGTGGGTAGTATCGAATAGCATTACTAAGATATAAACAATAAACGTCCATTCGTGAAGACACAATATGCTTCGCGTTTCCATTTCTATATTTTCTTTCATAAAAAAATCAAATTATGAGTGAATTGTCCCGAAGGACATTGCCCGCAAAAGGAATAGAAGAAGAATAAGAAGAAAAACTAATTAAATTATAGGTTAGGTATGTCAAATTATCCCAAAATTCAGTTATGTGATCCCACCTTACTTACTCTGAGGATCCCACCATAATTTGCCCAAATCGGCCAGCAGTGTTGCACTTCCGGTCTCCTTGTTGGAACGGATTTTTAGTATGTTAAATATAGCCTATATCCTATCCAGTAAAATTATATAGATCAGTGGTATATGAAAATGTGTCGGACATAATTCATTTTTCACAATACTTAAGTCTATTTACACAAGCAGGTATGTCTGTTTTCAAGATAAACCTTTAAGCACATATCCATTGCCTTGCTATAATAGACTTTTGACTTGTGACATTTATCCCAAGCAAGCACGTTCATTTTGTAATGTGATAAATGCATTAACGACCGAAATAAAAAATGACTTATGCCCCTTTACCCATGCACCCGTGAATTCATGTACTGGTTTTAAGCAAAAAATTTCAGCCTTATCAACAGCAAAGATCACATTAAATTTGTAGTTATTAAGTTTGATAATTGATTTAATTATTTATTTGTATTAGTCATTCTTTTTTTCTCTTCTCAATTTCTATTTTACCTATTTATTTTTTTATTGATCCTATTAGTAAAAGGAAGATGGAAGAATAGATGTAGGCTAAATATCGCCCTTACATTTAATTTTTGTAATTTTCAAAAATGTTTAAATAAAGACGATTTATTATTATATATGGTCCTTTATTTCTCACAAAGTCAATTTTAATTGGTGACCGATTTCGAAGTGGAGACAATATTATTAAAAAAATGAAATATATTTAATCCACTTGTTTGTCTCTAGTGTTTGTCCTGTTCTTTGTCCGTATATGGTTTAAAGATATAGGGCTCTTTATGAGTTTCGACCAGTTTATACCAGCGCAGCGCTCCAGTGCGTCGATTCTCGAGCTTGGACGATGTGAGCGTTCCTATAGGAGAGGTGAACGATCACATCCTACAGCGTTTCTCTCGAAGTGGTTTGGCCGTATTCCCGAAACTCGGTGAACGTGATCAAACGGGGGAATAAAGTGCACGGTGTTGCCAACTCTAATATCTTCTTTTTCTTGATTTTTGTAGACATTTGAACTATATTTTGTTAACTGGATATAATTTTGTGATAATAAAAGAAGAAAATATTAAAATTGTCACCTATCCGTATTGAATTTGACATATTTGGAGAATATTAATTATGAATTAGAAATTAAGAGTGTGATTAAGAGGTCGTTTCGTAGGAGTTTTCTATAATATGATAAAAATATATATATTTTTTTATTAAAAGCATAGAAGAGGGAAAAGAAAAACGTACAGCCATTACAGAGTTCACTTTTTTAAGATACTTAATTAAAAATTAAATTTACAAACCGGAAATTTATAGTATAGGTAGTCGATTTTGTTTTAAATTTTGTGCTAAAGAAAAGTAAGTTTGTATTAATATCAAATAAATAATTTTATTAATAAAAATTCGGTAAAGAAAATTCAATACATATGTTTACAAATATATAGATTAGACTAATTATATAAACTGGAGTGACCGCCTCATAGAAATTTGAAATATTTTCAACTAACTTATTATATAAAGGGTTATAATTTATTTCGAAAATTTTTTTATAACTTTTGTTTACTACCTACGGAATCTGCAACTCTTAATTATCCTTCCTCCGTGCTACCTACTTTAACTAACTGTAGCTTAACTAGATTATTGTCAATACTTATACTTTATTTCAACTTTTCAAATATCACTTTCTCAGTTTAATGGGATTAAATTAACATTTTTAACAATCATTCTTTGTGTTTTTCTAATTTTGTAATTATTTTTACAAAACAAAACCATACAATTTGCTTTCAGTAAAGATATTTGTCATAGAAGACAATTTATAAACTTCTTAACACTGAACACTAATATCAATTTTGGGATTTTTCATAATTTGTATTCCCATTTTAGGCAATAAATATAGCTTAAATGGTACCTACCTACTAAATAGTACGACCATTATTTATTAGGATTTTGGGATTTTTCCTAATTTACAATTCCCAGAATACGAATAATAGATATGTAGGTATGTATAGGTACCCATGCATTTATTAGAATTACAATAATTAATTTTTGTGATGAGGTACCAAATAATATTTTACTTATGCTAATAAATTATTCACTCTATTGTTATCAATAATGATTTTATTAAAAATATAAAAATACGAAATGTACGAATATGAAAAAAGTTAAAAAAAATTACTTAATTACGGGCCAAAAATAATAAATCAGCTACCCCGCATGCGTTTACTAATAATTCTTGAGAGAACACGGCGTTCTCCTACGAAATACCAGTAGAACGATGTTCCTACGACTTTCGTAGGAAGTGAACGTTCCTATGACTTCAAGAATACGGGCTTAGCGAATTTCAGGAGAAACACGCCCTCTATTCCTATAGGAACGCCGTTCCTACGACTCAAGAATACGGTCCCAGGACTGCTAACATTTTCTGGGATCGACCATAAAGTTCTTCATAGAATATTATTCTATTTAGTACGGTTTACAACTAAATTTAAATTTTTTCACTACAATACAGCGAGTATGGAAATTATTTTGTCCGTCAAAACTAATCTCTGTTTTTGTGGTTAATTCATTTAAAATCGAAATGATATATCTTATATTATTCATTGATAAATTCAACGGTTCCTAGTTTTTATATATAATATATACAATAAGATTTTCTTTATTTGCCACTGACATCATCGTCCGATAATAAAAGACATAAGTAACACAGGTAAAACTTTATCATTTTAAAAGAAGGGTAAATAAAAGCAATCAATATTGATATTTCAAAGTGCCGTTCGGTTTCGAATGGGAAGATAACATGTCATTGACTTTTCAGACGTTTCTATTTTTGGAAGTTACCAAATTTAAAACATCCTGCATTGCATTATCCTTTAATTTTTGTGTTTTCCTTTTAATTTTACCAATAGTACCATCAATTATTATCGTCTCGTAATATATCAAAATATTCTAGAAAAAACGTTTATTAAAAAAATGGCAGTAGTAACTCTTTATCTAACATCAAAAGTCTTTAATTAAACTAAAAAACTTTTTTTTCTAGTTTTAAATTTTAAATGTGTACCTCATGTTGTTTTGATTAAAAAATTTTTAATAAAATAAAGTACGCAAAGATGAGGTGTGGAACTTGACGAGAAATAATTGCTGAGAAATAACAAAAATGCTGTGCAATATATATTTTCGACGTTATTATTGACAACTTACAAAATTCTTAAAATTCACATTGACAGTATTTATTCAAGTGAATTAACCGAGTATCTGAAATGATCCATACGGGGATTACATGATAAACCTAATGTTTTAAATTCTTTTGCATCTGCAGGTATAATTAATTTATCTACAACAAGTTCGGTATTAGCAATAATATTTAAAATTGATGAATCATTCGAATTCCATTTTCGAAGCTGAAATCCGACAGAACTACATACTTCAGTAAGCTCGTAATATAACTTTAATGCTTCATCCTTTGTATCTACACTTACTAGTAAATCATCCATATAAAATGAATTTAGTATCGTTTCACATGCTTTAGGATACCTTTTCTTGTTATCATATGCAATTTGATTTAGACATCGCGTTGCAAGAAAAGGAACGCTTGAAGTACCGTAAGTAACAGTATTTAATTCAAACACTTTAATTGGCTCCTTTTCATTTTCTCTCCAAAGTATTTGCTGAAATTTTCGATCCTCTGGATCAACAAAAATTTGCCTGTACATCATTTTAATATCCGCATTTATCACATATTTTCTTAGCCTAAGTCTAATAACAATTGCTAATAATAGTATATTATGCAACGATCATGTAATGATGGTTATTAATACACGAGCATTAACCGGGATACGAAACGAGCCAAAGGCGAGTTTCGTATGGTTTATGCGAGTGTTTTAATAACCATTACATGAGAGTTGCATACGCTATTTTTTCTACACCCGATAAATAATCAAGACCTATAAATATTATATTTATATTGGTATTGAACACAATAACAGTAATTACTCGTATTTCTATAAAAAATTCTACAAAATTGTAATTAATGGTATTACTTCAGGTATTGGTATTTCCCTAGATTTTTGCGGTAAAATATTTTGTACTGTATTTTCTGCTTTCTCCGATATGTGTGGAGGAGTCTTCTATATCGCTAATATCAGACATTTTAATATTATAATTATCGAAGTTTAGCTACCTATGAAAATTTAATACGTTTTGACAACTAAAATAATTACATAGGAACCTAGGACAAACGTCAAACAGCATGCTTGATTGAAAAATTGTAGGTTTCTATTGATTAAAAATCTGTATCGTAATGAAAAATCTGTATCATAATGGGTATCATTATGAAACGGATTATGGGCATATAAGTGCATTATTATAATACGGGTGTAGAAAAAGTATCTTGTACTGGAGCCCCTACTACTAACATATAATTTAATGAAACATTGGTGCTCGACTTAGCGGATGCATCAAAAACTACCCTACATTTAGTAGTTAAACTAGCTTCTCGTATTACAGGATGATGTGGCAAAAAATAAGCAACTTTTCCAGCTGGATCAAAATCGTTTAAATCATACTTGAAGGTCATATGGTTAAGGTTCTCATATTCTTTTAAAAAGGTAACGTAATCTGACTTTAATTGTAGATTCTTCCTAAATCTACCCTCTAAACCGTAAAACCTTTTTCTGGCTATACCTAGTGAGTTTCCTAACTTTAATTGAACATCTTGATTTAAAACATGTTTAAATGGCAACTTTACTACAAATCGGCCTTTCGCGTCTCTGGTGGTAGTTTCTTTGAAAAATTCTTCACAAAATTTCTCTTCCCGAGAATAAATTCTATCTTCAGGTATTTCCTCTGATTCCCAAAATTTTAATAAGGTATTATTTAACTCTTGGTTTGATATATTAAGACTAAGATTACACACACTTTTAGATGACATGTTTGGCAAATGTAAACAACCTGTAAAAATCCAACCAAAGACCGTTTCCTTTAACATAGGCATATTTTTTCCTAGCTGAATTTTTCCGTCTAGAAGTAAATCCTAAAATACGTTAGCCCCTAGCAAAAAATCTACTACCTTTGGTACATTATATAGTTTATCTGCCAGAGGTATGGGATTTGAAATAGGTATTAAATCTGTACTAAACCCAATAAGCGGCAACTTTTCGGTTATAGTTGATAAAACTAAGAATGGAAGAGTAACTTGGAACCCATTCAGACGAGATTTAATGCTAGCAGAAGTTTTAAATTTTAACATTGATACTCTTTGATTAATACCAGTTAATGGAATTTCGTATTTGGTTTTTGGTAAATTCAAAATGCGACACAATTCTTCAGTTATAAAATTTGACTGACTCCCTGAATCCAATAAAACTGTAGCTTCGATCCACTCACCCAAACTGTTACTTATTAACACTGTGGCTGTAGATAGAAAAATGTATTTTGAAGTCAAATAATTATTGTAATTTACCTGATTGTCGACATTATTGGTATTATCGGTGACGTTATTCAAACTAACGGATTTTAAATGATTATTACATTTATCAGGCAAACTATCCTGCTCGATTTCGACTTCAGTAGCAATATTATTCACTGTAGAATCTATAGTACGTGTCCTTGATGACAATTGTGGTTGAATCTGTGCTTCGCTGTTATGTAAGACCGTATTGTGTTTTTTACCACATACTCTACACCCTCCAGAATTGCAGCGGAATTTAAAATGGCCGTAGCGAAGACAATTACTACACAATTTAATTTCTTTAATTTTCTCAAACTTGCCATTCAGTGGTAGTGCTAAGAATTAAGGACAATGGTAGATAAAATGAGATTCCTTGCATAATTGACAATTATGCTCTGTTAAAGAATAAGATAACTGAGGCAATTTGAAAGGATTAGTTTGCTCTCTATTGAAGACTATATTACATGTCTCCTCTTTGTAGTTATCATATCTGTCAATTTGCCTTTCTTCCAATCTAAAACATTTTTTTGTTAAAAATTTAAGCAAACAATCTAACTTTGGCAAGCCATGTTAATTCTGGAAACCTTTCCATTCGTTACGAGTATCGACATCTAAATTGTTTAATATTAAATACACAATTAAAATGTCCCATTCCCTTATAGGTAATTCAAACTTTTCTAAGACCCCTAAATGATGAGAAACCGCATCTAACAAATTTCTTATTGAAATATGCGCCTGCTTTGGTACTTCTGGTAAGTTAAACAGTAAACTCTTTACATGGTAAATAACAATATGTCTTTTATTTTCAAACCTTTGTTTTAACAAATTGAGTGCTGTTTCGTAATTATCATCTGTAATATCAACATTTTCGATTATTTTGAAAGTTAATTCTTTGCAACAACCCTTTAAATAAATTAATTTTTGTGCACCTGTTAAATCTTTACGGTCATGCACTAGCGGTTTATATAGGTCAAAAAAAAACTCTGCCATGTTTCAAGTGTACCAACAAATTCTGGTAAACTAATACCTGGTAGTTTTATGACTGTATCAATTGTTCCAGCCGGCGTTTGATTTGATACTACTACTCGTGTTTCTAAATGAGATTGATCCTTGATAATATCTTTAGCAACACTTATTTACTCAAAATATTGCTCCGTGAAATCGTCTCTTTCATCTTTCTCGGACGGATCTAAAAACTCTAATCGCGACTGAATTTCTTCAAATTTATCAAAGTCGTTTGTTATTTGACCTAATCTAATTTCAAGTTTTGTAATCTTTTGATGATTCTGTTTATCGTTCAAAAATATCTGAAAATTATTTAACTTGTTTCCTAAAATCTCCCTTTCATGTTTTAACTCTTCTTCAAGAGACTTATTCTTTTTTTGGCATTTTGGCAATGTAGGAGTTGGCTGTTAAATAAATCTAAATTATAAAAAACCGTGAAATGCAAAACATATAACTACATTAATAAGTTTTAAACGTTAACGATACCAAATCAAAACCTGTGTACACCTTCGATTTCTTGAGATCCAATTCTTCCACTCCTGCTCTAGCTTTCTGGCTACTTGAAATTCCCGGTTCGATTAGGACCAATTTTATGACGAGAAATAATTGCTGAGAAATAACAAAAATGCTGTGCAATATATATTTTCGACGTTATTATTGACAACTTACAAAATTCTTAAAATTCACATTGACAGTATTTTTAATAGGCGGGTAATTTGTGCCTTTTTTTACAAAATAAGGAAAAATAAACTCAACAGAACTGGTTTTCATAAAATATCATATTCATAAATAAATAATTCACACTTACTTACAAAGAAAATAAGAATCACTTGAAAACGAACATTTTACAAAAATAAGGATGGAAATTTCAAATATTACCGTTTTTATTTCATCCCCTTTAGTCGTTTACCCCATAATAAATACAAAACATATTAGTTGATTGAAGCAAATAATATTTAATGGAAATAAACAGAAGAGGCTTTTCAAAGATTCACTAACCTCGTAGTTACATGAACGTATTACATTTATATAAAGAACGACTAGAGATAAATTTTCTAATACACCACTCCCTTCTGACTATAAAGTTGGCAGAATTTGGCAATGCTTCAGTGTCTGCATTATAATGTTTCTCCGTCTTATTTGTATCGATTCCTGGAGCCGGTCGGTCGCGGCTGGTCTATAAATTATATCCACAATTCGTCACATTTATCGTAAAAATAAAATAAAACTTACTTGTAAATCAATAAACATTATTGTCTGACACCGTTTTATTCTACTAACTAAGTACTATAAACTGTAGAGCTGTAGAGATCGTTTGAGTGCATAATATGTATTCTGTTCAGTCCATAGTATGTACCTGAAATATAAGGATAACGTGTTGTCGAAATTCAAGTTAGCATTAAGTACAATTTTAGCACCCGGTTAATTTTCCAATAATTTCATCAGTACTATTACTGCCTGCAGTTATGTGAACTTGCAATGGGTCCTATGATTGAATGTTTATGTTATCCATAACGTACATGTTAGGTAGAATTTTAACAGTAACGAAGCAAGTTTGTACGATGGAAAACTGTTAAATTAGAACATAACAGGCGGAAAATAACAGTAATGTGTTGGAAACCGTTTTTCATCATACGAACTTGCCTAATTACTGTTAAAACTGAGCCTAACATGTACGTTACGGATAACGTAAACGTTCAATCATAGGACCCATTATCTCTCTATTTGTCTAACGACGAGACGTAACAGAAGTATACCTTCTATACTCAAACAAATAATGATTGAGAGTGAAAGCAGGTAGAAATACGACCAAATCGGAGGCGTGCTTATTATTTTTGAGAGGGTACAATTATTTAAAATATTCATACAATTTCTTTTCTTTATTTCATGAAAACTTTGCAATATCGTAATTTACCTAATCGTTGTAGTCATTAGTGGGGCTTTATGAAAACGGAGTAATAATTGTGGTAATTATAGTAGGAACCAAATAAATTAAGAATATTAATAAAAATCACAATATATATTTCAAATTAAAAATAAGAAAGATACCTAATCAGGGGTTGGTTTGGTGACAGAAACAATATTATCAATTTTACTATTTTAATAATGAATTTAACTTTATTTCACAAATTAACGTATATTTATATATTATGTCGCGGCCGAAGTCAGTAAGGAACTGTCTCTTAAGTTTCTTCTTTGGCTTCTTCATCAACTGTGATTTTTTTTCTTCTGCTACTAGTTTTTGGCGTTTGTACTTCCCCATGAATTTTGTTTTCTCTTAGTATTTTGTAAACTGATGATTTTGGTACACCCGTATAATCAGAGCACATATCAACTAATTTATCTTTTGTAATTGTGGAAGTTAATGATGTTGGAACGCCCGGTTGGTTATTCGGAGGTACATCCGTAGAATTACAGCACATATGCACTAAGTTATCTTTTGGTTGCTGATGATCTCTTTCAAGACAGTCAAATACTCGAAGTACAATTTGTTTTTCACTTAGCGACCGAGACTTCGACCGTTTTACCTTTTTCGACATTGAAGGCCCTTCAATGTCTTTCATTTTTTGCATAGTTTTAGAACGGTGTAGAAATATTATTATTTAATGTTTAAACACTTATTAGCACTAATATTTTCACCAATTGTTCTTACAACACGTCGACTACTTACTAACTTAACTGTAAAACTTACAATTCACACCGTATTATTCAAAACCCGATGTTACGCTCGTGGTTAGAAATACACTACTGAGAACGTCATCGACGAGATGGATTTTACGCGTAACAGACAAAGACACAAATATCGCTCCGTACACCGATGCCACTAGTTGTAACAAATACTGAACAATCCATAAAATAATTAATTTTAAATGATCAAGAAATTTATAAGTATTACTCATTACTGATTTTTGTTATAATTAATATCTTTTATTAGTACTATGATTGTATATTATCTATAATTTGCCACAACTTACAACTCTACTACTTACTCTATTTTGATTCTGCTAAAAACTAGTAAGGTAAAATTGAGATATGACAACACGGTTCACTCTCAATCATTATTTGTTAGAGTTTAGCTTGAATATTAAAAAAAAAACTATAAAAGATTGCTTTTGTTCCAGTAATGCCCCAAATGTAAATCAGAGTAAAAAGAGTTTTCAATTATTTATTAAATTTGTTAATTATGTTAAACTCGTTTAACCCTCACAAAAGTTACATCCATTTTATGAATTAAATTAACTATTGCAGATATAAGGGTATAAGTTACAATATGATAGTTTTAGAAAAACAACAAAACTTGTTTGTTTTAATCTTCTTTGTTTAGATATTAAAAGTACTGTTTACTTAAGGTGACCATTTTTTTCTAAATTGAAACCAGGACAATATGAATTTTAATTAAACCTAAGTAAATAAAAAAACTTAGATATCAAAAAATGTTGCGTTTATTTAAAAATAAATATGGTAAATTCAAATATCATTTTACAATATAAAAAAAATAAAACAAAAAACACAATAAACAACACATCTCACTTAGTTTGATTTTTTATATATTTTTCTGAAGAATGAATTGCTTTTAACAAATATTCGTTTTCCTAAATATTTCCATAGAGTTCCATACAGCTTGCATTTAAATTATTTTTGACTATCAACAAGGATTTAAAAGATTTTACATTCAATTGGGTTTTCTCGCTAGTCCAGATATTGTTTAATAAAGAAAAAAACCTGTTCGGTAGGTGCATTAGTTCCTGGCATACAGAGACAATACTCTACCAATTTGCCAATATTATTATGGAAAACATCATTTTCATTAAAAGCTTTAAAACTTTTAATCCACCTGTCTGATACCAAAACACAATTTTGATTCCAATGCCTAAGTTTCTCATCTGAAGTGTAAATTTATTTCCGGACAATATCGAAGTAGATAATCACTACATTCTTGAATAATTTGATATGTAGGTTTCATATTTAGTGTAATCCAATTAAATCTCTCGATTTCCTCAAAATGGTCCTGATACTAAAAACACGTCCTGTAAAATGCCAGCACTTTTTTTTGAAAATATTTGATTTAATTAAGCCTTCTTATTCATCCAGCTTTTTTAAATTTTGTCAAACTTGCAGGGGAAGAAACACATTTGCTATCCTGTCAGCAATTTTAGTTTTAAGGTCCTTATAAATGATGCTTATTGCTTCCAACATAGAAATATTCTGTCCTTCTATCTTTAAAACCGTGTTGTGAAACATTGACATCACATTATAGAGAAAGAAAAGCCAAGATTGGGTTTCAGGATTCTCAAAATAATTTTTAATAATTGCTGGAATTTTTTCATTAGATGCAAAATACGATTTTAATGCAGGAAATATATCTAAAATGCGCTCTATAGCTGGTCGTAATACTAACCATCGCGTAGCACTGTAATCCAAAAGTTTTTTATATTCTGTCTACAAAATTCTTTTAATTCACTGACGCTCACAGTATGAATGTAAAAATAGGAGTAACTTTTGGTTTAGAGTTCTAAAACCAGTTTTTGTGTAGGTACTGGTTTTGTTTAATGACTAACCAGGACTTATTCCCTGAAAACAGTACTGTACTGGTAAAATCAGTACGAATGGTCACCTTATGTTTACTGTTATTATTTGAGTTATTAGTGAAAAGTTACATACAAATAAAAATAACAAAATTTGAAACATGTACCCTTTCTGCAATCAACTTGCAGAATTAAGAAATAAAATGTGTTTTTAATTCAAAAATTTTTATTATCGGAACTATGCAAGAAACTACACTTAAGTTAGTAAAAATAGTTCAAAAACTTTATTGTAGAGTGGGCCCTCTAAATATATTTTTCCAAAATGCAGTAGTACTTTAGTGATCATCGACATACTCTTCCGATTTTTTTATGGGGTCCATCTTATCGAATTTAATGGCAACTTTACCAGATGGATTAGCTATTTCCTCAGGCCACTTTAAATTAACAGATAACTTTAAACAAAACGTGTGGTTTACCAAACCATTAATAAACTCCCTTGTAATAACAATACAATGGTTTCTTGGTATTCCTCTCTGTGACGTTTCGGTTGAAATAGCTGTTTTATTATATAGTTTTAGCCACCAGTTTTTGACATTTTTAATGTCTTTTCCATATATAATATTCTATTTCGAGGAACACAAGACTATATAAAATCTTGACATATTGACGAAGAGTATAAACTCTTATCAATTTTTTTTATTGCCCTTTTAACTAAGCCAAAATCCCTATCGCACGGTAAAAAAGAATGGCCCCCAATAGGAAAGTATTGCTTAATTCTATTAAATGTACCAGAATTTGTTAAGGAGGTCCTTTCGCCACCAATGTTAAATAAAAAATATTAGATAATGACTAAAATTAATTTTTTTTTTAATAGTTGAAGTCCTTATTTATCTAATAGTGAACTTTTAACTATACCTTACCGTTCAAATTTTTGAGAAAAAAGAATTTTAAAAATGTCAGTATTTGTACAGTGTCTTACGAGAAAGTAAGACTTCAACAACAATTTTCGAATTATAATTAAGTATACTATTATTTATTGATTAGATGAAGTAGAAAAAAATTAAAAATAAGGTTTTTGAAATATTTAGGTATTGTTTTTTACAATAAAATACATAGGTTACCGTAGAATTTATTGAGAAATTAATATTAAAAAATCACAAAAAATTTTCAACTAGGTTACTTGAAATTTTTTAATATTTAGGGTCTATAAAGGCACCGAACCCCAATTAATCTAAATAAAGATATAAAATTAATGATGAATAATTATTATTTGGAAAAATTATACATCATTTTTAGCGGTACAACAACAGACTGACACAGGACAATATGACAAGTAGAAAGAGTGTTAGGGTGATTCTGGGGTCAACCCGATTTAGACCAGACTTATCATCAAACAAAAAAAAACTAAAAAATATATAATAATTAAAACGAGAGGGGGTATACTAGTTTTCTAAGGATATGAACCATATAGAATTCTTAAGTATATTTGGTTTTGGGAAACTATTGAACATCGGAATTTGAAGAGTAGAATAAAGGCCAATGACTCTAGATCCATACTAGGCCATAAAACTTGACGAACATAGACGTGAGTAGACCATGACCCATATATGGCACTTAGTCCAAGAAAAACGGGTAAATTAGAAAGGAAGGAAGAAAAGTGACAAAGTTATAGATCCATATTAGGCAGCAACAAAGTAAAGTAAAGACACTTGTTTCGCCTTTTCAACACAACTGTATGCTGAATTGTCTATTCTAGGATCTGACAACCTCATTAAATATGATGATGAAATATTATCAGCGAGGCTTTAAAATCATTGACGAGGCTGAAGTAACAAATAAGTAGAATGAAATAACAAATAAGTAGAATAAAATAACAAATTAAAATATTTTGAAAAACTAAATTCCAAAGTGGAATAAAATGATGGAAGAACAGTTTGAAATAACAGGTCAAGTTTGACAGTGTGAAAATTATAAATAGAAATATCTAAATGAGTAAAGGAGGTGATTATTACTGAACTAAAATTAAAATTAAGATTAAATAAATTGAATGGAATTAGGTGTTTAGGAAAATTGACAATAGGGAGAATCTGGAGATCTTTCGTGAGATGAACTTGAATTCTGGTAATTGCTTTAATAAGTCTTTTCAGCAGGTAATGAGTGCAAGCCCGGCCGCCTTGTTGGAATACCGGTAATTCAAACGTTTCATACCGTTTTGTCACCAATGGCTGCAAAAGCAATACATCTCTACAGACAAATGAATCATTAGAAAAAATGGTTGACGTTAATTCACTTTTTTATAACTTTGTGGAAGTACATAGTTGTAAAAAATTGCAAAAGGTGGTTGAAGTGTCACGAACGTTTAAAACAAAAAAAAGTGTGCTGTCTAAGGGGTTAGGTATTCGCTCCGTGCGCGACAGCAGCGCCAATTCATTTTGGTACTAATGGACTATTTATGCGTATACTGACAAATATAATTTTTAATAGAATTCGTAATTAAAAAGTATATATGTTAGTTTTAATAAAAGTATATGGATTTGTAAAACAAGTAAAACACTAATTTATTATTATTATTATTATATATTTTTATTGCTTAAATTAAAAAAATTTATGTATAATCAATAAAAATCAATAATAAAATATAGGCAGGCAACAGTATTTACTGGAAAATGTATGAAAGGTTGCCTGAGTCTAATAAGTTGTCATTGAAGAATTGGCCTATTCTGTAAAATTAAAAAATACCATTTAATAATAGTGTGAAGTTAAAATGTATAAAAAAAGGATTAAAACTGGTTTCCCATCAGTAAGTCACAAAATTGCATTCCAGCCACATATAATAATCAAAGGCAGAAATCTTGAAATCTAGTCCTTTCTAAATGAACATTTAACAATAAAGGGATAATAAAGAACATCGTAAAATGATAATTTATTGTTTATTTAAAACCTTTCAAGTTTATGATGTCTACTATTTCCAGCATTACTGTTATTATTACAAAAATAAGGAAAATGTTTCTTCTTATTGTACACCTATCCATTTATTTCTTTGATTTAATTTTCACTTTTCTACTGAAATTTTTTATAAACGTTTCACTGTTTTTTTTGCTAGCATTTGTACATTTTTCAACACAGCAACTCCGATTGCTTATTGTATTGTTTTTACCTACTTTTTTGTAAAAAAGTAAAATGTATACGTATAGCTGATATGCCAAAATTACAAAATATCGCCCTAAAATGCACGAATTATCCGCAGTATCGCTTTTGCTTCCCTTTCCATGACTTGCACGGAGCGAATAAATACTTGTCTACTATGTAAAAAATCTGATGTGTCCAACACATGACTTTCCTATCTAGTTATTACAGGCTTTTTCCGTTTATTGTGTACAACCTATTGCAGCATCTCTATAAATGTTTAGAGGATAAACTAAATATATATATACATTGTCCACATACATCTACCGCGAAACATTTTTCTATAGATATTCATTGAAAATGAAAATACTGAAAAATTTAAATTTAGCACTTTTCCTACAATTTTCCCATTACGGTCCATTTACAATAAATCATGTATGAACAAATATTATAGAGATCGATATCGCAAACAACTTTTATTTCAACAATTTTCATAAAAATCAGAACTTTGCACATTTTGTCAAATTTCTCGAATACGGACCATTTCAGGAAATTTTTACATAAGGCAAAAATTATAGATAATAATATTAGAAGTAACTTTTATTTGAACAATTTTCTTCTCCAAACATAAATAACAGATATATTCCATAAAATATATAAACGGCCTCCCATAAAGTACCCCCCCAGATGTTCCGACTTTGTCCAAAATCTAATCATTTCACGTCAGGCCGAAATAAACCTTAAGTTTAAAATTTAATGTTTTTTTCTTTATCCGTTTTTGAGTTTTCTTCAAAATTCGAAATTTACACATTTTCTCAAATATCTCGAATACGGTCCATTTTAAAGAAATTATGTATAGAATAAAAATTATAGAGAATTATATTACAAACAACTTTTATTTGAACAATTTTTATAAAAAAATATTTTTTTTACATTTTCTCAAATTTCTCGAATACGGACCATTTTAGGAAAATTTTGCATAAAACAAAAATTATAGATAATTATATTAGAAGTAACTTTTATTTGAAGAATTTTCTTCTCCAAACGTAAATAACAGATATATTCCATAAAATATAAAAATGACCATCTATAAAGTACCCCCCCAGATGTTCCGACTCTGCCCAAAATCTAATCAGCTTATTGGACGCTGAAACAAAGCTTAAGTTTAAAATTTGGTGTTTTTTTGTGTATCGGTTCATGAGTTATGCGTTATACAGACACACACACACACACACACAGACACACACACAGACAGACAGACATCATCGCGAAAATAGTCAAAACGGATTCAGGGGACCTCAAAACGTAAAAATCCGTCGAAAACTCGAGGTCGAAAAAAATCATGATTTCTATACTTTCCTTATATCTGTATACAGATAGGAAAGTAAAAATAAATGAAAACAAATAATAATTGTAACTCTATTTTAATTAATTATGCCCACCAACTATTGGTACGCAAAAACACTTTAATTAACATTAAAGTTAATCACAAGTATAATTAAAAACTAAATATATTATTTCATATTTTGAGGATCAACATGACATTTTTAATCATGTTACACCGAAGTAGGTAGTATTTAATATTTAAAAAAATTGGATAATACCAGATAAGGATTTTCTTCTGTTGGACCACCTTCTCCATAAAAATGTAGTAAACAAATATAGGTATCTATCTATCTTTAGTAACATTATCAATCGATAGAAAACCTTTGTCACTTCGACCACATTTGTTGCACTTTTTGAACATGTTTTAATATGTATTTTGCCTGATGTCTTGGATAATGTTTTACGATATTACAAGCAAGGCTTTGGAAAATTTATAAAATAATAGGTTGCCTTTGAATAAAATATACCGTGTTTCACTTTTAAGACGGTTTTCCACTGAACGGACTAATGAGTATATGTTTTGTTTGTGTTTTCTGGAACTTGAAAAACAAAAATGAAACTAAGACAAAGCCAAAACTCTTGTTTCCATCAAGTGGACTACATTTTGTTGCAGTTTTGTTTTTGTTTTCGGCTCTTTTCCACTGGTTGTCGCGAAAAAGTCAGAACACATACTCTATATCAACACCGTTTTGTTGTTTATTTCTGTATAGACAACATAATTATAATTGACTGCAAACATTTGTTTTTCAATTAAGACACATTACCTTATTTTTTCTTCCTTTTTTTATCCAAATATTTTTAAATTTATATTAATCGAATATATTTTTTGTCCATGTGGACAGTTTAACATGTTTGATTACAAAAAACAGTAGGAAAAAAGGCATATACTGACGCATACGCACAAAAAAAATTGTGATGAAAAGGCCTATACTCACATTCATTTAAATTGTAATTATAACCCATTATTTAAAACTCTTTGGGAATCAGAACAACTAAATTAAAGGAAACAATTTTATTTAATTCATTTAATCTTAATAATCACATCCTTTACTCATCCTTTACATATTTCTACTTATAATAAAATTATTTTCTTAAGACTTTACTTTTTATTAACATAAGTTCAATTTTATACTGTTATTTCAAACTGATCTTCAATTATTTTATTCCACTTTGGAATTTAATTTTGTGATTTCATTCTACTTATTTGATACTTCAGCCTCGTTGATGGTTTTAAAGCCTACTCCTTCATTGATCATACCTATCATATTCACTGTGGTTGTCCGGTCGTAAAAGACGAAATAAGTGTCTATACTTTACTTTGTTGCTGTCTTAGTATAGATCTAGGTAGTAATTTGTCTTTACTACAACTTTGTCACTTTTTTTAACTCTTTCTTTCCTCCTTCTTATTTAATTTACCATTTTTCTTCGACTAGGTGCCATGTACGGATTATGGTCTACTCACGTCTATTTACTTCAAGTTCTCTAACCTAGTATAAATCTAGAGTCATTGTCCTTCATTCTTTCCTTCAAATTAAAATGTTCAATAGTTTCCCAAAACCAAATATAATTAGTTTTCTGAGGATCTCTGTATGGTTCATATTCTTAAAAGCCTAGTATATCCCTATCCCTTTTTTTTATTATTATATCTTTTTTAGTTTTTTTTATATAATGTCTGTTCTAACGCGGGTTGACCCGAGAACCACTCGGACGCTCTTTCTACTTGTCAGTCTGTCTATGTCATATGTCTGCTGTCAAATTTCAAAATTAGGTACGCTTGTCACCTGTTGTACCACTTAAACCGATATATAATTTTTCCAATTTATTGTAATTCATCATTAATGTTATATCTTTAAGATTAATTGAGGTTCGGTGCCTCTATCGTCCTTAAATGGTTTTTATTATTGTTTCAATTTTCTTTTAATTGTATTTTTAACAATTTAATGTATAATGATGTATAGTCTGATTGATTCAATGTGAAAGTTATCTTAGACGTAAGTTTTCTCATGTGTTGATATTTAAAAATTTTAATTTGTAACGCCTTTTAGGACGGCCTTGATGATGTTTTTGTTAAGCTGAAAGCGCATAGCCTAACGATTAATAAAAAAAAATCCATTTTTTTACGCACGTATATACTTAATCCACTTACATTTTACTAGTAGTGTGTACACCACTCCCAGTCTACTCAATGTTCAAACGGACCAATAAATTTTGAAAACATCTCAATAACATAAAAGGAGTTATACAATTATTAATTAACAATTGTAAAACACAAACTGTTTAATAATTCTAATAAATTTTATCTAAGATTGAAATGTGCCAACATTTCTTTTTGATTTAATTTCGTAGACATTTTCGAAAATATTTTGAAACTAAGCACACCATTGTATAAATAAAGGATGGGATTTTTTAAAAATGTATTATTATGCTGAGTGTTCGATTTAAAGCAAATTAGAATACGAACTTTTAAAATGGCGCCATTTTGGTTTTTTTCTAAAGGGAAGTTACAATTTCATTTTCGGTATTCCCAAATTAAAATTACGACCCTACTTAAGTCTTTAGTGAAAACTGCATCGAGGTATATTGTTTAAATTGATTCAGAAGCTACCAGTCCTTAAAATGTGAAAAATAAAATAATATAATATATAAAATAATACTCATATAAATTATATTAAAAATCTGATGTGTCCAACACATGACTTTCCTTTCTAGTTATTATAAGCTTTTTCCAGTTATTTTGTACAACCTATTCCAGCACCGCTATAAATGTTTAGAGTATAAACTAAATATAAACATTTTCCACATACATCTAACTCGAAACATTTTTCTATAGATATTTATTGAAAACGAAAATAGTGAAAAATTTAAATTTAGAACCTTTTCTCCAATTTTTCCATTACGGTCCATTTTAGCAAAATCATGTATAAACAAATATTATAGAGATCGATATCACAAACAAATTTCTTGAATACGGACCATTTCAGGAAAATTTGACATAAAATAAAATTTATAGATAATAATATTAGAAGTAACTTTTATTTGAATAATTTTCTTCTCCAAACATAAATAACAAATATATTCCATAAAATATAAAAACGGCCTCCCATAAAGTACTCCCCAGATGTTCAGACTTTGTCCAAAATCTAATCATTTCACGTCAGGCCGAAATAAAACTTAAGTTTAAAATTAGTTTTTGAGTTTTCTTCTAAAATTCGAAATTTACACATTTTCTCAAATACGGTCCATTTTAGAGAAATTATGTATAAAATAAAAATTGTAGAGAATTATATTCCAAACAACTTTTATTTTAACAATTTTTATAAAAAATATTTTTTTTTACATTTTGTCAAATTTCCCTTAATACGGACCATTTTAGGAAAATTTTGTGTAAAACAAAAAATATTGATAATAATATTGTAAGTAACTTTTATTTAAAGAATTTTCTTCTCCAAACGTAAGTAACCGATATATTCCATAAAATATAAAAATTACCACTCATAAAGTACCCCCCAGATGTTCCGACTCTGATCAAAATCAGTTCATTGAACGCCGGAATAAAGCTTAAGTATAAAATTTGGTGTTTTTCCATGTATCGGTTCATGAGTTATGGTGGATACAGACACACACACATACATACACACAGACACACAGACACACAGACACACAGACACACAGACACACAGACACACAGACACACAGACACACAGACACACAGACACACAGACACACAGACACACAGACACACAGACACACAGACACACAGACACACAGACACACAGACACACAGACACACAGACACACAGACACACAGACACACAGACACACAGACACACAGACACACGGACACACAGACACACAGACACACAGACATACAGACACACAGACACACAGACACACAGACACACAGACACACAGACACACAGACACACAGACACACAGACACACAGACACACAGACACACAGACACACAGACACACAGACACACAGACACACAGACACACAGACACACAGACACACAGACACACAGACCCACAGACACAGACACACAGACACACAGACACACAGACACACAGACACACAGACACACAGACACACAGACACACAGACACACAGACACACAGACACACAGACACACAGACACACAGACACACAGACACACAGACACACAGACACACAGACACACAGACACACAGACACACAGACACACAGACACACAGACACACAGACACACAGACACACAGACACACAGACACACAGACACACAGACACACAGACACACAGACACACAGACACACAGACACACAGACAGACAGACATCATCCCGAAAATAGTCAAAACGAATTCAGGGGATCCCAAAACGTAAAAATCCGTCGAAAACTGGAGGTCGAAAAAAAAAATCATGATTCCTATACTTTCCTTATCTGTATACAGATAGGAAAGTAAAAAATAATAATTTTCAAATATTTCTCTTAACCACATTCATCATCAAAATTGTGTTCCCAAAATTCTATGAAACACCGTATTTAATGTTTAAGTCAAGTAAAGTAGAGTCGGATTCTTAGACACAACGTAAAATAAAACTTTTCCGCAATATGTATTTATTTTACTAAGCAGTAAAAACATGGATTATGTAAAAATACACTAAATTTTGGTAGGACAATCCTCAAAGAGTACTCTGACGGATTCAGATTAGGTCGATCCTTCAATGCTATCAAAAAGATCTTATTTGGAGTTCGTTGACAGTAGTATGTTGTATCATCTTATATCTGAAGGAAATAAATTCAAAGGTAAGCAGCAAACACTCGGGTACAGGTAACTAATGTAACTGTGTACACTTGTTTACAATGTTCTGCAAAAAACTAAGAGAGAGAGATAGAGAGAGTCGGCACTAGACAGGATGCAGACTTCTCTCGAGATAAGAGGGTTGCGAGATAGTCCTAGTCAATATGTGATCAACTATATCCTTTCTCATGCCATTCTTGGATTCGGGATATTCAAAGACTATTATTGGTTAGACATAGTATATATTGTTCACCCTTCTCTCCGATACCTAACTATAAATGAACGCAAATGAAACTTTTTGCAAAACATTAAAATCAATTAAAGAGTGGAAGTAACAAAGGGGGTAAGTTCAAAAAATTTCTGATTTTAACCCTAGAGCGGTATCGTACGTAAAATTTACGTGTGGTTTGTAGCGAAAGGGCCCTCTCCACTAATTCTTTTGAGTCACGATCTTGAGCTTTCAGAAGTGCCTCAGGAAACATCCACTTGTGAAGATTTTTAAGTGTCAGAGTTGCAACTATTTAGCAAAAGAAGATGTGGCTTGATTTTGAACAGTATACACGTAAGAAATACGCATCGATACCAATAAGCAGTTGTTTGTTGTGTCGCCAAGCTTAAAATTTTAGGCTTCGCTTATTTCTTAACGACTGTCGCTGCAAATGGCCCTATGTGTCTTTTACAATATGATAAACATGGCTTGCATCAATTTATACATAATTTAGTCACACAATGTTGAAGAATTAGGTGGTAAAACTTTAACACGTTTTGAGTACTTCACAAAAGTCTTATTAAACCATGGCAATCACAACGTCAACAAATAGGATACCTAAGTACAGTAAGTGCAATAGATATTAAAGAAACCTTCTTACTCAGTAAAAATATCGAAAGGGAGAGAATCCTAAAGGGACCTTTGCCACCTTTCTCCTAAATTAAAGAAAAGAATGGCAACTACGTACTGCGTAAAATGTACCAAAACAGTATGTGAGGAATACCAAATAAAAATATGCACGTGTTTCAAAAAAATCAAATGAAAAAAATGTTCTCTTTATTTTTAAATTCAGTTACTGTAATTTTTTCATTTTAAAATATTGTTTTGTTATTAAAATATGTTATAAACACTATTTTATGTTTCGATGAAAAAAAACTAATGAAACAGGTAATTTTACAAAGTGTACATGTAAAAATTTGAGAATGCGTAAATTTTACGTGTCCATACCAACAAGCTTTAGAAATTAAACGATACCGTTCTAGGGTTAAGATAGACTCATAGAACGGTGCTATGTGCCACTGTTTGTCCTGACCTTAGATTAAAGAGACCGAAGATGTAACATTGCACACTGCGCATGTTGTCTATTTTAAGCCAAAGTAACCCACCAATTGAAAATCATTGTTGCACGACGCCACCCGAATTGCTCCGATTTCCATTCAGCGATCACACCTCCACCTGAGTTTAATCACCATTGACAGCTGTTTTTTGATTTATTTGTTGGTATTTTAGCAATTTAAAGTGTTCTAGTTATTCAATTTCAAGTTCAAAATGTCACGATGTATCTTGAAAAATTGTATGTACTTATAATACAAGTACTACTGTTATGAATATATTCGTTTTCAGCGGTAAATATTTATTAACGTTTTGACATAAAGCGCCATGATTCTCTGGGCTGAATACTTCAGATCCGCATTAAGGGGTTTCAATAAATATTAAGCATCACAAACTCAGATTTCATATTACTTACATAAATTTACAATAGGGTAAAATTTTGAACATTTAATTTAAATAAATAGTAAATAGGCATTATTGCTAACGAAATTTTGTAATTAAAAAGTAGTTTTATAAGAATGTTTTCTAAAGGTAGTTTTTAGCCCTTTTTGGTAGATAAATAAGAGGTAAAGAATCATAGTTGCTAGCTAAATTTTATTTTTATAAGGTATTTTTATAAGAATATTAGATGAAATACAGGATGACCTACTTAAAATTTCATGGTTCATCTTATTTGCGGTCAAATCGAAAGTGACATTGAATTTTCAGTCTTAAAACAAAGTAATCTAGTATAAGCAAAAAAAAATACTAAAGTTACAGGAGTTAGGTCCGATTCCACCGTTGTGTTAAACGGAGATTAAAATGACAGTGTTAATGTAAAAATGTCATTTTAAACTTCGTTTAACACAACGGTGGAATCGACCCTTAGTCACGTTAATAAAATGTTACATTACAAACCCCTAAACAACTCGAACATAATTTTCGTTTACTAAAAAAAAATCCAAAATTTAGCAATATTTATTTATTATACAAGCAAATGCGATTTCAAAGATAACTGGATCAAAAAATCCGAATCTCTAAATTTTGGAGCTAAATGCTCAGATAAAAGCAAGCGACCGATAGGGGTTACAAAAATAATCGATTTATCGATAATTCTGATATTTTTTAATGAAAATCGATTTATCCGCTGTTTTTAATAAATTATTTTCGTTTTTTTTTAAGATAATGTATTAATCGATTTTAAAGGAAATACAAAAAAAGTAGATTTATTCAAAATAATCAATTTATCGTTTAATCGTTTTTTTAATTGTTTGATTATTTTCGATTTTTCAAAGATATTATATGAAAATAATCGATTGAATATAATCGGTTATTTTACATCGATATTTTGGTTATTTTTTAATATTATCGATTTATTGGATAATCAGCTTTTTAATAATCAATTATTTTCGATAATCGAATAATCAATTTCAAAGGAAATATGGAAAAAGGATTATTAGAAAATAATAGATAATTCGTTTTATTTTTTGGAAAATCGATTTATCATAGAATCGGCTTCTTAATTAATTGGTTATTTTCGATTAGGCGATTATTTTGGAATTATTGATTATTTTTGATATTTCAAAGATAATCGAATTATCGATTTTAAAGGAAATACAATAAAAATAGATTATTGATAATAATCGATTGATCGAAAATAATCGATTATTTAAAATAATCGATCATTCTGTTTTTTTTTTAAATCGATTTGTCAGTTAATCGACTTTTTAATTAATCGAATATTTTTGAAATACAATAAAATAGATTATTGGTAATAATCGATATATCATAGAATCGGCTTCTTAATTAATTGATTATTTCCGATTAGGCGATTATTTTGGAATTATCGATTATTTTCGGTATTTCAAAGATATTCGAATTAACGATTTTAAAGGAAATACAATAAAAATAGATTATTGATAATAATCGATTGATCGAAAATAATTAATTATTTAAAATAATCGATCATTCCGTTTTTTTTTTAATCGATTTATCAGTTAATCGACTTTTTAATTAATTGATTATTTTTGATTAATCGATTATTTTCGATTTTTCAAAGATTATCGAATAATCTGTTTCTATGGACGAAAAAAAATGGTTTATTTGAAAATAATCGATTATTTAAAATAAACGATAATTCTATTTATATTATATTTTGTAAACACTGATTTATCGGTTAATTGGCTTTACAATTAATCGATTATTTTTGATTTTTCAAAGATAATCAAGTAGTCGATTTTAAAGGAAATGACAAAAAATATATCGTTTGAAAATAAACTATTGATCGAAAATAATCGATTATTTTCAATTATCGATAATTTATTTCGATAATCACTCATCCCTAGCGACCAAATGACTTTTAATAGATTTAAATTTTAAAATGTTATCTGGTTTCAGACATATGCATTTCTAGAGTTTTATGTGACTCATCCTTTATAATAATTAATATTCTTAAAGAAAGAAGCCTTAATATACTTTTCCTGAGGTTACAATACAAAACAGCATTTTCTCATTTTGACTAATTTTTAATAATATGTAATAGCCGTAGAAAAAATATAATGTTCAACTCATAAGGGTAGATTTGCAGTATTAGCCTGCGCACATGCTATTTTTATAATACTCGTAGACAATGAGTAACATTTTTTGCTCTATTAACAATATATTCTATTTCAACATTTTACTGTAATCTCTTGCAAGAAAGTCCGTAGTAAATAAACGCTAACGAAATATTCTATAAAAGGTCTTCTCTTTACATAAAATGTCGTGGCATCTGTTTGATATTAAAAAATCACGATAATTTGATTTCATAATACAAAATTCGATTAAACACCTTTTAAATAAACCTAATAGTTCATTAAGATGCTAATAAACAAAGTCCGGTCCCTGTCACAGAGTTCGGGTCGCCGCGTGTCGCCGCCCAGTTTCCCCACTCCGTTAACCCTTCTTTAGAAATTGGCAACATTTGCGCAGGTTTAAAACCGGTGTATGTTATATCTCTGGTCTCTTTTATCTAAGGTCCTGACAAAAGTGGTAAGTGCCAATCTTCATAAAACGCTTTTTATAGTCATCCAAGATAGAGCGATTGTTAAGTGCTTGATTTACTTCCTCAGAAAAGTGCCATTTACCTTGTGTTCTGTGTTTGCCAATCTACCGTTAGTTCATAATAATCAGTCTTCTTGTTTTTTGTTTTCAAAACATTGTGAACGACCTTAAGGTAGTTTACTCGTAAAACGGCTTTTCTTAAGAATTCAATAAAATTGAAATTTAAGGTTAATGAAAGTGTCGTTTACGTAACTAAAAAAATTTAATTTTTTGACCGTCTGTGAAACAAGATATTGACAATCAAAATGTACATTATTAAAACTCTTGAAGCCTGTCATGTACACAAGCAATGCATTTATTTCAAGATATCTCGAGAACGGTTGTTACTATATTTTTTAAAAACTAATTTTACGTAAATCAAGAGGTTATAAAATTTTCTAAAAAATCGCTGAATTTTTTGACCGTCTTAGTAAAAAGGTTTTTAAAATAAAAATATTTTTAAAGCAGTTAACGAGTAGTTGCGTAAAATTATTACAACTTGGCAACATTGTAATCACTACACGAAACAAAATAACACTCGATCAGCTAAGATGTTGTTATAACCTCGCGATGTGTTCTTGAAAAATTAGTTCGTCCACTGTGTTGGAGAACTAGAATCAGCGATTCTGTTTGAACCAAAACAAAACCTTAAAATTAGTATGAGGAGGTCACAAATTTCTATAGCATACCGTTCATATATTTGCGAGGTTACCGGATGGATTTTATTAAAATGATAACATATCCATATGTGTTTATATACATGTGTTTTGTACAGTCTTTTACAAAAATAAAATTGATTAGCTTTGACAATATTAAACTTTTGGTATTCACTATTGTTATGTACGACTGAACTACCTTAATGTATACTTCTAGCCTAATGAATACTTCTAAATTGCAAATGAGCCAAGCAATAGCAATAATGTATATCTTTGTGACAGGCTCACTTACAAACTCTAATAGAAATATTTCAACTACTACTGTACATATAAAGTTTTAAATCTATGTTAGGCTAGCGGTAGACGTGATTTAAAGACTTAGATAAAAGAGACCAGAGATATAACATACACCGGTTTTAAACCTGCGCAAATGTTGCCAATTTCAAAAGAAGGGTTAACGGAGTGGGGGAACTGGGCGGCGACACGCGGCGACCCGAACTCTGTGACAGGGACCGGCCTTTGTTTATTAACATCTTAATGAACTATTAGGTTTATTTAAAAGGTGTTTAATCGAATTTTGTATTATGAAATAAAATTAACGTGATTTTTTAATATCAAACAGATGCCACGACATTTTATGTAAAGAGAAGACCTTTTATAGAATATTTCGTTAGCGTTTATTTACTACGGACTTTTCTGCAAGAGATTACAGTATAATGTTGAAATAGAATATATTGTTAATAGAGCAAAAAATGTTACTCATTGTCTACGAGTATTATAAAAATAGCATGTGCGCAGGCTAATACTACAAATCTACCCTTATGAGTTGAACATTATATTTTTTCTACGGCTATTACATATTATTAAAAATTAGTCAAAATGAGAAAATGCTGTTTTGTATTGTAACCTCAGAAAAAAGTATATTAAGGCTTCTTTCTTTAAGAATATTAATTATTATAAAGGATGAGTCACATAAAACTCTAGAAATGCATATGTCTGAAACCAGATAACATTTTAAAATTTAAATCTATTAAAAGTCATTTGGTCGCTAGGGATGAGTGATTATCGAAATAATTTATCGATCATTGAAAATAATCGATTATTTTCGATCAATAGATTATTTTCAAACAATATATTTTTTGTCATTTCCTTTAAAATCGACTACTTGATTATCTTTGAAAAATCAAAAATAATCGATTAATTAAAAAGCCAATTAACCGATAAATCAGTGTTTACAAAATATAATATAAATAGAATTATCGTTTATTTTAAATAATCGATTATTTTCAAATAAACCATTTTTTTTCGTCCATGGAAACAGATTATTCGATAATCTTTGAAAAATCGAAAATAATCGATTAATAAAAAATAATCGGTTAATTAAAAAGTCGATTAACTGATAAATCGATTTAAAAAAAAACAGAATGATCGATTATTTTAAATAATTGATTATTTTCGATCAATCGATTATTATCAATAATCTATTTTTATTGTGTTTCCTTTAAAATCGTTAATTCGATTATCTTTGAAATGCCGAAAATAATCGATAATTCCAAAATAATCGCCTAATCGAAAATAATCAATTAATTAAGAAGCCGATTCTATGATAAATCGATTATTACCAATAATCTATTTTATTGTATTTCAAAAATAATCGATTAACTGACAAATCGATAATTTTAAAAAAATAACCAAAATTTCGATTATGTAAAATAACTGATTATATCCAATCGATTATTTTCATATAATATCTTTGAAAAATCGAAAATAATCAAATAATTAAAAAACCGATTAAACGATAAATCGATTATTTTGAATAAATCTACTTTTTTGTGTTTCCTTTAAAATCGATTAATACATTATCTTAAAAAAAACGAAAATAATTTATTAAAAACAGCGGATAAATCGATTTTCATTAAAAAATATCAGAATTATCGATAAATCGATTATTTTTGTAACCCCTATCGGTAGCTTGCTTTTATCTGAGCATTTAGCTCCAAAATTTAGAGATTCAGATTTTTTGATCCAGTTATCTTTGAAATCGCATTCGATTGTATAATAAATAAATATTGCTAAATTTTGGATTTTTTTTAGTAAACGAAAATTATGTTCGAGTTGTTTAGGGGTTTGTAATGTAACATTTTATTAACGTGACTAAGGGTCGATTCCACCGTTGTGTTAAACGAAGTTTAAAATGACATTTTTACATTAACACTGTCATTTTAATATCCGTTTAACACAACGGTGGAATCGGACCTAACTCCTGTAACTTTAGTATTTTTTTTTTGCTTATACTAGATTACTTTGTTTTAAGACTTAAAATTCAATGTCACTTTCGATTTGACCGCAAATAAGATGAACCTTGAAATTTTAAGTAGGTCATCCTGTATTTCATCTAATATTCTTATAAAAATACCTTATAAAAATACCTTATAAAAATAAAATTTAGCTAGCAACTATGATTCTTTACCTCTTATTTATCTACCAAAAAGGGCTGAAAACTACCTTTAGAAAACATTTATATAAAACTACTTTTTAAATACAAAATTTCGTTAGCAATAATACCTATTTACTATTTATTTAAATTAAATATTCAAAATTTTACCCTTTTGTAAATTTATGTAAGTAATATGAAATCTGAGTTTGTGATGCTTAATATTTATTGAAACCCCTTAATGCGGATCTGAAGTATTCAGCCCAAAGAATCATGGCGCTTTATGTCAAAACGTTAATAAATATTTACCGCTGAAAACGAATATATTCATAACAGTAGTACTTGTATTATAAGTACATACAATTTTTCAAGATATATCGTGACATTTTGAACTTGAAATTGAATAACTAGAACACTTTAAATTGCTAAAATACCAACAAATAAATCAAAAAACAGCTGTCAATGGTGATTAAACTCAGGTGGAGGTGATCGCTGAATGGAAATCGGAGCGATTCGGGTGGCGTCGTGCAACAATGATTTTCAATTGGTGGGTTACTTTGGCTTAAAATAGACAACATGCGCAGTGTGCAATGTTACATCTTCGGTCTCTTTAATC
>OV651823.1:38441410-38469106 GCA_927349885.1 Psylliodes chrysocephalus
AATAAGTAGAGGTTTGCCTTTGCTGGTTTCAATAATTTCAACCTCACTGTCCATTTTTAAGAACACCTTTCACTTTCAAATCTTTACTGATAATAAAAACAAATATTTATTATTTACGAAAAGAACATAAAAGGACATATCCAAATGGCAGGGTAACTAATCCTTTAATCCTTTTTTATGAGTATTTATTTAATACTCATGTCTATTATTTTTTGAACATAATTTGGTATTTCTAGTAATAATTATGCATTACCAAGCAATTACTGATAATAAAGTTCAGGTACAAATTGGTTTTCTATTAGAGATAATCACCCTTTAAAATGCCCTTAACACTACAATTATTTCTTAAATTAAACGACTTGAATGACAGTTTTTGGAAATACATATCTTATTGCGTTTATTGTAGCTACTTCAAAATCCAATTTAGGTAAATACTTTCGGAGAAAAATTTTTAAACTTTGAAACAAGCAAGGACAAAAGTCTTATATACACGGAAAAAATTGTAGAACAAATTTCTACAATTATAGATTTTTTCTCTACAATAAATAGTACATATAGGGACAGGGACAATTTGTAGTAAAAATTTCCAAATATTTGTGGAGAATGTATTGTAGAGTTATTATCTACAATATTTAGTAAAAATATCCAAATGCATCATAAGAATTGTTCTACAAATTGTTACAATTTTTGCTATTCATTGTATGAATTTATATTAAAAATGTATTGCGTTTTATGAAAATAAATACGAAAATTTTACACAATAAATAGTAAAAATTCATACAAATTGTAGTAATTTTTAATAAAACTTGTAGTAGTATTCCATAATTATTATAATTATAACCTAGAAAAAAATGTTCCTTAATAAAATATTCAATTTATTGTTTTAATATAAAAGATACAAAGTCTTAATTACATTATGTAATATATTAAACGTAATTATAGCACCCTCAGTCTCAGTTGGCTTTTCTGCACCTGAAAAATATGAAATAAAAATTAATAACAATTGAACTGTTCATACCCTTAAAACGGGGATATTTATCACCTTTACACTGATTTGGATATTAAATGACTAAGTCAGATAACTAACAAAAATGAGAAAGTAGGTATGTCACAATTAGACAAAAAAGCATCATTGAATTTGGCACAAAATTCGATCGTTGGGCACAACATTCGATCGTTGGCAACAACTATTTTTTTTTAAATAATCTACTAAGGTTATTTAAATTAGTTATCTAAAGGTAAATTATTCAGAAACAATAATAAATGTACTTACCACCAATAGAATTTATTATTAAAATTTTCTCAAACGCATCGGTGCTTATAATATAATAATGTGTTACAGGTACTCGTATATGTACCATGCTTTGTTATGTGAACATGGCGAACGGCTACTGCTGTCTGGCCATTTATGATTGACGTCAGAAAACGTTGGCCAATAGCAGAATTCTGTTTTGTTCACATGACTTAAAATTTCTACAATATTATAGAATATTTTTGAACAAAATTGAATATTTTTCATAAGAAGGATGTAAATTATTACTATTTTTTGTAGAGAAAATTACTATTTTTTGTAGAGATAATTATTAATATTTGTACAAATTTTTTCAGAAGTTAGTAGTAGTAATTACGATAATTGTAATAAATTTCTACTTCTACAAACAATAGTAAAATATACTAAACATTGTGGAATTCTTTCCTATTGTTGTAGCATTTTATTCGACAATTCAATTGCTACAATAATGAATAGTTTTTAACTATAAATTGTAGTAAAATTTTCTACAAATTGTTAAGTATTTTTCTACAAGTCTACTACTACAACATTGTAGTAAAATTTTCTAGTCACATTTTTTTCCGTGTAGGTTTTCTTTTCCTTATTCGGCAAAATAGCAAAAATGACCGGAATAATAGAAGGACTATCACCGGTACTTTTTACAATTAAAAAAATAATAAAGAACAGCTCTTAAATGCTCAGTCTCCAAAAAATACTTCACATATTTTAATAAAGATTCACATACGTTAATAAATATTAACATTTCGTCTTCAACACCGTCTTCTATAACTAAAAAGTTGTCCGCTAATTGTGGTAGCAACACAATTTCAGATCTGTTTCGGTAATGAAATATTTCCAAATATTTTTTGCCTTAAATTGAACGACTTGAATATTTTTTTATAATTAACTCTGCTCCCAAAATTGCCAAACCAAAGCGTAAATGCCACCCTGTACTGTACATTGACCGGCCGAAATGCAGCGTATCCGTTTTATCTGAAACGCACGAAAAGGACAAGCGGCCGAAATGGGACAAAAAGAGGTAGATTTTTCAAAACGGCCGAAGTGAGAACGGCCGAAGTGGGATATCACTGCCACCGGAACCTGTGATTACTCGGTGGGGTACCTAGCATAAAGCTGCCTTTTTTTACGCAGATAATTATGAAAAAATTAAAGAAATCATATTTGATTTTGATGATTCTTCTAAGAGAATATTTAATACAAAGAAGTTGTTTCAAAATCACATATTACCAAAGCAATTAGTGTTTTTAAAAAATTATGCATTTGTACCCATTAGACTTAGAACAAAAAAATTTACCTTTGGTAACTTCCGTAAATTTAATTAAAACGTTTGAATCTGCAAAGTGTAAAAATGTCAAGAGCGATATTGGAAAGAAGATTTTTCATAAATTTTCAAATGTAATTTTAAAAAATGAAGGATTTATTGTTTTAAGAAACCTTGCTAATATTTATTCTGGTAACTTTGAAGATATTAATACTATTCATCCAGATATTTCAGGAAAATTTAAGTTTGCACCTATTACTTCTGTAGATGTCGAAAGGAGTTTTTCTTTGTACAAGTACATACTTACTGATAGGAGACAATCATTTAATACAGATAATTTAAAAGAACATCTAATTCGTTTTATAATAATGTTGAGTTGTAAATAAAATTAGTTAATAATTTAATAATTATTAAGTATTATATTAGGTATTGTAAAATAAAACAAATAATAAATATTAATAAACTATTTCGGTTACGGGTCACTTGCCCAGTTTTTGCGCGAGAGAGAACAACATAGAAAGAGAGCTCCTGCTAAGTATGGCAACATCGCGAATAGGGGTGGAGCTATGAATGGTAATTACTAGTAGCTCTATCCCCGTAAAACTCACTTACCCTTTATAATCATATTTATCCTAAATTCCTATTAGGAACATTGTGTAAAAAATTTAATCTATTTCGTGGAAAAACTGATACAAATAGAACCGAATAATATAAATCCCGAATTTAAACCGGAAATGTTATTCCAGCTTAAACTATTACCTACCAATATCTATGAAAATTCTTTGATAAACAAGTTTTGAAGATGTCAAATAATAAGGGTACCTAGTTAGATTATTTGCCGGTAAGAAAATGTCACAAAAATTAGTTTGCAATCGATTTCCGACTGATAGTGAAACGTCAATAGGTCCTGTTATTTTCACATTATTGCCTAACAAAAAGTACAACACTTATAACATAGTTTTTCAAAAAGAGAAACAGTATCTACCGAATGGAAACCAAGCCGTTTTATGTTAGATTTCGAAACTAAACTTATTGAAGCTTTAAAACAAAATTTTAAGAATTCTGTCATTAAAGGACACTTTCACTTTAGTCACTGTTTGTGGAGAAGAATCCAAAGCGTAGGATTAGCTTCTTTATACAAGAATGATATGGAAATCCAAAACCACATAATAATGTGTTCTTTGCTGGCTCATTTACCTATAAATCTTATTGATGAAGGGATGGCTAGAAATAATGAAGGATTGTCCAATTAACAAAAAAATAGAAGAGTTTAACAACTATTTCATAAACCAATGGCTTGAAAATAACTCGTTGCCAAGAGCTGTATGGAATTGCTATAATTTAAGACACTGTACAAATAATGCCGTAGATGGATGGAATAACAAATTACATATTTACATAAAATGCAAGTAAATACATCTCATCTTTATTTTTAAATACAGTGTTAAAAAAATAGAATTTTTATTTAAAATTTCTATTTGCGTCTGAAAAATTACCGGTATTACCTACCATTTGCAAATAATAAGTAAGTAAATGCTTGAAACTTTTTGTAAAAGTTTATTATTTTTATATATAGGGTGTTTCAGAAAGTACTGTAAACTGGAGATTTATAGATCTTAACTAATTATTAGAATAAGCTAAATATAATTTTCCTGTAAACGTTCAAGTTTTCATTCTACAAGGTGATAAAGTGAATTTATTAAATACATAATTTGCTAAATATTTTTTCTTACTGTAAAGATGAAAATATATGTAAGTTAATCGTCATTATTAGTTAACACTCTAAATCGACAAAATACGATACCCATTGGCAATAAAGATAACTAACACAAGACAAATCTACAAACCATTACAATTACTGACATCCTTAATCCCTTAATTATGCCTCCCTGGTAAGAAGTAAGGGCTGCTATATCTAGCCAAATTCATAATTAATAAGCAACAATGCATACTATCGCCATTGGCCCAGCGGGTACCTGCAAGGCCGGCACATTTATGATAGGAAAAGTGTTCTGTTATTTTATGTAATGTTGTATATATTTTAAATATTTAACAGGTAAATAAATGTTTTAAATAAATAAGGCCTGAGAACACAATTTTAATTCAAACTTTTTGAACACCCTATAGGTATTTAAGTATTTCATAAAAGCTGAAATTATTAAATATTCCTCACGCAATTTCTTACAAAAAATGGTTGATCTCTGTAGAACATTCCATTTTCAGGATATTTTAGTTTTAATTCCACTCAAACATTAAATATCAACATTAAAAAATGCAAAAAATCTTACTAATGGGACCATTAAGTCCATAAAAACTTGGTCCCATTTACTAATGGAATTTTTAATATTTTTTATGAAATCGTCTCTTGATAAAATTATACATGGATTTCATGTTTGAGTTGGACTTAAACCGAATAATCTCAGTAATTTAATATTACTAATTTTAACTCTTAACGAAATATAGGGTGTCCAAAAGGGTTGGATAAATATTGATTTTATAACCCTTGATTCTACGCCAATGGATTTTCATAATTTATAAAAATAAAATGTGTTAACTAATAATGACGATTAACTAACATATCATATTTGTAAGTTAAAATATTTACCGTAAGGATAGATATTTAGAAAATTTTGTGTTTATGAACTTTACTTTTATCACCCTGTAAAATAAAAACTGGAACGTTTAAAAGAAAATTATAGGTACTTAACTTTTCATATTAATTTGTTAAGATCTACAAGTATTTTATTCTGAAACACTCCGTATATACTTGAAACGCAAGAATTCTCACTTCGTCTATTCGAAGATACGGTTTATTTCTTTATTTTTTTAAAGGTAATTTTATTTATTTTTATTCACTTGTATTTACAGTTACTTTTTTTATTGTCATAATATCTAAATAAATTATTGTTTTCTTATCCCCTACTACTAAAATTTCCTTTGTCAATATTACTGATGACGTGATCCTATATATCTCTGGATCCTATCTATCGTATGACTATGCGTGCGCATCTCTCCGATGCTTTGGGGTGGTTTAGTACCATCCCACCTCAAGTGCAACGTTGCCGGATCAAAATGTACCTGAAAAAAACTGGGCAAATGTCCCGACACCACTATTTCGATCAAATAACAAATTACTCTTATTGCATATATTATGGTCTGCATATTTTTCAATTTTTTACGCATATATTGAAGTATTTTGCGGCATATATATGCGCATACTTTTTGGGTGCATATATTCCTAGGTCTATTTATTATATTGGGATAGTAACTTTCGGCCGCCAGCATATTATTTTTTAAATTGCAATTTTCTGTAGTAAATTCGACAGAACTATTAATAAAAAGTATCAGGAATTATAGAATTATATCGAATGCTATAAAAACTCTCTTTAAAATATGAGATGCTGAGATTTAAGATGCTAACTTCACACACGAGAATTTTGGTGAATCCCTTATATACAATATTTTTCTCTTTAGCTCATCATAGCATGAGGGCACCTGTATATTAACGGCGGTCAATAAAACGTGTTACCTTTTAGATACATTCCATTACGTTCGGAAAAATCAAGCATTCATTTGAAATATTTTTCATCGAAATACTAATTAGGCCATTCATCATTTTCAATCACCCACAAACACGTTTAAGAAGAAACTAATTACGTACCATTTCGAAAGGCTAATGTGAATTCCAGTAGGCCATATTCATTTTAAATCTCATATTAAAATTTCAGACCCAATTAATATGCACATATTAACTTGGCTGCCGTTCGTACTACGGCCGGAGATAGATGTATTAGGAATTTCAGATTTACAGATTAAAATTTTGAGGTACCTACCTACATTAAGCCCTCGCGCGTAGGTAGAATAACCGGGAAAGTGTTATTTCGACCGTGAAAAATTCGAAGAGAATAAATGTACAAAAACTTAATAAATATGAAGTCGTTAGTACGAGAATGGGCTAATAAAAGTTTAGTATGTGCAGTAGCAATGAAAAATAGTTTAATGATCTGTCTTTAATCAACCAAAGTTCCTAAAATGCGGAATCAGCCATCACTAATAATTAAATCTACTATTATCTACAAAGACATTACAACTAAGAGACCAAATTGTTTACATTTTTATGTGGCAAATCATTATTCCCACCAGATTCTCGTTTATTACGTCTTTGGGTCTTTTATCAGTCTATCAAAATTATTTGGAGAAATTACTTTCGAAAAATAAAATTTGATGTGTCCTGTAACTATAATTTTATATTATATAAATTAAAATATGTTTTTAATCAAATTATTCTTGAATATAAGCTAAATTTTTAATTAAAAAATCAATATTAATCTATACAAAATATTAGGGTTTCGAAGAACTCCGTAAATACGGCAACGCTGCATATCTTATTTTACGAATTTACAATTTTTATGAATGAAATGTAGTGCCGTAACCCACCGCAACGTTGCCAATCAGGTCTAACAGCTATTTTGCATTTCCTGACAGATTCTGTGTGACTTATTGATTTATTCATTTATAAAATATTATTTTTGTGAACTTTTGTGAGAAATATAAAGAATTATGGTACATGCATGTGTAGTGTTCAAAAAGGTAGATCATTTAAGTCGAAATGTATGGTTTCATCCAGTGACGGCTCGTGGTAATTTGAAATGAGTGTTCACTTTTTCCAATAATTTTATCATTTGTAAGTTCGGATCAAAACCTTGTACAAGAGTCAATATCACTGTTTTTTTATTATTTGAGTTTGTATTAAGTGTAATTATTATTATCAACATCATACTGTATTCAAGCATTACAACTATTAATAAATGAATATTTTAGTTAGTGTAATATTTGTTTTTTTTTTAATACGTTGAAAACAATCTAAACATTATTAGTTAGTAAACTGACTTTTCCTCATAATTTGAGAATATTTTTAAATATATATCAGGTAATGTAGAAACTTTAAATTGATTTTTGTGTAAAAAATTTTATATAAAACTGTACCTACCATTTTTTAGTTTTTATTGTAAGTTTAATCATTTTTACAATTTGTCACAGATGTCAAATAAAATATATATTTTTTAAATACCTTTTATTGGCAAATAAAATAAGAACTAAAATGTTTTAAATGTTTATTTTATAAGATCAGTCCCATCACAATACATATTACACAGACACAAACTAGAATAAAGATATATAATGCCTGGCATTCTAGAGGATACTCTTCGTAGTTTAACAGACCCCCCATAACCCCCATTTTAAACCAGATTGTTTTCACAATCAATAGGCCTCATCTGCTTTTAGAGATTGATGTTTGCTAAACATTTCAAGTTTATATCATTTTTCAGTTAGGATTTTTTTTTATATTTTAACCCCCCTTAAATCCCCCATATATTCATATTTTTTTCAGTATTAATAGGCTTTATCTTCTTATAAAGCTTAATTTTTACTACAGATTTCATGTTGATATCGCTTTTCATTTTTAATTTAGGATTTTTTTAATTTCAACCCATCTTAACCCCCTATTTTTAATCAGATTTGTTAAAAATCAATAAGCTTTGTCCTCTTATAGAGCTTGATTTTTGCTTAAAATTTCCAAGTTGATTTCATTTCTCGTTTTTGACTTATCGTGTAGACAAAAAACCTGACATCGGACAGACAGACAAAATAAACCTTTAATACTCTTCACAGAATACTGTATGAAGAGTAGAAAAAAAATGTATGAGGTAAAATAAACAATTTAAAAAGGTCAACAATAATATTCAACTTCTTTTATCAAAGGATACTAAAAGTTTGAAATAGCAGCACATAATTGAACACAGAACACAGAAATCCGTGAACTAAACTAGTGAGATGCATATCGTAAAATGTTATCACACTTAATTCTCCATATGACACTTTCTAAGTGTATTTCACAGAACATTCCAAAGTATTCTTGCTTTCACTAATGTCCTACCCTCATGGCTGGTTTTGCACGTCCAAGTTTACTAAAAAATAATGTGTTTTAATAAATAATAGAATATTAACAATTTTGTTTAAATAGGTAAATCGGCTTCATCTGTATTTTTAAATTATTGTTTAATTATAGATAGTATATTAATGTTTTGATATGTACTTATAGGATTGATTAGCCAGAGGATGTAGATGTGGGATGTGACTTATTAAATGCCTAATCAAAATCACAATTTACGTTTGATACTTATTTCGAGACTTTTTTCGAGACATTCTTTAGTAACTGTAAACTACTTTACCAATACCCTTATTTTTATTTAATACCTGTAGTGATTCTAATTACCATAACATTTAATATTTTTGAAAATACTAAATTATACAAACAAGGCAATAAAAAAATATCATTAAAATAAAATATTTCTTGTTTGTATGTAACAAACGACCTTGGTCAGAGGGTAACACGATTGATAATTGTAAACATAACTTTATATAGGTAAACTATTTAAATGTACATACCATTTCTTAGGTAAAATTTCTCATGGAGTATATTAAATTAATTGGCTGATCCATTCTTCTGATTTAGACTTTTAAAGTGAAAACCATTTGTCTCTTTATGCTAATCAAATTTTTATTGTACATTTCCATAATGATGTCAAATAGTTACCTCATCAGAATAATTAAATTTTAACTTTTAGCAGATTTTGTGGGAAAAAATTTACAGATTTTTTGTTTACTTCTTACTTCATAGTATTTACAATTGTGTACAAAATAGACCATTTTGAAGTTGTCTTTGGATGGTCTAGATACTGAAACAAAATATAAAACAAATTATAGTCGTAAAACTTTATTAGTGCTTTATTATAAAGTAAATAAACAAAATATAACCTTAAAATATTTTATTTATTTACCTTGCCTCAAAAGTTTTTCTTGAACAATAATTACATTGACACACATCCTTCCAATTTATTAAAATTGCAGTTCTCAATTAAACACATTTTTTTAAATAATCACAAATAAAATAAACTTAATTTTATTAAAATCGATGGAATGATAGTATTGACATTGACAGTTTGTACTTTGATTTGGTACATAGTTGCCAGAATGTTTTTGTTATGTACCAGATTTTTCTAAAAAATGTACCAGATTCCTTAAATGTACCAGATTTTTCGAATTCTATTTGCAGAGGAAAAAAGAGGATCTTTATTGATAACGAACCCAAACAAGGAACACAATATATACATATATTTTACACGTGAACACTGATGCATGCAGAATGTACTACATCTAGTACAATTGTGAATTGTACTAGACTGGCAACACTGGTTTGGCAAACTTGTTTGTGAGCGGCGCGCCAATTAATTTGTCCTTTGACAGTTTGAAGGATCTGTTGGCGTGTTTTCATCTCTTTTTAGCTATATGTATTCGTCAAATCGTCTCACTCGTGTTAGGCTCACTCATCATAATGCGCCACAGACAAGGTTTACTTAGGTATATTGTGCCACAGAGACGCGATCAGCCAGAAAGCAATGATGTACCAAAAAATATAGATTAACACGTATGAAAATAAAAATATTAAAATTAAATTTATATTTTTATGTTATTTATGTAATTTTAAAATAATGTGTCTTTATGAAATTGAACTGGGTGTTCACTGCACAAATGAACCAATGGAGAAACCGCCCCTGGTTTCATCGGTAAGTATTTTTAGGTTAAGATATGTTGTTTTCATTTGAACCAGTGGATTTGATTTGATACAATTTCTTATAGAATTTAAATTATATAGGATCACATAGTAAATTGTTTGAAAAATGATTATCCAATCTAATTTTTGAGACAATTTACTGCAGGTTTGATAATATACAATTTAAATTGTACAAGAAATTGTATCAAAAACTTGTGTAGTCTGAAAACAGTTTTTAAAGTGATATTCCTTTTATAAATTAGTAAATTTTTCTTATACCAATAAATAATTATTGAATAGTGGCAAAGAAAATTTAACGTAAAATGTAGAATACCTTAACAAGTATTAGAAATTAAAAAGTTAAAAAAACCGACTTCAAAAACGTGCAGATGCCGTCACCACATCTTAACCAAATTTATATGGGACCACCCCTGAGGTACTTCCTTACTAACAAAAAAGAATCATATAAATCGGACAAGGTGGTAAAGTATTATCGCTAAACATACATAAAAATGAAGATTTTGAGAATTTTCTCATGGACCCAATTATTAGATTTTGACCAAATTTATATAAAACCACCCCTAAAGTAGCCCCTTTCTAACAAAAAAAGAATTATTAAAATCGGACACCGTGTTAAAGAATTATCGCTGAACATACATAAAAAAAAATATCGCGACGAATTTATAACCTCCTCCTTTTTTGAAGTCGGTTAAAAATGATTTACCTATTGAACACCTATACATATTTTTTATTACTCTATTTAGGTTTCCGCAAGATCCTGAGAAAAGAAAACTTTGGTTTTCTCTAATAGGAATCCTTGAAATCAGCCCATTCGTAAAAACCCAGAGTTGTGTTTAGAACACTGTTTTCCTGAAAATGTTCTGGTACGTGTAAATGATACTAGATATATTAGAAAAGATGCAAACTCCAGACGGTGCGGTGTGAGGAGGGCTTTCTATTTTTGGATGACTTATCCAACAGGTAAAAATACAAAATATTAATTTTTTGTTTACCTCTAAACATTATTTATTAAGGCCATGACAGGCCCCGGACCCTTCTGTGGAGTTGGTAAGGCATTGTGCAAGGCATCCATTAAACAATGGATGCAAACAGAGTCTCAGGAATGGTGGAACAACTATCCAAGACTGAGACAGGCCAAACAGTACATCAAGGAACCATCGGCCAAGTTCACGAAAGACCTACTGGATCAAAAGCGTCAAATCGTTAGAATAACAGTAGGCCTTCTTACTGGACACTGTCGCCTCAAAAGGCACATGAGTGTCATAAATCCAGCAGAAGGAGCAACTTTGTGCAGGTTCTGTGAAGAAGAAGAGGAAACAATATTCCACGTCCTGTTCCAATGTGAATGCCTGGCTGGAACGAGGTTTCTAACATTGGGCGAAGAAAAGCCAATTGCATGCAACTACATGCGAGAACCACTGTCAAAGCTACTAAGACTAATAAAAAAGACCAGGCTAGACGACATACTCTAAAACAAACAGGAGTCCCACAATACATCTGAAAAAGTCGCGGTGGACAAGGAGAAATAACTTATAATCTAATCTAATCATGAAAAAATCATCATAATTATATTACTAAAAAATATACCTACATATTTAAGTATTTTTTTAATATACTACTCTGACAATACTGGTAAGTTTAAAACTCTACGCCACTGGCGAGCATATTATGGACAATGTTTACAACGTTGCCAGCCGGTCATAAGAGATCTGTCTTTCTCTCTTCCACTCACTAACAATTTTAAAACAATAACAGTCCACAATTGTATGGGATTTGTGAATAAAACATTTTGTCTATATGTTGTAGTCTTTGATTATCTACTATATTAGCGACACAAATTAGTTTTCCCGAGCTTAAGGTAGGTTCTAGATGTAAGTTATCGTGTCAATCAATAAACCAATTGACTCCATTGTTGTTTGATACCTATTTATTTATCATAGGGTTAAAAATTATTCCAGATTATTGCTTAGCATAAAAAAAACTGAATTTTTAGTTAACAATCTCTTTTCCCAATCGCCACTAATGGACCATAAATAACACTCCAATTTTTTTAATAGTCCATTATAAACTTTACCACTTATAAAGTACTTTTGCAAAATTTTGCCACTCAGATATTACTAGAAGCCATAGAAATAATTGTTAAAGTTGAACATTTTATGCCCCTTACTTATGTCTCGTAACGTGTACAGGGTGAGCAAATTTCGATGTTGTAATAGAGAATCTCGTTAACTATAAATGGTATGTGTTAGCATATTTCATTAATACTACATGGACTACATACTTGTCCTGTACCTAGACATTAAGTTAGTTCGTTATTGGATAGATGAAGAACGTCAGGTCAGACATTTTTCTAGTTTTCTAAATTGTCAATCATTATTCATTATTAAAGTATTTTCTGTGATTAGTGTTCATTCATTCACTAGTTAACAGTGGCGACGAAGATAATGGACGCCGACACCCTTGCAATATTATTGCAGCAGCAAAATAAAATTTTGGAACTAGCAAAAAAAATTGACAATGTTGTTTCAGGGGCCAGCTCTACTACGGATAACACAGAGTCATTTATTGAATCTTTAGCTAAAAACCTAATGGAGTTTGTACCAGATTTGGATAATAACGTTACTTTCGATTCGTGGTTCAGAAGGTATGAAGATTTATTCCTTATAGATGGAGATAAGTTAGACGACGCAGCTAGAGTTCAGTTACTGCTTAGAAATTTAATTACTCCGGCTCATGAGAAATATATAAATTTTATTTTACCTAAACATCCACGAGAATATACTTTTAATCAGACGGTAGCGACTCTAAAGAAGATTTTTGGACAACGAATTTTAATTTTTAATGCTCGATATAAATGCTTTCAAATTTCAAAATCTGAGACAGACGATTTTCTTACTTATGCCGGAATCATAAATAAACAATATGAAGATTTTCAATTAAATAAATTATTTGAAAATCAGTTTAAATGCTTAATGTTTGTTATTGGGTTAAAATCGGCGCAGTATTCCAACATTACCACTCGACTTCTATCTAAAATTGATAAGGACGATAAAGATGATATATCATTGAAACAGTTAGTAGATGAATGTCATAAAATATTAAGTCTAGAAGCAGATACGGCATTAGTTGAACAAAATTCATCACAAGTCCATGCTGTTATTAATAAAATCAAAAACTCAAATCTTGAAGACAATCCGAAGAAACCGCGCACTCCCTGTTGGCAATGTGGTGCCTTAAAGATGGATACTGTTCTTGTTTTCAAAAAAAGATTTTCTCAATCTTCTACAAATAATTTCAGAAATAAGAATACATTTCAAACAAAAAGCATTTTTATCAATCATGTCAGTTCATCTAGGAAATTTATTGATGTTTACATTAATGATTCTAAAGTTATACTTCAATTTGACTCTGCTTCTGATGTAACTATTATTGATGATGAAACATGGAAAATGATAGGTGAACCTACTATTTCACAAACCAACCAGATTGCAAAAAATGCTTCAGGTGAAGAAGTTAAACTTACAGTAACAATTAATTGCCAAATTGCCTTAGAAAACTTAGAGCCAGTCAGTGGAACATGCTTGGTCTCGTCCATTACATTTAAATCTGCTTGGTATTGACTGGATTGAGAAAATGGGACTTTGGACGATCCATAAACTCAATATATCATAAAATTGGCACTCAGCTACAACCAACATCTTTGGAAGAAATCAAAACTACCTTCAAAGATGTATTCAATAATGACCTGGGTCACTACAATAAGTCAAAAGTAAAGTTCTTCACAAAACCAAATGCAAAACCAGTATTTTGTCCAAAAAGACCCGTGGCATACAACGTGAAACAAGCAGTTGAAGATGAGTTAGATCGTCTGGAGTCTATGGGAGCCATAACACGTATAGATTTTTCAGATTGGGCAGCGCCGATTGTTGTTAAAAAAACAAACGGAAAAATCAGAATCGGCGCTGACTATTCAACTGGTTTAAACAATGCTCTAGAACCTCGTTGTTATCCACTACCCTTGCCTGAAGAAATATTTTCAAAAATTTCTGGAGTTGTTAATTTTAGCAATTTAGATTTATCAGATGCATATCATCAAATAGAAGTGGATGACACATCAAATAAAATGCTTAGCATCATAACCCATAAAGGGTTATATCAATACAATCGTCTACCCTTTGTTGTCAAAATCGCACCAGGTGCTTTCCAACAAATCATAGACACCATGTTGTCAGGTTTAAACATGATTGCGCCATATTTAGATGATATTATTATTTCTGGGGGAAATGTAGCAGAACACAATAACAATCTTCATCAAGTACTTATCAGAATACAAGATTGTGGTTTTAAACTTAAAATAGAAAATTGCAATTTTTGATGACAGAAGTCAAATTCCTAGGGCACATTGTAAATAAACATAGGAATAGGCCAGATCCATCTAGAGTTCAAGCAATTATACAAATGTCTCCACCCAAAGATGTTTCCTCTCTAAGATCTTTTCTGGGAGCAGTTAATTATTATGGAAAATTTTTAAGTAACATAAAAAGTCTTAGAGGTCCGTTAGATAATTTACTCAAAAAGGATTCAAAATGGCAATGGACACAAGAATGTCAGAATTGTTCTGAAAATTTTAAAACAGCATTAACTTCTGATTTGTTGCTTACTCACTATGACCCTAACTTACCAATTACAGTAGCTGCAGACGCATGTTCCTATGGTATAGGTGCATGTATTTTACATACATTTTCTGATGGTACAGTGAAGGCAATTTGCCATGCGTCTCGCTCTTTAACATCAACAGAACAACAATATAGCCAAATAGAGAAGGAAGCACTTGCTTTAATTTTTGCAGTTACTAAATTTCACAAAATGATTTTTAGAAGAAAATTTATTTTGCAGACCGACCACAAACCATTATTATCCACTTTTGGTTCAAAAAAAGGAATACCTGTATATACCGCAAACAGGTTACAGAGATGGGCACTTGTTGTCTTATGATTTCGAAATATGTTTTGTATCAACAAATTCGTTTGAAAATGCAGACTTTTTATCCCGACTTATGGACGCCAAAACCAAACCAGATGAGGAATTTGTCATTGCTGCTATGCATATGGAGGATTCCAATAAACAAATATTAAGCGATATTAAAGAAAATCTCCCTATTACAGCCAACATGATAGCCAATGAAACCAAGAAAGATAGCATTTTACAGAAAATTGTTTATTACGTTACTAATAATTGGCCGACCAATATTGATAATGAAGATATTCAACAGTTCTTTAACAGAAAAGATTCTTTATCTATCATGCGAGATTGTCTCATGTTTGGTGACAGAATTGTAATTCCAAAGAAATTTATAAAAATAATTTTGAAACAATTTCATAGAGGTCATCCAGGTAAAGAAAGAATGAAAGGGACGGAGAATCAGTTTAATAAAAGACATGGAGCAAAGCAGAAGTTTTTTACTCCAGGAGATTTAGTATTCGTTAAAATTACTTCTCGAAATGTAAAGGAATGGACAACAGGAAAAATTATAGAACGCACCGGGAATGTAATGTGTAATGTTTTTCTAGGAAACAAAAATAATCTCGTCAGAGCTCATGCAAATCAGCTGAAAACAAGACACTTTAAAGTACCCTGTAACAATATACAGACCAAAAAGTTGCCCTTGGATATTTGAATGGACACGTGTAGTTTAGTACCAACCTCAACAACTCTACCCGACCATATTCCCACTAATAGCTCAACTAGTCAACAATTCAACATTCAAAATAGACCTCGTCGTATTACACAAAGATTGACTGACCTCGGCATACCCTGTCAAGGTTATGCCGACGACATAGTCATATTTGCTAGTGGCAAGTTTAGTAATATCCTGTGTGATATAGTCCAAAGAGGACTAGAACAAACCAAAAGATGGTGCCGTAAAGTGGGACTTAGTATAAACCCTACAAAAACAACACTAGTAGCCTTTTCAAGGAAAAGAAAACTTAATCTCAAAACCGTTAAATTAGACGGGATAGATATAGAATGGAAAAATGAAGTCAAATATCTAGGCCTAATCCTGGACAACAAACTTCTCTGGAACACACATGAGAAGGAAGTGCTTACCAATGCCACAAAAGCCCTAATGGTATGCAGAAACATGGCGGGTAAACGATAGGGATGTAACCCAAACATACTGCGATGGATTTATACTGCAATAGTGATACCAATTATCACTTACGGGGCCATAGCTTGGAGTAACCGAACTAGTTTAGTTACTACGAGAGCTAATATCTTAAAAGTACAAAGACTAGCCTGTGTTTGCATTACTGGTGCAATGAGAACCTGTCCTACGGCCGCAATGTAGGTGATCTTAAACCTCACCCCTCTACATTTGATGATAGAGAATGTGGCAAAAAGGACACAATATAGAATGATCAGGAGCGGAGTAATCAGACGAAAGTCTACTTGCTTCAGGACTAAAGATACCTGGGACATGCCCCAGGATGAAATGTAAAAGAAGTACAGTTTTGTGAAAAACTTCAAAACTACAGAGCTGGGCTGCAAGAAAGAATGGAGCCAAGAATCCATCGCGCTTGCAACCGAAAGACGTGCTATTCAGTGGTACACGGACGGTTCCAAAACCATAGAAGGAACTGGAGTAGGAGTGTATGGGCCGAGAACCAAGCACTCCGAAAGCTTGGGAAAATACCCAAGCATTTTCCAGGCGGAAATTCACGCCATCGAGAAGTGTATCCAGTTTAACATCGAGAGAAACTATCATAGACAAGAAATTATCATCATGTCCGATAGTCAAGCAGCCATCAAAGCGCTGAGTTCTTACGTAATCAGCTCAAAAATGGTATGGAGATGCCTAGAACAATTGAATGAGCTAGGCGAGAAAAATAGAGTTACTCTCACTTGGGTCCCGGGACATAACGGGGTACAGGGTAACGAGATTGCAGATAGTCTTGCAAGGAAAGGGGCTCAAACACCCTTTGTAGGACCTGAGCCGTTCTGCGGTATCAGCAGTAACATAATATTAGAAGAGATTAAAAAAGAATTGGGTAGTAGAAGAACCGATAATTGGAACAATCTCTTGGGGCTGAGATAGGCCAAGATACTTCTGGGTGAATATAACCATAAAAGATCGGAAGCCTGCATCTGCCTAAGCAAGAACAGGCTACGTATTGTAACAGGGATCCTTACCGGGCACTGCCGACTAAAAGGACACCTAAGTAAACTGAGAGTAGTAGAGGATAGTGAGTGCAGATTCTGTGAGGAGGAGGACGAAACCTCCATTCACATCCTAACTGAATGTGTAGCACTCCAGAATCCAAGGGCACTATATCTAGGAGGATATCAAATAGAAGAGGGAGACTTACCTAACTTGAAGCCACTTCAAATCCTACACTTCCTTGAGAAAATAGGATTGGAAGGGTCGCTATAGGCATTGAGACATTTCCTTAGTGCAGTGGCGACAGAAGGGGGCACAATAGATCTTTTAGGTGGCAGTGTATTAACACCCCATTATCAACATAACATAACATACACAAAGACCTAAAGACCTAAACGATGCGGATATGATGATTTGAGTTAAAGAAAAAGGGAGATGTTAGCAAATTTCATTAATACTACATGGACTACATACTTGTCCTGTACCTAGACATTAAGTTAGTTATTGGATAGATGAAGAACGTCAGGTCAGACATTTTTCTAGTTTTCTGAATTGTCAATCATTATTCATTATTAAAGTAATTTCTGTGATTAGTGTTCATTCATTCACTAGTTAACAGTATTGAAAAATGGACCTCCCAATTCTCGATCTCTTTTTTTTGAAAAAAACTTATTGGCATTTTCAAAAATTGGCAATTGTCTTTTGTTTTCGAGTTGTAAACAATGCAATGGAAAATCCGCCGATTGACTTAACAAAATTGAGAAATGAGGTTGAACATAGATTAGAAGACAGTAGAAGAATGCAGAAACATTATTATATCAGCAAAAAAGATAGAGCGCCAGAATATCATGTGAGTGAGAAGGTTCTAGTAAAAGTAACGAGCTTTAGAAACGACGGTAATAGCAAGAAGTTGAAAGAAAAGTTTAAAGGACCATTCACGGTTATAGGTGTTATTGGAAATGATCGATACCGAGTAAAAGATGACCTAGTCCCTAATGCAATGCAAAACATCCAGACGTTATGAGGCACTTGTGACAGCAGAGCATATGAAACCTTTCATTGCTAGGAATGATGACATATGGCAAGATTAAGTGAAAGAAAAAGAAATACTGGTCATGTATGTCTACTGAGAGCTGAAATAGCACTCATATTGCACTAGGATATATAGAAGCAATAAGAGAATAAGAGAGACTGGTTATGTATGGTTATGTATGGTTATGTATGGTTATGTATGGTTATGTATGGTTATGTATGGTTATGTATGGTTATGTATGGTTATGTATGGTTATGTATGGTTATGTATGGTTATGTATGGTTATGTATGGTTATGTATGGTTATGTATGGTTATGTATGGTTATGTATGGTTATGTATGGTTATGTATGGTTATGTATGGTTATGTATGGTTATGTATGGTTATGTATGGTTATGTATGGTTATGTGTGGTTATGTATGGTTATGTATGGTTATGTATGGTTATGTATGGTTATGTATGGTTATGTATGGTTGTGTGGTTATGTACGGTTATGTACAGTTATGTATGGTTATGTATGGTTATGTATAGTTATGTAATGGTAACGGGGTTTCAAAGGAGCACCCAGATCGTACTAAGATACATAAAACCATTAACAGTAAATAGATATTTTTTGTTTCAGATACTGTCAAATCAATAGATTGCGTGATAGATGTTCCATTATAGCCGAGAAGGCACAAAGGAAGATTCAGACATTCATATGATGTGACTTGTAGATATCCTTTGCATATTATTGTGTATTTAAATTTAATAGTGTTTATATTTAGTGGTAATTGTTAATTATAAAATTTTTCGGAAGACCGTGTGTTTTTCTATACCTGATATATGATATAGTTAAGTTAACAACACTTTAAGTTTCCAAAAAAAACCAAACTTTAATTATTAAAAAATGTACAAAAATGTATCTAAATAATTTTAAATAATTATGTAAAACAACAATGTTTATCGTTATACGATTAAAATAAAAAGAACGTTGATTCTTACGTTGACAACGTATTTATAACCTCGGGTTCATCGTCGTCAAGGTGCAAAGCGCTGACTTTGCTGATGAGGCACTCCGGGCATTGAACGGTGGGTTTCTATCGCATTTCTATATCTCTAATATAAGATTTTGTTTTAAAATAACTTCCTAATACCTTTGAATAGCCGCAATATTTAACAAAAATCTAAGACAGTTCTAAAGCTAAATCTACTATCGGTTTTACCAGTTTACAAGACAAAACCAATGTTAATTATATATTTGTTATCATTAGTAATATAAGCATAATTTAATTACTAAAAATAATCGAATTGCATAAATTTAATTTTTGTTTCACACTGAAGAAATATGAATCAACCTCAAGGCGCTTAAAAATTTAGTATTGTATGTGCTATATAATTAACAGTAATTCTTGTTGTGCATCCAAAAAAGACTTTATTTGGTGTTATACATTATGTCTAAACCGCATTACAGATATATCTTAGATAGATACTGCCATTTTACTATTATCGCCTTGAATTTGTCTTTTACGACAAATCTAGATTTAATTTGTTTTCACCAGGTACATTTAAAAAACTAAAATGTTACTGATTTTGATATGCCACACAACCTCAAAATTAAAAATTTATAAAACAATTATAAAAGTTTAAAAAAACATTTGTTTAAAGTCTGTGTAAATGTGTAGTAACTCTACAGTAACTGCATTCAACAAATCTTATACAATTTACAAATCAACCAAATAGTTCTGTAATACTGCGCCCATTTTGTATTTATTACTGTTGAAAGAATGTTCCGAAAATGTTCTTAGCTAATATTCTGTTTTATAAATTTTGTTCTGTAAACATTCTTTCAGCTTTTAACAAATATCAAATTGTTACTTGGGAGTCCAATAAACAAATGAAACAAAATATGACCCCTATACAATATAACATGATCTTCTAAATCAGTTAGACACGCTACCATTAATTTTTATGTGACCAAAATTGTGACAAGCATCTTTCAAATCACCTCCGACCCTATTATCCGCCCCATCTAAGGAACTGTCAAGCTTAACACCTATCCGATTAAAAATGTTTACTGTCTAATGAACCCCTTTAAACCGACATAATGCTTCCAAATCACATTTAATAGATTCGTCTACATTGGAATGTAAATCTTTTTCCGTTTCTCATAAGAACGCTGAGGACCGTCCCTGCCTATAAAATAGTTAAACAACCTGTCACGCTGATTATTTAATGAAGGAGAAAAAAGGCCTGAAAGAGAACACCCAGGTAAGTAAATATGAGGAACGTAACCAGCTAGGGGTTTATAATCCCACTGGTACTTTAATTAAAAATAAATTGTATAGAAATCATTAAATATTTTATTTTTAAAATTGCATAATTTTTTTATTACTTTGTGATTTACACATACTTTTTGTTTAAATTCCTTGATTGCCTTCTCTGTCATTGAAATTTGCAAGAAAATCACATAAATTATTTGAATATTTTTTTTACCATTGCACCTTTTTATAGTGTTTATTGTAAAATATTTTTAAACAATACTTAGGGTGAGATTACAGAATGTCTGCAACTTTGCAGATCTACAAATATGACGGCAACTTTGCAGATCTGCAAATATGGCGGACTTACAGATGCAAGTATCCAAAAAATATCTGCAAATTCGCAATATTTATTACCTCTAACAACACTAAATCCAAATTCACCCTTAAGAAGGTTAGAACATCCTACAACCATGAAGTCTTCTGTTTCTTTTGATTGAATACAGTTCATGGTGTCAGATTATCGAGTTTTTAAACATGGTAATGGATTTGGGTGTAGTGTTGGGGTAATAAACCACAATAAATATTGCGAATTTGCAGATCTTTTTTGGAATACGAAAACTTGATACATGCATATGTAAGTCCGCCATATTTACAGATCTGCAAAGTTGCCGCCTTAGGCAACAAAGATGCCAATGTCATAAACGCCTTTAAATAACGGTATCTAGAAATAATTTTTTCTACTCCGTTCTTAAAGTACTATCATTTTGCACGTACAGAGTTCGTAAAACTTTACTTCACGTACTAGTGCGTAAAGAGTTTTTATTTACGCACTAGGTGCGTAAAGAAAATTGTCAAATTTGAGTGTATTGACCACATAGCAACAAGTTTTAGTATTGACAGTTCTTATAAAAATAATAATGAGTATAATAAAAGAAATCCGAACACTTTGAAAAATTTTAAAAGTATTTTACGACTTTATTTTTAGTCAGATTTTTGTGAAATTTTAAAGAAGTACTAATACTTACCAAACTTAGGGTGGAGAAACCTTGAATTTTTTTTAAACCATCGATAACTATTTATTTTGTTAATTTTTTAACGGAAAATAAAAAAAAAGAAGTTTCCGCGCCATTCAGTATTAAATCTATGCAAATTTGCTGCTTTTGTTTAAATATATGTCAAGTAGTTTTTAAATAAAATGCTTTCGCACCTTTTCCTAAAATTTCGTTGCAGAAATTTAAAGGTACCATTTGGGTAGGCGCGTCAGGAGACAAGCATCTACTGAGGCGACCCCAAGGTCGAGTAGGACGACAGATGCATAAATGTTACGCTTCGTACATTTTGCAAGCTTACACTTACAGGATAACCATTCGAGGGAACAATCAGCGTTGCCAGACCTACTGTTTTCACGTAGATCCACTGTTTTTGTATCTAGCAAATTTTGTTCTTAATTTATTAAGTTTGCCTCATTCTTCAGCAAATGGTTAAAAAATATTTTCTCTAGTAAATTTTCTGCAGTAAAAGCAGCGTAATAAGCATCCACTACTCTAGGTTGGCTCCATAAAAAAAAATATCAAGATAATCATTGTTTTTATTTAAAATGAAACAAAGAATTAATAGGGCATCATAAAAAGAACATGCACACTACGATTTTGAATTAACTGATTCAGACTGATCTAAGAAGTAAATGTTATTATTTGTGTTTATTCTTTGTTTACCTTTTAATTTAAGTCGAAGAAAGTTTATTTTTTGTTTCTTATATACTTGTTTTTTTAATTAACTACACTGCAAATTTTAATTATTTTCCCCTGTATTAAAATCTACTGTTCAGATCTACGGTTTTTTTTTTTCACCCATACTGTTCAAAATCTGGCAACACTGCCTAGATCGAAAGAAATTTTCAACCTATCCACCTCCAAGCGATGAAGCGATGCTCGAGGAGTGACCTCGAGTTCGACAGGCAGCAAACCTTTGCCCCGAGTCAGATTCAGAAGTGTCGTCAGACGACACTTCTGAATCCACGTTGTAAAAAAATCTACCCCTAAAAAGTTATACATAAATCGACCCCTTACCCTTGCAAGAACTACCCTTTCTGATTAAATAAGTAATTTTTCGATATTACCATTGGATTCAGCAGTAAATTTTATGTCAACAGAGATTTTTTTCGCAGTTTTATCGTATTTTTTAAGCTTACAATTTCAAAAAAACCACTTTCCAAGTTTGCCTTTTTGACGCCCCTAAATCCCTTAATATATATTTAACGACCCATAGTTATAGGAACTTTTTTTTACTAGTTTTAGGAGTACTATCACTTCCCGAATTTTTTTACACTATTTCAATGACACTCTTTATAAGGGATTTCAAGAAGATTATTGTGTAAATCGCAAGTATTTAATTAATGTAATACAATATGCTTTGATATAATTCTTGATATGTACGCAAAATTTTATCCCGTGTGTTATGGCGAATTTTCAATCCTCTGGGAAACCTCGGATCTACTAACTCCGGAAGTAAGCAATTAAAAAAATATATTTCCAGTTTTTCAATCATCTGGTTAGTAAAAAAATTTCTATCTCGTGGAATCTAAAACATTAAACATTAATTAAAAAATTTGACTTTAGATGTTTAAATCGTTCAGTACCTAATACTTAGTACATTATATACCTAGGTTGAGAAATAAATTATTATAAACTGAGCCTCAAAATATAATGTGCGAAGTTTATAATTTCACTTCTCAACTGATTTTTTACCACTAATATTAAAAATTACACATATGTTATTAGGTTTGATCATTATGTTAGTAAGTCCAAATTATTATAATAAGTATATGTCACCCTACATCATTATAGGTATATACTAACATAGGGATTTTTATCAAGGGTAATATACCAAGACCTTTATTAGTTAGCTATTTTTGTTACGTCTAAATATTTTAATGACAATTTGATGAGACAATATTTTAATGACAATTTGATGAGACATAATTTTGGCATTATCGGATTAGAGCTCGAAAGCTTAAGCTCGAGGTATTTTAATATTGTAATTATTATTGCCAAAATGATGTCAAATCAAATTGTGTAATATTTGAGAAAAGCCACAACAAAAATATCAGAATATTAATCAAGGTCGTGTTATATTTGGTCTAGGGAGATAGTAATTATTATTGCCCTAGATTCAAAAAATGGGATAAATAACGGAAATAATTACCTTTTCTATCAGAAAACCTTTTAAAATAACAAAATTCTTTATCCGCCACTTCAAGCTGTCCTTAAACTTGATAGTAATATACTCGTATATGTTTTTTGTTATAATTGCTTAGATGTTAAAATAAAAAACTGTGGATAACTTAAATATACGCATACTGAAATTCATTTATAATTGATTTCTTATTTCATTATTTTATATTGTAACAATATTAATAAATATGTTGCTTCTTCTGAGGTGGTATTTAAAATATTTGGTCATGGTACATCTCAACGAATATAAAACATATTTTAAATAATTGCGTTAATTATGTATTTTAAGGAATTGCCATAGTACAATTTCTTCGATGGAACAAATTGTATTTGGGAACACGTAATAATAAAGTAAAACTCGTTACGACTTAGAAAAATGGAATCTGATTTCAAAAGTCACGTATGTCACAAGAAAGGACTTTTACAAGGGTGTAACCACTTAGATGTATTCTTGAATGAAAATATTTAGTTAGAATTATAAACATTTCTGTTAAATGCAAAATTTATAGAAAAACAGCCTTGTGATCCTAGCTTCCACTTTACGAAAAATTGAACATTAGATCGCAGAATAATATTTTGTTAATAAAGAATTTTGTGATTTTTGGTTTATATGCGTTATATATATATTTAAATGGTAAATCCTAGAGATGTTATTTGGTACTGATCGACTGCTCTAGGTTTTTAATTTAAAATTTTACCTTTTACAGCATTTTTATCAAATCGAATGTTCTGCATTATATATCTGTCATCAATTTCAGTTGCGCTAAGATACTAATTGGATTACGAGCAGTTTTATAAACCTTTATTATATTCTCGTCTACTAATTTCCTATTTTACGCCGCAAAAATTACCAGAAAACTACGATAAAACGCCTACGTAAGCTTCACTTCTTTCTCTCTTTCTCTCATATTTATTGGCACCATTTACTGAATCAATGCAATGTGTGTGTTCTCGAATTACCATACTAATGACAGCCATATTAGTAGAAAGAGATTAACGAACTCCTAATTCTTAATCGGTTTACATAAATCTGTAATTCTATGTAGAACATCTCCGAAAACTTTTTATATCAAGTTTCAGTAATAGTCATAGAGATATCAATAAAATTTTACCATTTTTGTTTGTCATATATTATAGATAGTTTTTAGTTATTACTTATATGCTTTGTTTAAACTACCTACTTTTAATATGACTCTTGCAACTTGTTTTCTCTTTAACAGATGAAGGGCTTGTCTGTATTTGGAGAAATATAAATAATATATCAGATCTTAAGGAGAAGAGCATGACAAAGGCTAGGACTACAGTCTAATGTAATATTGGAATACCAACTATCATTCAAAGCCCTGATACAAACAACTTCACCCTTGAATGGGTGCCGGAACTTGAAGGAGTATTGGGAATCGCGCAAGAGAAAAAATCTAACTAACCCAAATCCATATATTTATACAGGGTGTTTATTAATTACTTGTACAAACTTTAACTTATTTTAAGGCAAAACATTCATATGAACACATGTCCTAAACCTCTTAACTTTTCAGCTACAGGGTGGTAAAGTTTTCAGAAAAAAATGTATTTTTTCTAATAACTGTAAGAATATTGCAGATATTTTTACAAAATTTGGTACACGTCTCCTACGCATTATGATGCATTTTTTAATGTACAAATAATTTTATTATTTCTACCAGTGGCGCCCGTACGGGTTTCGTATTAAATATTTTTGCCGAAAAAAAAAAATAGTACGCCACTGCTTCATCTTAAAATAACAAATATTTTTGCAATCCTCATTTAGTTTGTGGTCTGATGAGTTTTTTTCTCCGACGCATAGTTTTCGTCCGACGCATAGTATTCTGCATGGAACAAGTAAAAAATGTGTTTAGTGATCAATATTGTTATGTGATAAACTTAGATTATTTACAGACTAAGACTAAACTACTTTTACAAATAAGTTAATAACATTTATAACAATTGCTGAAAATGCCCGCCGCCTACTACAACGCATGCGTCAATTCGCCTTAACATTGATTGACGTACTCTTTCGAATATACCTGGTGTCTGATTAATAATGGCACACGATTCAAATATCCTGTTTCTTAGATCTTGCTCATTTTGAACGGATGTTTTGTAAACTAGTGTCTTTAAGTGACTCCACAGAAAAAAATCGAGATGATTTAAATCTGGTGATCTGGGAGACCAGGCTTGCGGTCCCGCTCTTCCTATCCAATGAGTAGGATAATTCTCGTTCAGAAATTGATGTGCAGCCAAACAAAAGTGTGCCGGTGCGCCATTGTGCATGAACCACATCCTGTTTCTGGTAGCCAAATCAATTTCTTCTAAATGTTCAGGAAGCTCGTGATCCAAAAATCTTCTGTACTCTTCGCCATTTAGCCTTTGTGGAAACATGCAAGGTCCAATAAGGTGATCCCCGATAATTCCGACCCAAATATTTAGAGAAGAACGATCTTGGAAATTATTTTCTATGATAGCATTGGAATTATCCTCAGACCAGATATGGATTTGCTTAGATATGTTAATAGACCTTATATTTTAAAAAGAAATGAATTGCAAGTATTTCTTCAAGCACTTCGCGAAAATGCTTTAAAAACAGAAACTAATAAATACGAAAATTAATTATTAATTTGTGACGAAGAATTTTTTGCTATAGCTTAAAGAGAATTTTAATGATCTATTTACATTTGTCCAGTACCGATTCCTGGTGGACATCGATATATAAAAAAAAAGATCTCATATGCTTTTTGTGTAAGTTGCGTCAAGGTGTAAGTGACGAATTTCTAACGGTAATGTTTAGTTACTCTTCTCAGCAAACAGTAAGTATGACGACTGCCACTGTAAGAATTTCACTAATGGGAAGATTTGTTGATAGAAATATTGGTTTTGAAAGCATTACAAGGCAGGAATTCATAGATAATCATGTGACTGATTTTTCTAATAGATTATATAACCCAGACCCAGCTGAAAGAAAAGCTATAGTTTATATTGATTGTACATACTTAGATATTGAGAAAAGCATGTATTTCAAAGCTCTACGTCAATCCTTTTGTGTCCATAAGAAAAAGCATTTAGTAAAACCATCGGTTATTGTAAGATCAAATGGATATATTTTAGATATTCAAGGTCCTTATTTTTCAAATGCTGCTAATAATGATGCTAAATCCTTTTGAATGAATTTCATAGGGACGTTGATGGAATGAATGGTTGGTTTGATCGACAAGATATTTTTATCCTAGTGTTAGAAACTAATCACAAATAATATTATTTTTCGACACACACAATATCTTCTGCAAAATAACGGCTGTTTGCCACGAGCTGAAGCAATAGAATGAATCAATCGCCCGACCGTCAGCGGTCGATTTACAGAAAATATTATCACTGACGCATCCTGATAGGTATGTTTCTAACACTAGATAGAGAATATCGTGATGCTATTCCCCATCTTCAAAGAATGGGTGTTTTTACAATGAAGCCACCACTTTTAGAAAATGGACCTCAATTTCAAACTGCAGAAGCAAATCAAGCACGGTTAATAACAAAGACGCGATGGGTTGTGGAAGCTAGGAATGGTCACCTCAAAAGTATGTTTAAATTCTTTTCTAATGTAATAAATACTTCGCATGTATCAAACCTTAACGATTTTTCTTATTAATACTAATACTAATATTAATGGCAGATGCAGACGAAAATATGGCAGAGCGAATGTTGCTACAAGCACAAGAGCGAAACGCTGTGCAAGAAAGGGTAGATAATAAAAATCTGAAAATTAAACGTGCCAATTGGGTAATATTAACTAATGCTCATATTCCTCTATTTCCCCAACTTACATTGC